>CM036777.1:19061228-19196228 GCA_020796225.1 Arion vulgaris
ATCAATGTGAGCCACAGGGATGTGGTTTTACAGAAGAATGCTAAAAATGTCATGGACAGCGAAGAAAACAGATGATGAGGTTTTTTATTATGCCTACACACAAAGACCTCCCCATGAGGCCATTACCTTGTAGTGGTGGGGAGGCTTGCGTGCTCCAATGATACAGTGAGCTAGGACGGCGGGAACTTATGTTCCCGGAAGGGTTACCCAAGCCGGAAAGGTCACTGAAGAGGGGACAGACGAAGCATGGTCTCCTGGTCCTCCAGGTTGGGGTTGGGCTTGGGACTAACGATCCCATCCTTTAAAAAAATTAAAGTTACGGAAACAACAACAAACATACAACCTATCTACAGGCATGAAGGGCTACCAGAGTCATTGACTCACATGACTGGAAGTGGTGAAAGCCGAAAGGAAGCTACTTCATGAGGACGGAAGTCCTGAATGCCAAAACCAAGACCAGAATTGGATGCTGGAATGTAAGAACAATGTACGAAACCGGAAAACTGTCACAAATAACAGCAGAAATGAGAAGATATAATCTACATATCCTAGGGGTTAGCGAGAGCAGATGGACAGGAAATGGAAGAAGTACCACTGCAACAGGTGAAACAGTCCTTTTTCTGGACGAGACGATGACCTACACCATGAAGGAGTATCAGTAATCCTAAGAAAGGGCGTGGAAAAGTGTCTGTTAGAATGGAAACCTATCAGTAGCCGCTTGATTAAGATCAGACTAAAGGGAAGCATACAAACATCACAATCCTACAATGCTATGCGCCAACTAATGATAGCGAAGATACAAAGAAAGACTCTTACTACGAAAACCTACAAGCAGAATTAGAATAGTCACCATCCCATGATGTTATCATTGTTATGGGAGATCTAAATGCGAAGGTCGGACAAGACAACACGCATAGTTATAGAACTATGGGAAAATATGGATGTGGTATGATGAACGAAAATGGGGAACGTTTAGTAAACTTCTGCAGCATGAACAATCTCGTTATAGGAGGAACCCTATTTCAACATTTAGATATCCACAAATTAACATGGTATTCCCTAATGGCAGAGATAAAACCAAATAGACCATATAATGATCAATGGACCCTGGAGACGCTCGCTGCTAGATGTTGTAGTCAAGAGAGGTGCAGATGTTGGTAGAGACCACCACCTAGTCACAGCTTATGTCAAACTTAAACTAAGAAAAACAGGACAACAGAAAAACTTCCTAAAGAGGTTCGATGTGGATAGACTAAAAGACACGGAAGTAAGGGATAAGTTTATAATGCAGATAAAGAACAGATTCCAAGCCCTAGAAAGTAATGAAACTACGGATGAAACTGACAACATAGATAGAATATGGGACAACATAGCATCTATATATAGCCAGAGCAGTGAAACATGTCTAGGGTACTGCACAAAGAAAAGAAAAGAATGGATAACACCAACAACATGGAAAATAATAGACAGCCGAAGAATATTAAAAAGAAATTGTTAGAAGCAAAGTCCGAAAGACTGAAAGCAAGATACCAAGAACAGTACAAAAGCGCAAGTAAAGAAATCAAACGGGCTGTGAGAGCTGACAAAAGAATGTATGTTGAAGACCTGGCAGTGCAGGCAGAAGAAGCAGCAAAAAGTGTGATCAGGGAACAGTGTACAAAATTACAAAGCTAATAAGAGGGAAACATTACAGGAGATCAAATACTCTCATAAAGGATAAGAATGGAATACTATTGACAACGGAAAAGGAACAAGAAATACGATGGACAGAGCATTTTAAAGAATTGCTAAATAGACCACCGCCAACGGTAGTAGCAGACATACCAGAGCCAACAGAGGAATTAGAAATTGGCATTGAAACACCCAGCCGGGATGAGATCATTACAGCAATTAGATCTCTTAAGAATAACAAGGCACCAGGAATGATAACTTAAACGCAGAACTATTCAAAATAGACCCAGAACTTGCAGCTAATATATTGCAACCCTTGTTTACTACTATATGGAATACCCAAATAATACCTGATGCATGGAACAGAGGAGTCATCATCAAGATCCCCAAGAAGGGCTCCATTGCCGATTGTAATAATTGGCGTGGAATAACACTGCTTTCTGTCCCAAGTAAAATCTTAAGCAAAATCATCGTACAACGTATTACTGATGCTGTGGATAAGAAACTAAGAAAGGAACAAGCAGGATTTCGCAGAGGACGGAGCTGTATAGGCCAAATATTTGCTCTTAGAAATATCATAGAGCAATGCACAGAATGGCAAAGCAAACTCTATATCAACTTTGTAGATTTTGAAAAGCTTTTGATAGCATACACCGCGAAAGTCTATGGCGTATCTTAAGATGGTATGGAATCCAACTGTGTTTTATAAATATTATAAAAGCTGCTACAGCAAGTTTGCATGCAGTGTTGAAACTTCAGAACTAAAGTTTGAAGTAAAAACAGGCGTGCGACAAGGATGTGTTATGTCAGCCCTATTATTCAACACTGTCATAGATTGGGTGATGCGTAAAACAACGGAAGATAAGGCAAGAGGTATTAGATGGACGCTCACATCCACTCTGGAAGACCTAGATTTTGCAGATGACATCGCACTCTATCTCATACACATAGAGATATCCAGGAAAAGACCTGCCGCCTTAACCAATATAGTGAGATGGTTGGGCTGAAAATAAATCAGAAGAAAACTGAAGTAATGACTCTGAACATAGCAACCCCAGCACCAGTCAAACTAGAAGGTAAAACCCTCCGAGATACAACCGCTTTCACATACCTTGGAAGTGTTATTAGCAATGAAGGAGGCGCTGGATCTGACATTAAAAACAGACTGAGTAAGGCACGAAGTGCATTCATGACCCTTCAGACCGCCTGGAAATCTGCCCAATACAGCATCAGAACCAAGACTAGTATCTATAACAGCTGTGTGCTGTCAACATTGCTGTACGGATCGGAATGCTGGAGAATGACAGAACAGGATATGTCAAGACTCTCCGCCTTTCATACAACTTGTCTGCGAAAATCTTACGCGTGTACTGGCCGACTACTATCTCGAATCAAGAATTGCTTGCACGATGCCAACAAGAGAATATGGGCACTATCATCCGAAGACGACGCTGGAGATGGATTGGACATGTGATGCGCATGGAGACTGGCTCCGACACGAAAACTGCACTGAGATGGACTCCAGAGGGTAGGCGAAAGCGTGGAAGACCCAAGACGACCTGGAGGAGAACGATAGAGCAAGAGCTGAAGGAAATGAATCATAGCTGGAACACAATACAGAGGAAGGCCATGAACAGGGAAGAATGGTGTACGTTTGTTGCTGCCTAAACGCCAAGGTCGTAACAGGCTAAAGAGGACACACAAAGAAACTTTATCAAAAGAATAAGAATCAGACAATCAAGGTTCTTCTAGCATAGGGTGAGAAGAGAAGGTTTAGAGCATTTGGTGACAACAGGTAAAATACATAAAAGAAGAGGTCGTGGAAGACAGAGGGAGAAGATGTTGGATGGTCTGACATCGTGGTTCGACAAAGATCGACGTCAGAACTGATTACCTGCACCAAGGAGAGAGAGAGAGAGAGAGAGTTAGAGCTGTGGAGAGATGTGATCGCCTACACCGGCAGGCATAGCACTTGATTGATTAATTCCGACTTACTAGCTATTAGCCTACCAGTCTTCTTCCCTTTGTACTTACCCACTTACCCACCTACCCACTTACCCACCTACCCACTTACCCACCTACCCACTTACCCACCTACCCACTTAACCACCTACCGACTTACCCACCTACCCACTTACCCACCGCTTCTTCTTTATTTTATTTTTTCTTATCCAGAAGCACTTGAGCTTTCAGCTCTTCGGCTCGGTGCCATGGACATCGTAACCCTTCGGTTCGGTGCCACGAACACCGTAAATCTGGGGAATCTGTGGCTTTTTCTACCATCCCGCGGAATTGAACCCGCACACACAGAGGGATAGTCACCCGTAGTCCAACGCGCTACGAACACGCTGGGCAGACGGGCACTTCTTCTTTAACTTACTAGCTATTAGCCTACTAACCTGAGTCCCTACCTGCCCACAATTTCACTCCGTATCATGTCTTACTATTCACTAAAACACAATGAAAACTCACTCTTCGATTTCTTCCAACGCTCCATATGGATCACTTGTTAAACCGTTCTTTGTGATTTATATGTGATATGTCGTGTGTGATACCCATGTTATGTCAGGACTCACAAGGGGAGCAATGACTATTACCACTGCCGCCTACAAGGCATGAGAGCAGCGGTAGCGTAGTTGTTAGTGAACTCGCTTCTCAAGGCTGGTGGTCTGGTTCAACTCCCGCAGTGCGCGTAGAATTTTTCCTGACCGCGACGGCTCTCAGGTCGACCCAGCCTCAACTGGGTACCAGACATGCTCTGGGAAAGTAAAGGCGGCCGGCGTGATGCTGACACATCACCCATCGTGTGCCGACGGTCAATGAAAATACAGGCCTAACACTGTATTGACCTATATATCACGAGGTATGAAAGGGTTCCTTTACTTTTTACTTTACTACAAGACGATTGATGCAGGGGTCTAGAAAAGCTCCTTTGAGCTAAAAGCTTCGCAGAAATCGGATGTCTACTCGTTGGAGCATAACTGACACAACGTACAACGCTCTTAGGCTCAGATCACACACATATCACACAGAGTGATTAACAAGTGGTCGATATGGAGCGTAGGAAGAAGAAGATGAAGAATGTGATCTGAGCTAGAGAGTGATTGTACGTTGTGCCAGTTATTCGCCTACAAGTACTGCAGCACATCCGACCTGCAACGCTTTTTATTTACTAGGATAGCTTCCCTAGTCCCCTATCTTAATCTCCTTTAACAACATGTCTTGTATACAGTGGTGGCTCGTGATCCTTTTTCCTGGTGGGGCCAGACATTTATTTCCGGATAAATCACTGTCTTTCGTTGCTATATTTTAATTTATAAAATAATAAGTACACGTTATGCATTATTTTTAGGGGCCCGGCCTAGTGGCCCTTAATGACGAGCCGCCACTGCTTGTAGGTCACAGTGTTTCTATTCTTTGCTCCCCTTCTGATCCCCGGCAACACACGAGCGGAATCTTACTCAATAACAAAAAACTCAATTATTCGAATTAGAACCAGGACTATAATGATATGTTAGATACCTACTCATTTTCAATCAGTTTTCCAGTAGTATTTTTTAAGTGAACTAATTTGTTAAAAAAACTGTTGCTATTCATACAAGCGAAACAAAAGATTATTGTAAAAATGAATTTAAATAGAAGCGCGCACAGACAGATAAAAGTCTTTGACATATCTCGTTCCAAGTTTTGACAAGACATGCACGCCCCTTATATTGAAGAAATAGTTTGAAATCACAGACTGTTTCAGGAATTAGATCGATTCATTCATCAGAGACGATGATGGGAGATGGGATGGTATGCGTCTAGCAGTGGGGGCATGCTGAGCTGGGTTAAGTTGGAGGGGGTAGGGTGAAGGAAGACAGGGGTAGTTGCTTTGTCGTGACTACAAATACTCTGACTATAGAAATCACGACAGTAACTAAAAAAAATGATCACGTTGGAGTCACAGACTTTTTATCAATGCATGTTATGTTAAACGATCGGCATCATGGAACATTCTTCTTCTTCTGTCGTCAGACTGTTACCGGATTGTTGCCCCGTGTCGTGGTTTTCTGTTTTTGTCTTGCGCTGTTTTGGTGGCTTGAGTGATTGTTATTTTTGCTCAGGATTCTGCTGTCATCTAGCCATCTTTTTCGTGGTTTTCCTCTCGCCTTCTTTCTGGATGTTCTACTGTAGAAGACTCCGTATACTGTGGAGTTTGGATGCATTCTTATTAAGTGGCCAAACCACTTCATTGTTTGTTTCTCAATGTAATTCAATCAAGGTTCTGTGCCAACTTTCTTGCTTATGCTGATGTTGGTGATTCTGTCTTTTCTTGTGTTGTTGGTAACTTTTCGCAGGCAACTCATTTCACATGTAGTTATTTTTTGTAACTGTGCTTTGCTCCTTGTCCATGTTTGGCTGTGGTAACACAAAGTAGGTATGAAAATGCTGTTGATCATCTGTAAAGTATCTTTGAAATATTTCGATATAGACATCACGCGCCGGGAATCCTTGGCGCAAGATCGCCAAATGTGGCGCTGTAACAATACAAGAGGAACTCGCATAGCTGAGAATCGTCGTGCCGTTGAGGCGCAGAGAAAACGAGCTGTGCGAAAAGAAAGAACACACAACACGCACATGTCTAACCTTGATCATGTATGCCCCACCTGTGGTAGGGGATTGTGTTCTAGGATTGGACTCCACAGTTACCTATGCACACACCAGAGAGGTGCAGCAGTACTCGTCTGAGGCTGTTGTCATCATCGCTTGCGATGGACGCTATTGTTTGGTGCTCCATCCTCCGCTGAGAGCCGCTGTAGCGTAGTTGTTAGTGAACTCGCTTCGCAAGGCTGGTGGTCTGGGTTCAGCTCCCGCAATGCACGTGGAATTTTCCCGACCGCGACGGCTCTCAGGTCGACCCAGCCTCAACTGGGTACCAGACATGCTCTGGGAAAGTAAAGGCGGCCGGCGTGATGCTGACCACATCACCCACTGTGTGCTGACGGTCAATGAAAAATACAGGCCTAACACTGTATTGACCTATATACCACGAGGTATGAAAGGGTTTCTTTACTTTACTTACATCCTCCGCTGCAGCAGTCAGTACAATGTCCACTTTCTCACCATACCCACGAGAAGTTGATTAGTATATCTTCTCTCTCTCTACCACGAAGACGACACTGTCTGGCATGTCCAGACTTAACTCCTAATTTTCGCAATCGGTACAGTGTCTGGGACTCGCCCATATATGTTATGTTATACGATCGACGGCATGGCACATTGGGCATTCCCATGAGTGCTCCGTCCTCCACTGCAGCAGCCATCTCAAAGTCCATTTATTCACCGTACCCATGAGAAATTAATTAGTTTCTCTACCACAAAGGCGACACTGTCTGGCGTCGCCAAACAGGTGTCCAAACAGGTGTCCAAACAGGTGTCCAAACAGGTGTCCAAACAGGTGTCCAAACAGGTGTCCAAACAGGTGTCCAAACAGGTGACCAAACAGGTGACCAAACAGGTGACCAAACAGGTGTCCAAACAGGTGTCCAAACAGGTGTCCAAACAGGTGACCAAACAGGTGACCAAACAGGTGTCCAAACAGGTGACCAAACAGGTGTCCAAACAGGTGTCCAAACAGGTGTCCAAACAGGTGACCAAACAGGTGACCAAACAGGTGTCCAAACAGGTGACCAAACAGGTGTCCAAACAGGTGTCCAAACCATTTAATCTGTTGTTCTTTTATCTTCTTTTTGAACGCTCCACATCGACCACTTGTTAAACCACACTTTGTGATTTGTATGTGATCGGAGCCTAAGATCGATTGTACGCTGTGTCAGTTATGCGCCTACAAGTAAACCAGCACATCCGATTTCTGCGACGTTTTTTTATTTACTAGAGTAGCTTTCCTAGGCCCCTACCTCAGTCGCCTCTTACCCCATGCCTTGTAGGTCACAGTGTTACTAATCTTTGCTCCCCGTGCGAGCCGCAGCAACACACTGGGACATTTAAATAGTTCGTACCGCCCTCAATCCACATTTACTTCCTTTCTTTTTTTCTCTGACATTCTTATCATATAGCATTGTCTCCCTTTGATTTAGTAAATTTATAAGGCAATGCCGGAGTGACACGTCGATATTATCTGTGTGACTGTCACGTGTGTTGTTGCATCAGACGTTGTGTGGTTTTTATTGCGGATATAGATCAAAGGTTCCTAAAGTGGGCGGTACGGCCACCAGTGGGCGCTGAAACCTTCTGGGGGCGATAGATAGTGAGTTCAGAAGCATTGGCAGGGAGGAGGGGTGTGTTCAGGCAATTATTGGTCAGTGGCTACTTATAGAAGAAATTAATATTATATATTTCACCCGCGTGGTGCTGGGGCCCGCAAGGAAGCAAAGAATAGTACCACTGCAACCTACAAGGCATGTCGTAAGAGGCGATTGAGGTAGGGGGCTAGGAAAGCTACCCTAGTAACTAAAAAGCGTCGCAGAAATCGGATGTGCTGGCCTACTTGTAGGTGCATAACTGACACAACGTACAATCGCTCTTAGGCTCAGATCACATACAAATCACACCGAGTGATTAACAAGTGGTCGATAGTGAGCGTTCGAAGAAGATCATATTTATTTAAAAAAAATAATTTTCGTGAATTTGCTATTGAATAATCATTTAAAATTTAAATTCTGCATTTTAATTCATCTTATGCCCGTCTTACACGGTCTATGTTTTCATCAATTTTCTATTTCAATTATACAGGGTGTTCAAGATAAAAGCGGCCTGAGTGACAAATCAAAAGTTGCAAGTTACTTATTGCCGTTGTGTTTATTTACTATTTAAACCGGTTCTGACTAGCTCGCCCTACGTCACATTTATTCATCACCCTTCCACACGACAATTACACACCATTACGCAACCTTGACCTATACTACGTCATAATTGAACCTTTTCATTTTTATAAACATATGCCAGATTAGCTCCCTTGACGACGATTCTTCCTTAACGACGAGGCTGCTTTTATCTTGAACACCCTGTATAATCATTTGAAAATTGATCATGTATGACATAAATATATATATATATATCAATTTTCTAAGTCAAAGAAAAAAATAAAGTATGTATGTATGTGGGGAGGCGGAGAGGGGAAAGACTGTTATAATTGGGGGTACGTTATAAAGTTTATGTCGTGCAAAGTGGGTGTTGCCCCGAAAAAGTTTGAGAACCTTTGCTATAGATAGAGAATAAGTCAGGTATGTGATCGTGTGTCGCTGGATACGGTGTGAGATGATAATATTAATTATGTATCGGCGTGCTGTTCCAGTTTTCTCTTGTAGAGGTTTCAGTTGAATGAAGAATGAATTGGTTAACCTTACTGGCTCGGTCTTAACAAAGGTCAATAGGTAGAAGATACAGGTAAAACGTACAGGTAAGGAGTATAGCTAAAGGGAGCAGGTAGGACCAAATGTTAAGTGATAAGTTGGTGAGTCAAGTTAAGGAGGACAGGGGTTCGGGTAAAGAGCGCAGGTAATGTGTACAGGTAAACTGTACAGGTAGAGAGTACAGGTAAAATGTACAGGTAGAGATAAGGTAAAATGTGCAGGTAGGGTGTACAGGTAAAATATGCAGATAGAGAGTACAGGTAAAATGTACAGGTAGAGGGTACTGGTAAAGCGTGCATGTAGAGGGTCAGGTAAAATGTATTAAGGTAAAATGTGCAGGTAGAGATACAGTTAAAATGTACAGGTAGATAGTACAGGTAAACTGCACAGGTAGAGAGAACAGGTTAAATGTGTAGGTAGAGGGTACAGGTAAAAGGCGCAGGTAGAGATACAGGTAAAATGTACAGATAGAGATAGTTACAATGTACAGGTAAATTGTGCAGATAGAGAGTACATGTAAAATGTACAGGTAGAGTGTACAGATAAAATGTACAGGTATAGTGTACAGGTAAAGGGTACAGGTAAAATGTGCAGGTAGAGTGTACAGGTAAAATGTGCAGGTAGAGTGTACAGGTAAAAGGTGCAGGTAGAGTGTACAGGTAAAAAGTGCAAGTAATTGAGTTCCGGTAAACTGTTCAAATAACGGATACAAGAATGCAGAAACAACAAATAAAATGAGTCGACCACATAAGTAGAATACCATCAGACAGTGCACCTCAAAGAGCATCATCATTGAACTTCGATGAGTCTTTTTCTTGCACAGGAAGATCTCAGCGGCAGTGCATGAACTCCTTAGCACCGGCGAGGGTCCCGATGTAATTTTGAAGATGGTGAAAATATTTGGTAGAATTTTATTTTTCAATCTTTCTAATGAGCCAGACAAGATCGGTTGTCTGTTACCAGGGACACCACGTGGAGGTGGGGTAGGATCTTGATTAATGCCAGCTCACTAATCCTGGCGCGGCGTTGTGCTTATGCGCCTTTGACCCCATGTTCGAATTGATACAACTCTCGCTGGCATATGTTAGGATTGATACAACAACTCTCGCTGGCATATGTTAGGATTGATACAACAACTCTCGCTGGCATATGTTAGGATTGATACAACATATCTTCCAGAAAGATCCACTAGAAATATCCTCCAGAAGGACCATTGACCCTGAGTCAAAATCTCCTGTGATGGCGTCTATGTAAGTACTCAGCCCCTACCTGTACGCTGAATGTGTCAGCGGAAGTTGCACAAGGGTCAAGTACACATTCTCGATTTCTCTGATAGAGTACAGAGGAGTGCGCGCACGACGCCTGGTATCTATTTGGTTGCAGGAGCTGCCGGTAGGGCATCACTTGATGTCTGCCCGCCTTAAGGGTTTCACTCAGGATTTTCTTTATGGGCCATAGCCGTTGCCTCTCCTGAGGCTCCCACAAGGCAGTGGGGCTATTTGCCCATAGCTGGTAGTCTGGATCTTGGATATCAGGGTAAATCCACTCATATCACAAGTCTGGGGCCAGACCTCCACTAAGATTTTTATCGGGTTTACTCCCACATGACAGTTTAAAAACCCTGACCTATGGGATTTGATGGTGCCTATTATCGTCTTAGTAGACTGGAGAACCATATGCATCGGGAATTGAACACCTCAAAACTTACTATTGTGTCCAGTACGCTGCCAATGGGCGACGAAAATAATAAAAACCATTGCTTTAAACTGACCATATCAAACTTAATCCAATGACCTGGACTCACCCGTCTTGTACTTTATGGACCGACCCAACAACACTCAATTATACCGAGTATTCTTAAAGTGAGGTATTAATTGTCTATTCACCGGGGAGAAGTAACCGCATGATTGGCTGATGTACACTTCATGAGACGATTTGATTGGATGTTTGCCACACACGTTTAACCGGTGTCGATAACATTACTTTCGCCCACAAGTTCTCACCCGGTGTCAAACTCAATTACTTTCGGATCTCTATTTGTCCGCGCATACTAACTCCGCACGTGACCTGTCCATGTCTATTTTCTGGCATTCTCTTAACAAAATGGTAGGGACATTCTTAGAATATAATAGAGCCAGGGGCACGGGGAGGGTGGGGACGAGGGAGGGGTGTATTTACCAGACGATCTCAAATATGCAACTGGTACCAAAAGTAGGTTTATGTGATTGGTAAGACCATCATCATTGCACTTCAGTGAGTAATCATGTGTGTTCCGATCTCTTTCTTATTACAGGAAGATCTCAGCGGCAATGCACAAACCCCGTAGCACCGGCGAGGGGCCGCAATGTAATTTAGAAAATAGTAAATATATTTTGTAAGGAATTTTATTTATCTTCGAAATGAATTTTGCACAGGCAGCGGTTTTCCAACCTGCTCAATTTTGAGCTACCAAGAGTTCTTTTACATGCTCTACTTTAACACGGGACATACGTTTTATCGTCCGTCTCCGATAGGACTGCGAACTCAACCTCACTTACAACTGAGATCAGGGATATTTAGGACAGCTTCCTAAGCCCTACCTCAGTTGCCTCTTACGACATGCCTTGTAGGTCGCAGTGTTACTATTCTTTGCTCCTTGAGAGCCCCAGCAACACATGGGCGTATACCACAACGATGCCCGTCTACCCAGCGTGTTCGTAGCGCGTTGGACTATGGGTGACTATCTCTCTGTGTGTGCGGGTTCAATTCCGCGGGATAGCAGAAAAAGCCACAGATTCCCCAGATTTACGGTGTTCGTGGCACCGAACCGAAGGGTTATGATGTCCATGGCACCGAGCCGAAGAGCTGAAAAGCTCAAGTGCTTCTGGATCGAAAAAAAAAAATACCACAACGATCACTAATATTCAGAAAACAATGGTCAGATAGTGTACACATCCTTGATACAGTGTGTAAAGAAGGGATCACTAGAAAAATATCTCGATAGCTCCACGAGGGAGCCAACAGAGTACCTTTGGAAAGTGAGGTGAGCATCTAACCTCTGTGACACAAATACCCCTTTGATGGTCCTGTTACACGCTAGTTAAAACACACTACTTATTCTTCGAGATCCGCTGTAGCGTAGTTGTTAGTGAACTCGCTTCTCAAGGCTGGTGGTCTGGGTTCAGCTCCGCAATGCGCGTGGAATTTTTCCCGACCACTACGGCTCTCAGGTCGACCCAGCCTCAACTGGGTACCAGACATGCTCTGGGAAAGTAAAGGCGGCCGGCGTGATGCTGACCACATCACCCATTGTGTGCCGACGGTCAATGAAAATACAGGCCTAACACTGTATTGACCTATATACCACGAGGTATGAAAGGGTTCCTTTTACTTATTCTGCCGCCCAAGTATCCAGCTCTGCTTGTAAAACGTGTGATTCTAATTTCGCTTTATCGATGGATAGATTTAACTCTTGTTGGATCGCATACACAACACAAAGAGTACATGTTACCCCACTTTTTCCGTCGACATTTCATCTCTGTTGAAATATTTTTAATTTGTTTTTCCGCTTGCTTTAATTGCCCAATTTTGACACTGCTAGCACAAAATTACGAAGCTGAGCGTCTGTAGCTTAAGCGATAGTGAGATCGATCACAACCCAAGCTTACCTGGTTCAAAATCCGTGGCGGGAAAGTTTGGAATCAAATTAGTTCCTTGGATTTTGCCAAAGATAAAAATAGACCTCATCGTTCAGAAAGCAATGGCAAACTACTAAACGTATAAGTGGTGTCTAGAAAATTGACTACTCGTTTACTGTTGTCGATGGCTAAGTCCTATATGTAAAGGACATGTCACTTCGCCCGAGTGGTTACTGGGGCCCAAATTTGGGGTGTAAAGAATAGAACCACTGTTACCTGCCATGCATGTCGTAAGAGGCGACTAAGGAGGTTGGGCTGAAATCGGATGCATGTGTCCTAAACGTGTAGAAGTCTATGCGTTTAGGGGCCTACCAAACCAATGTGCAACATATACACGTTCTTGGCAAAGATCAAACATATCACAAAGAGTGATTAAAATTGGTCGTAAAGAACGAACGCAAATAAGAAGAAGAAGAAGGACATGTCACGATTTTCATTTCAGAACAAAGTTTGGATGAAGATTTTATTGTATAAGTCTCGTTTTGTGTGTACAGAACATGTTTGCAGTTGAGTATCGGTATCATTTGGCCGATGATTTGGCTTGTTTTGTTGCATCTTTGCTGTATTGACGTGCACTGTCTGTTGGTAATCTGATGGTGCAGCCGCACCCTTTAATTTGTTGTTTCTTGATGAAGTTCAGTACTTATGTCGTACCCACTTTTTTCTGATGTCTTCATTTCTCAACTGGTCTCTTCTTGTTACTCTCAGCATTCTGTGTAGACACTTCATCTCTGTCGTGACTAGTTTTCTTCTATCATTTGATGTCAGCGTCCAGGTTTGGGACTGATAGCATAATGTGGGGAGAAAGATTGTGTTGAACAATGCTATTTTAATGTTCATGGTGACATGTTTGCATTTTAAAATTGGTGTCATTTGTCCTATCATTTTTTTAAAATTTGTTTTTAAAGCCGAAGGATTGACTTTATTGCACCGGATTTTACCCCATATGACTTGGTCCCTCTCCGCAGAAGTGGCACGTCACCAGCCAATGTTCATGGTGACATGTTTGCATTTCAAAATTGGTGTCATTTGTCCTATCATTTTGTTAAATTTTTTTTTTAAGCCGAAGGATTGACTTTATTGCACCGGGTTTTACCCCATATGACTTGGTCCCTCTCCGCAGAAATGGCACGCCACCAGCCGAGAGTATTGCACAAAGCACGAACTCCGTAGCTCCGACAACAATCCTAGGGATCTCTGGAAAAAAACTGCACTCGTGAACAGAAGGCCCCGGTTCGGATTCGAACCCAAGATCTTCGACTGGCAAGGCAAAGGGTTTAACCACTCAGCCACAGAGACCCCTTGTCCTATCATTTACTTTACTTTACTGCGTCTATGTTACAGATGGTGTGCTTAATGTCCATGTTTCTGTCCATACAAAATGATAGGACACTAGACTACCTTTGAAGTAAGATCAGCCAATCAGGATGTACAGATGCGGACATTAATGCCAGGATTAGGATTAGGAAAGGAACGTTTGCTATCCTGTACACAGTATGGGGAAGTCTACTGTCATCTCCACGAAAACAAAGCTCATAATATTCACCTCAAATGTGAAATCTGTGTTGATGTATCGCTCGGAGACGTCGCGAGTCACAAATAAGATTCAGACCTTTGTCAAAGGATGCCTTCGGCGGATTCTCAGACTGAGATGGTATGACAGAGTTGCAAACACATACCTTGTGGATAACAGCTGGACAAGAACCCATGTTGATCCGAGTTAAAATGAGAAAATATCACGGCAATGGGTCGGACATACCCTACGGAAGACACAGTCGAGTGTCACTAGACATTCACTTGATTGGAACCCACAAGGAAATCGAAAAAGTGATCGTCCTAAACATGCCTGGGGTCGAAGTTTTCTTGATGAACTGCAGGATGCTGGAATATCCCGGGAAGACATAAAGAAAGCTGCCAGAGACCGAGAAAAGTGGCGAACAATTGTCGCGGCCGTATGCTCCACGAGAAGCGGATAGAGATAAGTAGGTAACTTAGTACATGAAATCATATTTTCTTTATATTCTGTTATATCGCCATTTTGTTTCCTTTTTTTGTCAACAATAGAGAATGTCCATGGAGCAAGTAACAGGAAGTGATCTCATTCAACAGCAATGCAGTTTGAAACCACACAACAATGGTGACGTCATTTCACCCAGTCAGAGCCTCGCTTTGTCGCTTAGCGACAGTTTTGTGTCACAAGATCAGACGATATGTGGTCACCAATACTCCATGACAGATCGTAGTAATACAATTGATAGTTTTTGGAGTGGTTCATCCTTGGAGTGGGAGGGCTCTACAAGTGCGTTACATCACATACAGGTAAGATGTTCTTGGATGTTGTCTTTCCCCAGGAGAATGATGGAATTGGTTGTCCACTCATGTCATTAAGCGTAGGGATGGGAGCTTTAATTTGCACTCTAGGGCCAGATGAGTCGCCCTTGTTGTGTTATATCCGTGTTTATTTAGTGTGGTCTTGATATTGTATATCCATCTTTTTATTGGTCTTCCCTTGGCTATAGTACCCGATCTCTTTTTTATTTATATTGTATGCTGTTATTGGTTGTATTCCATTCTCATTAAATGTCCAAGCCACTGCATTTGTTGTCTTTCGATGTATTCGGTGCATTAAGTTATGCCCACTCTGCTTCTGATGTCCTCATTTCGTAGTCTGTCTTTCCTGGTGACTCCACTGCCTTCCTCAAGCATTTCATTTCACACGTGGTGAGCTTTCTGTGATGTGTTGCTGTAAGAGACCAAGTTTGGCACCGGTAACAAAGTGTTGGTAGGAAAATACTTTTTATCATTTTGTTTTTACTTCCATTCTGATTTTATTAGCAAGGAAGCTAAACCACTTTCACAAAGTCTGTCTCAAACAAATAATGAAATCAAATGGCAGGATATGATCCCAGACACAGAGGTCTTAAAGAGAGCATCTATACAATCTTGATGCAGTCCCAGACACGATGGGCACGACATGTGGCTCGAATGCTGCATTGCAAAATACCAAAACGACTCTTGTATGGTAAGCTGCGTATATTCAAAAAGGATTCAAAGAAACACTCAAAAACTCGACGAGATCCTTCGGCATAGATGTCGACAACTGGGAGAATGTTGCTCAAGACAGATCAGCCTGGAGCACAATTCTTCGACAAGGCTCTTCGGCCTGCGAGGCAGGTAGAATTGCACGAATGAAACAGAAACAACAAACTAAAAAGACAGTAAAACTCCCCACAAGTGCTTCTGCTTCTTCTTCTTCTTCAAAAGCTCCACAACGACCACCTGTTAACCTCTCTCTGGGATTTGTATAAGGCTGCATGATTCAGATTTAAACATGAATGGAATTTATGGGAAGGTCTGGTACATCGGTCTGGGCGGTGATCGCGAGCGAGAGAGAGAGAGAGAGAGAGAGAGAGAGAGAGAGAGAGAGAGAGAGAAAGAGGCCCGCATCAGGCTCACTAGTCATCTACGCACACAAAGACAAACATAATGCAATTACATTCTCTTGGATGAAAAATGTTGGTCATCATCACCCGTGATGGACGAGCATCATCATCATCATCATCATCATCATCATCATCATCATCATCATTTTTAATATAAAACTGAATATCTGTTTGTCTGTCTCAGAAGAAAACTAGGGCATTTTTGTGGTGAAGTGGTCAAGGCGTGTGCATGGCGTTCTGAAGTTTGTAGGGTCAAATCTGGACCGTGTCACAAGTGCAATTTTTTCCGAGATCCCTAGGTTTGTTGCGTTGCCTCCGATAACAGTAGGTCAGTGGGCTCAGGTAAAGATTCTCGGAAATCAGACCACAATTGTCGCGTGACCTCGCATTCTAGAATTGTTAGATACAGAGAAATTCATTTAAAAAATCAACACAAAATGCTAAATCAAGGTTATATTATGTTACAAGTTAAGTTTAACAATAAGGAATATCAGTATTAATATTTTTCATCAATAAATAATCATGGACTCATAGAATTGAGTAAAATTACATAAAAGCTACAGTGTTCTATCAAACACTTAAAAAAACAGCCCCATTAAATAAACAATTTAATTTTCCGTCAGAGCTAGTCGGTCTTATGTTGCCGTGGGCCACTGTTTGTTGCAGGAACCAAGGAGTTAGGCAGCTTTCTACAAAACTATCGACATGTGGCGTGTCTTTTTTGCCGAGATGTGTGGGGCGATATGGAGATACTCGGTGCAATGAAGTTAATCCATTTCCTTTTGATCCACTTTTTTAAACATGGAAAACTTGAGAACGCCAAATTCTGCATTCATGAAATGTTGTTTATTCATACATAAATTTGTAAACAATTTAACAACCATTTATGTGCTTACTTTAGCGAGTTATGAGCTAATTAAGTTTGTTTGGCCATGTGTTGCCCGGGCCCAATTCATGCATACATTTGTACATAATTTAACAACTTCTTACGTGCTTTCTTTAGCGAGTTATGAGCTAGTTAAGTTTGTTTCGCTGTGTGTAGCCATGGCTCACACAGGGAGCCAACAATGGTAACACCGTGATCTACAAGGCATGTCGTAAGAGGCGACTGAGATAGAGACCTAGGAAGCTACCTAGTAAATATAAAGCATCGCAGAAATCGGATGTGCTGTCCTACCTGTAGGCTCATAACTGGCACAACCTACAAGCGCTCTTAGGCTCAGAGCACATACAAAACACAAAGAGTGGTTTAACAAGTGGTCGATATGGAGCGTTCGAAGAAGAAGAAGAAGCAGTTAAGTTTATTAACATATAAATAATTTTACTGGGGTTCTTTTGGGAGGTGGGGGAGGGAGTAGAGGTGTGTGAGTCTTGTCTCATCTTCAAATGGGGCCCCAGCTGAAAACGACTGAGAACCGCTGCTTTAATTATATATAAATACCCTTTTTTTCGTTTTCTTGTGCAGAACAAGACAGATCGACCTCCAAGCGAGACACGGGAGAATGCTGTCCACATTTATAAACCAGACAATGCCATGTCTAGCTTAGTTAGCTTTCCAAATTTGAAGAGTGCGGCGGAGACTAGGCAAGGTGCTAGATCCACTGTGCTCTGTACGCGGCGTGGACTGAAACACGAGGTATGAGTGTGTGATTGGTGTCTGAATAGTTAGTTAGTTGACGAGGTTTTTATTTTGTTTATTTTTGTAGGTAGTAAGGTTAGCAGGTTAAAGGTTAGTAGGTTCAAGGTTAGCAGGTAGTAAGGTTAGCAGGTTGAAGGTTAGTTGGTTGAAGGTTAGTAGGTTGAAGGTTAATAGGTTGAAGGTTAATAAGTGGGAAGGTCAGTAGGTTGAAAGGTTAGTAGGTTGAAAGGTTAGTAGGTTAAAAGGTTAGTAGGTGGGAAGGTTAGTAGGTTGAAAGGTTAGTAGGTTGAAAGGTTAGTAGGTTGAAAGGTTAGTAGGTTGAAAGGTTAGTAGGTTGAAAGGTTAGTAGGTTGAAAGCTTAGTAGGTTGGGAGGTTAGCAGATTGAAAGGTTAGTAGGTTGGAAGGTTGAAAGGTTATTAGGTTGAAAGGTTAGTAGGTTGAAAGGTTAGTAGGTTGAAAGGTTAGTAGGTTGGAAGGTTGAAAGGTTATTAGGTTGAAAGGTTAGTAGGTTGAAAGGTTAGTAAGTAGGAAGAATACTACCTCTCTCTCTCAGATCAAGTAAAGACCTCAAAAAGGCCGAAAAATGATAGCTCAGGTTAATGCAAGTTCTTCCCTTATCTCAACAGAAGGGGTTGCCCAGTGCAGCTTCTGGAGTAATCACACCAAATTCACATGTCGTGGTAAACGTGTGGTTCTTCTAAAGCGATCGCGGAAGTAGCTCTTTGAACTATGATCACATGCCCGCGTTCCCAGCGTGTTCGTAGCGCGTTGGACTACGGGTGACTAGTCCTCTGTAAGTGCGGGTTCAACTCCGCGGACTGGCAGAAAGCTACAGGTTCCCCAGATTTACGGTGTTCGTGGCACGAGCCGAAGGGTTACGATGTCCATGACACCGAGCCGAAGAGCTTTCAGCTCAAGTGCTTCTGAATCGGAAAAAAAAAAAAAATCAAACAAACAAACTATGATCACATTCAGATTGCCAAGTGTGGTCAACGAGAAGTGTTTCAAGAAACAAGGGAGTTCTGCAGGGAGCCTTAATCAATAGACTGTACCTGAGTAGGAGTTTCAGTAAACCTAGACATATCACTACATGCCTGAAGTTTTGGTCAGGTACTATCCTCTGCTCTCAATAGGAACAATTCGGGTACCTCCTTTGCTTTAAATCCGGGTACTTTTCCCTGCTATCAATAGTGAAAAAACTGCCGGGTACTCTCCTCTGTTTTCAATAGGAAAAAGCATAAAAAATGAAAACTATTTGCTAGTTGAGAAATAATAAGTTCTGGTTGGTGCTTGTCATCCTTTGGTCATCATTGGTTTGGTCGTTCAGGCCAGACTTGGATTGGTCACCAAAGTTTGGGGTCTGTCATCATTTGGTCATCATTGGTTCGGTCGTTCTGGCCAGACTGAGATTGGTCACCAAAGTTTGGGGTCTGTCATCCCTGGCTGAGATCGGTTATTTCTGGTTTTGTCGGTCATCCCTGGTTGGGTAGGTCATCCCTGGTTGGGTCAGTCATCCCTGCTTGTGGTCAGTCATTCTTTAGTATGGTCGGTCCAGCCTCGCTGGGGTCTGATATCTCTTGTTGGGATCGGCCGTCTTTGGTGACACCCCAGTTGGGGAGGGGAGGTCACCCTTTCTTGGAGTCTAACATACCTTATAACTGAATTTGTGCATATAATTATATTTAATGTGCGTGCAATATGTGTTAATATGGGTTCGACAATTGAATTTTTCTACTGAACTTGTCCCTGGTATCAACAGGTTCTACGTCAACCTTCCTGCCAGGAAACCTGCGATGAGAAACAGCGGCTTCTGTCCAGCCCAAAACATTCAAACTCTTACCCAATCCTGAAGAAACTAGCAGTTTCCGGAGCGTTTAGCAGAAGCGACGAGAATGCGGAAAAGGAAAACTTGGGCAAAACCGCTCACCATAGAAACAGTGATACAATATTGTGCCGTACACAAAAAATGGCGTCGAAACGAATGGCGACCAGTACGTCTTTCTTAAGACAATTGGGTAAGTGTGGGTGAGTGTGGGTGTAAGTATGGGTGTGTGTAGTATTCATACCATGTGGTATATTTAGTTATGAGGTATTATGTCCATATAACAACCTGGTAAATTACTAGTTAAGTAGAAACAACCAAGATATGCAAAGAAAACAGACAACTTGTCATCTATAGCATCAAAAGTTGGACTGTAGATAAGCTATGAAAAAAAATATAATGAAGACACCTATGGCAAGTAACGCAGATATCACACTGGAATCTAAAATGATAAAAATAACAGAGCAGTTCACCTATTTAGGTAGCAATTTTGTTTGCACAGGAAATGTTAAAAAGAAATTATGATACGAATTGGCAAAGCAACATTAGCTTTTAAAAGTCTAAATAAAATATGGAACTGCAAGTTATATAGTATTAAAATTGAATTACGAATTTTTAATTCAAATGTTGTATCAATCCTAACATATGCCAGCGAGAGTTGGAAAATGGCACGGGAGTTAGTTACAAGGCGAGATGGAGTGAGAAACGAGAATATGAGAAGCACCGTTGGTACTATACCATGCATACAGTACATCGAGAAGCAAAGAATCAAGTGGTACAGCCATCTAATGAGAATGGAACCACATTTACTACCATCACGTGCCTACAATAATCGACACTCAGGACGCAGAGCACGAGGCAGGCCAAGAACACGATGGTTAGATAACATCTCAGAGTCCCTACGAAAGCATGGACTGGCAACGTCAAGCGCAACACACCTGACACAAGATAGAAAACTAAATCTCCCACGCCGTTTCCGCAATGTGGTTAAGGCGGAGACCGCCCAGAACATGAGGTATCCGCTTTAAAATTCACAGAAAAAAAACTAACAAACATGTTGTCATAAGATTTGGCCACATGTTGTATAAGATAATGTTCTTGGTGATAAACACAGTTTAGTCTGCACATTTAAATTATTGATTTAAAAAAAAATATCATGAAGTTATGAAAAATAATTTAAAGCAAAACCCCCCTTGCATCGTGCGGAGGATTTCACGAACATAAGAAGTGCTAAGAATACCAAACCAGCATATGATGTACATAACACCTATAATTATAGCGTGAACCTCCAAAAATTATATAACATAATCGGTTTTGTAAATATGACTCTTGCAATATGATCCTTCTAAATAGGAAAAATTTTCAACTTAGAACAGCAATATCTCTGTTTATATACCACTTAGAAAAAAGTGGAGGTTCACGCTATAAAGGATAGTATTGGCTATATGTATTTCAAATTTGATAACTCTAGCTTTAAAATTGTAGCAAATATCACCGACACGATGAGTCACATGCCTGATTTTCGTGAAAGTTTTTGTTTAAAAAAATGTTAAATCCCTACCTGATGAGAGCTCAATATCCCCCAGGAAGATATGGCTGATCCTCTTTTTTCTGTCTGTTCTTCATTCACGACAAGGCGCCTTCGTCTCCTAGCTCTTCTTGCTTCAAAAGAAGCAACTTTCATCTGTATTTGGGATTTTTTAATGTGGAGAATGTCTTTTTCAGCACAAAATTTATTCATAAAATGTCCAGGTTGAATATCAGTCTGTGTTTTGGTCTTGTTTCTTCCAGTACTGACAAAGATTTGCAAATTTTACTCTTTGTATGAGTATCGAGTACCGTTCCAGTTTGCAGACCAATAACAGTTGTGGTACCAACATTAGATGTATGGCCTCTAGTCATCCAGGTACCATCACACGATACATCGATGTTGCGGAACATGTTGTCACCCCCTTCTGCGCTTTTAAACTCTTGAACAGAAGCATTTCTCATACTAATAATTTGTGCTCTAGTAGCAGCATTCTCCAATCCTTTCAGTATAATATCTTTGCTACTGTGTCCTACTGGGGGTGGTAAATCCATTACGCCACAGAAAGTTTGCAAGTCGATGTGACTGCAGCCAATACAGCGCATTGCAAAAGCTGCTCGTCTATTGAAAAGATTTATCTTTGCATTTCCTACTGAGAGCTGACTACTTGAAGGGAAAGGTTTATGTTCATTGCAGATAATATATTTTTATAATGAAATAGAAAGTCACTGCCAAGTCCTTTCTTCTTTACTTCAATTAACTCTACAGCACTTTGACAAAATGCACATACCAATTTTTTAACAAGGTTCTGATTTAGAAGACCTATGTCAACAATTCTGTGCCCCTCAAGCAAACTAGTACCCTTCCTAACTTCCTTATCACTGGGAGTGTGGTGATTGTTTACAATACATCTGTATCAGAACATGGTACTAACATATCCACATCAGAATCATGTGTTAGGTTGCTAATGTCCAAAAGTTTCTGCTCTGATTGTGAAAAGGGCGTGGCATTTTCTTGCATTTTAAATATCAAAACATTCAGTCTGCATCAATGTTGTCGAACTATGAACAATTTCTGACTCCGAAATGGACGTCGTAACATTATCGATAATTGCTAGGCACTGATTTAGTTCAGATGTATGTTGATTCCCATGAAATTTACGCTTCTTTAATAAGCGTTTATTGAATTTTTTTGTCGGAAGACATAACTATCACAAATATTTCAAATATAATCACGTAATTCAACAAATTAACTTTCAGTTTCAAACACAATAATCTTGGTAGGTTAATTCACTGCCATGATGCTTATTCAAGGGAGATTATTCAAGCGAGATTAAAGGACAGCTCATTGTACAAGTTTTTTTCGGGAGTAATAATTATTTGGTGAATAATTTGATGGGTAGCTAAAGAGTATATTTTGGGACCAAAATCTGTCATTTTTGGGAACACACCCACCTTCTTTGAACACCAATAACTTATAAACTATTAACGATAAACACATAATTCAAAAAGAATATCAAACTAGAAAGACTGATAAACATTAAAAGTACAATTTTTGTTTATAATTTGAGAATATCCATTTTCGATGAAATCTGGGTGGGTCTCCCGCCTTAAGATAAGATAAGTTGAAAAATGACTAAAGATATAGAAAGCAAGTTAAATGCATTTGAAAATAGATGTCTGCGAAAAATAATGAATATAAAATGGATGAATTCAGAAGTGATGAAATCAGAGAAATGTCTGGTCAACCACTAGTAACAACTGTTATAAGAAAGAGAAGATGGAGATATGTTGGACACACCTTGAGATGAAATGATGAAAGAATATCAATGCAGGCATTGAAGTGGGGCGCAAAGGGTTTAAGAAAGAGAGGTCTACCTTGGAAGTCAAGGTCAGGCAGTCAGGAGGTACAGATGAGGACATTAATGCCAGGATTTGGAAAGCCCAACAAGCCTTTGCTATCCTGTATACAGTGTGGAAATCTAATGCCATCTCCACGAAAACAAAGCTCAGAATATTCAGCTCAAGTGTGAAATCTGTGTTGCTGTATGGCTCGGAAGCGTGGCGAGTCACCAAGTTAAATACAAAAAAGATTCAGATCTTTGTCAACGGATGTCTTCAGTGTATTCTAAGACTGAGATGGTATGACAGAGCTACAAACACAGACCTGTGGATAAGAACAGGAGAGGAACCCGCGATGACCCAGGTCAGAAGGAGAAAATGACAATAGGTCGGGCATACCCTACGGAAGACACAGTCGAGTGTCACTAGACAAGTCTTGAGTGGAACCCGCAAGGAAACAGAAAAGAGGACGTCCTAAACAGACCTGGAGACAAAGTCTTCTTGAGGAACTGAAAAGCACTCAACTATCCTGGGAGACCATAAAGAAAACAGACAGAGACCGAGAAAAGTGGCAAACAACTGTTGAGGCCCTATGCTCCTCAAGGAGCGGAAAGTTATAAGTCAAATTAAGCTACTCTGACATGTCCATATATGCTTCGATCTCCTTCGCAATATATCCAACACTGATAATAAGGAAAGCACACCTTCACGCAAAAATCTTTCAGAAATGTCATACCAGGTTCCCTGACTACACATGAAATCATAATGACGAATGAAGAAGAAGAATTCAAATCCGAAACGAATCACACGTACAATTTCTTCATAAAATCCCTAAGATTATTGCTGGAGTTACGGAGTTCGTGCGTTGTGCAGCACTTTCGGTAGATAGCGTGCTATGTCTGCCGACAGGGGCGGAGCCATATTGGAAAACGAGGTGTACTGAAGTCAACCTTTCACCTTTAGCCTCATTATTTTTCTAATGAGAGCGACTTTCTACAAAGGACAAGCTACATGATAGTGATTTATCGGCTCAAATATATTTTTGATTGATTGATTTGTTTGATTTGATGTGATTTAATTGATTGATTTGCTTGATTGATTGATTTGCTTGATTGATTGATTTGATTGATTTGCTTGATTGATTTGATTGATTTGATTGATTTGCTTCATTGATTGATTTACTTGATTGATTTGATTGATTGATTTGATGTGATTTGATTGATTGATTGGACTGATTGATTTGATTAATTGACTGATTGATTGATTTGATTGTTTAACTGATTGATTTGATTGATTTGATTTGATTGTTTAACTGATTGATTTGATTGTTTGACTGATTTGATTGATTTGATTGATTGAATGATTGATTGATTGATTTGATTGATTGAATGACTGATTGATTGATTTGATTGTTTAACTGATTGATTTGATTGATTTGATTTGATTGTTTAACTGATTGATTTGATTGTTTGACTGATTTGATTGATTTGATTGATTGAATGACTGATTGACTTATTGTGATTTGATTGATTGATTGGATTGATTTGATTGATTGATGTGATTGATGATTTGATTGATGTGATTGATTGATGTGACTGATTGATGTGAATGATTGATGTGAATGATTGGTGTGAATGATTGATGTGAATGATTGATGTGATTGATTTGATAGGACCATCATCATTGCACTTCGATGAGTAATTGAAATATTATTTTTTTTAAATGTGGTTGTAAGCTCATCAATGATTATGTCTCTTCTCATGTTCTACTGCTTGTCTGCGTCAACATCACCTTTCCTGGATGACCTATACCCAAATGTGTCCGACAACAGGTGGCAAGTTCAGAGAGCCTCTTCGGAAGGGAGCTGACCTTTCCTTGACGTTGAAGCATTCCTGGAGCTGGGGAGAAATCTGTCATTTCACCTTACTCACCTACCAGGTCTGTATGTCTGTCTGGCAGTCTGTTTGTTGATCTGTTGGAATATATGTCTGTCTGTCTGTATGTATGTCCAAACAAACGTCTGATTACATATATGTCTGTCTGAATGCCTGTCTGTATATCTGTCTGCATGTGTGTGTGTATTTGTGTATGAATGTATGTCTGCCTGTCTGTTACTCCAACCCTCTATGTATCACTCTGTCGTCTATCTATTCCTCGGTCTATCTACTGCTCTATCTATTCATCTATTCTAGTCGTCTTTCTATTTATGCCGTCTATCTATTCTTCCATCTATCTATTTCTGCCGTCTATCTATCTATTCCTCAGTCTATTCCACCGTCTATCTATCTATTCCTGCCTTCTATCTATTGCTACCGTCTATTTAACTGTCCTGCCGTATGTCTATTTCTCCGTATATCTATTTCTCCGTCTATCTATTTCTCTATTTATTTCTCTATTTTTCCGGCTATCTATTTCTCAGTCTATCTTTTTCTCTATTTCTCTATCTACCTATTTCTCCATCTATTCTCTATCTTTTTCTTCGTCTATCTATTTCAACGCCTATCTATTTCTCTATCTATTTTTCTATCTATTTCTCTATCTATTTCTCTATCTATTTCTCTATCAATTTCTCTGTCTATTTCTCCATCTATTTATTTCTTTATCTG
The DNA here is from genome assembly GCA_020796225.1 of Arion vulgaris. Lineage (NCBI taxonomy): Eukaryota > Metazoa > Mollusca > Gastropoda > Stylommatophora > Arionidae > Arion > Arion vulgaris. Next base: position 19,086,812 of record CM036777.1, read on the forward strand.
TTTTTCCGTCTATCTATTTCTCCGCCTATCGATCTATCCCTGATTGAGTGATTGATCTATTCCATCCATATATTGACACAGATATAGCTCAACATTAGCCCTTGTGTCAACAAGATGTCTCTGAAATGTGGACTTCTCAGATCTATTCTGTCAGTCGAATGTTCACTCGACACTCTATTCATAGGATTTCTCTCTCTCTATCTCCTCTCTCACTCGATCTCTCTCTCTTTCTCACTCTATCTCTCTCTAACTCGCTCTCCCTTACATTCACTCCCTCTTTCTCACTCTCTCACACTCTCTTTCTCTCTCTCACTCACTCACACTCTGTCCCTCTTCTCACTCTCTCACACTCTCTCCCTCTTTCTCTCACTCTCTCACACTCTCTCTTTCTCACACTCACTCACTCCCTCACACACTTTCTCACACCCACTCTCTCAAACACACTCTCTCACAACTCTTTCATCATCGTTTTCATTATCTCCGTCTTCTTTTTCCCTCCCTAGCCGTTTATTTACCACTCCTACTGGAGTGGGCGATCACTACCCACAACTGCAATCACGTGAGTACATACATTAATTCCAGTTTTGACTTTCTTCCGGACAGTTCCACTAATTTATTCAATGTATCCCGCTACTTTGTCGTTCTTTCATCTTTTGTCCATTAGTTTTTCCTGTTGCTTCTAACATTTCTTCGTCCGGGCTGTTACATAAATGTTTTTGTTTTGCAGTCCAGGAAAGTGCGAGGTTCACAGGGTGGAGACCGCCCTCTGGTCAAGCGTGGAGTCACAAGATAGATCGGTGGGGAGCAAGGGAGGCGCCCGGGCGTTCTTGATACAGAAGGTAAGTTCGTGTGAAGATCAGAAGAATGGCGATGGCTGTGATCACTCGTTGATGTAACAGATGATGGATTGATGTATGCATGCCTGTCTGTTTGTACGTATGTCTGTCTGTTTATACTTATGTCTGTCTGTTTATACTTATGTCTGTCTGTACGTTTGTCTGTCTATACGTATGTCTGTCTGTTTGTTTTCTTGTCTGTATATATTTTCAGCGCCTTTAGCTAAGCGATAGTAAGCTCGATCACAACCCAGATTACCTGGTCGGCAGGCAGTTTGGAAGCAAATTAGTTCCCGTTGGATTTCTACGTATACGAAAGATTAAAAAATAGACCCCACCGTTCAGAAAGCAATGGCAAACTACTGAACGTATAAATGATGCCTAGATAATCAGAGATTCGTTTACTGTGGTTGATGGCTATGTCTTGTAAAGGACATTTTGTCATGTATTTCCGGGATCTCTATGACGAGATGGTCGAGATGTTTGCCGGCCGTTCTGAAGTTTGTGAGTTCAAATCCGGTCAAACACCTTACATCTACTCCACAGGGATCTCTCATTGAATTTACTTATTAAAAAAACATAGTTTTAGTTTGTCTCTGTGGCTAAGTGGTTAAGTGGTTAAGTAGTTAAGTGGTTAAGTGGTTAAGTAGTTAAGTGGTTAAGTGGTTAAGGGCTAAGTGGTTAAGTGGTTAAGTGGTTAAGTGGTTAAGTGGTTAAGGGTTAAGTGGTTAAGTGGTTAAGTGTTAAGTGGTTAAGTGGTTAAGTGTTAAGTGGTTAAGTGGTTAAGTGGTTAAGTGGTTAAGTAGTTAAGTGGTTAAGTGGTTAAGTGTTAAGTGGTTAAGTGGTTAAGTGGTTAAGTGGTTAAGTGGTTAAGTGGTTAAGGTGGTTAAGTGGTTAAGTGTAGGTTAAGGGTGGGTTAAGTTGGTTAGGGTTAAGTGGTTAAGTGGTTAAGTGGTTATGGTTAAGTGGTTAAGTGGTTAAGTGGTTAAGTGGTTAATGCATGGTTAGCCTTGCTTGCATTCCAAAGGTCTTGGGTTCGAACCAGGAGCACGACGTTCTATTCCCGTGTGCATTTTTTCCCAAGAGACCCTAGGATTGCTGCCAGAGCTACGGATTTCGTGTTTTGTGCAATAATCTCAACAGGTGGCGTACCATTACTGTGGAAAGGGACCGAGCCATATGTGGCAAAACCCGGTGCAATGAAGTCAATCCTTCGGCTTTAGATGTATGCTGAGCCCACCTTTCCAGCGTGTTCATAGCGCGTTGGACGACGGGTGACAAGCCCTCTGGGAGTGCGGTTCAATTCCGCAGGCTGGCAGAAAAGCCACAGGTTCTCCAGATTTACGGTGTTCGTGGCATCAAACCTAAGGGTTACGATATCCATGGCACCGAGTCGAAGGGCTACTATGTCCATGGCACCGAGTCGAAGGGCTACTATGTCCATGGCACCGAGTCGAAGGGCTACTATGTCCATGGCACCGAGTCGAAGGGTAACGATGACCATGGCACCGAGTCGAAAGGTTGCGATTTCCATGGCACCAAACCGAAGGGCTACGATGTCCGTGGCACCGAGTCGAAGGGTAACGATGTCCATGGCACCGAGTCGAAGGGTTACGATGTCCATGGCACCGAGTCGAAGTGCTTCTGGATCGGAAAAAGCAACAATAAAAAGATGTATGCTGAAGGTGAACTCGGTAACAACTAAATAATATAGTTTTACAAAGTATAAACACAAGATGCAAGCAGCGTTTCGACTAAAAAGCCTTCATCAAGCATAAGATAAGGGAGTCTCTATGGCGTAGAGGTTAGGTGCTCGCCTCTCGTTTCAAAGATACTCGGCTCGTTCCCTTCTAGAGCTATCCTGGATAGTTTTCTAGAGATCCGTGATCACACTGTAGGTGAGATTGAGTTACTAATACTATCGGAGACCTACGATAAAACATAGGCTTTCTACTCACCCAGTTTCGTGAATTTATTGGAACATCATCATCAATATTTTTCTTACATAGGAAGATCTCAGCGGCAGTGCATGAACTCCGTAGCATCGGTGAAGTCCCCCGATTGTAATTTAAATGATGGGGAAAATATTGTTATTAATTTTAATTTAATGAATTCTGCCCGACCAGCGGCTTTTCAGCATGTTCGTATCAATTTTGAACTGCTGAGGGTTCTTGTACATGCCCAACATGAACACGTTACCTACGTTTTATCGTCCGTCTCCGATAGGACTACAAACTTGATCTCAACTCAGGGATCTCTTTAAAAAAATGCCGATGGCTCCACGAGGGAACGAACCAAGTACATTTAGAACTAGGCAATGGGTGTAAAAGAAATTATGATACGAATTGTCAAAGTAATATCAGCTTTTAAAAGTCTAAATAAAATATGGAACTGCAAGTTAATATAGTATTAAAACTAAATTACGAATTTTCAATTCAAATGTTGTATCAATCCTAACATATGCCAGCGAGAGTTGGAAAATGACTAAAGATATAGAAAGCAAGTTGAATGTATTTGAAAATAGATATCTGCGAAAAATAATGAATATAAAATTGAACGAATTCAGAAGTGATGAAATCAGAGACAGACATGTCTGGTTAACCACTAGTAACAACTGTTATAAGAAAGAAAAGATTGAGATGTGTTGGGCACACCTTGAGGAGAAATGATCAACGAATATCAAAGCAGGCATTAAAGTGGGATGCAAAGGGTTCAAGAAAGAGAGGTCGACCTAAAGAGACCCTGAAACGAACTTTGCTGAGAGAGACAGGAAATATCGGTCTCAATTCCATGGAGGAGATTGAGCGAGTTGCTCAGGATAGAGCGGTATGGAGAAATTACTTGCATTCCCTATGTAACGTATAACGGTACGAGAGAAATTATTATTATTATTAATGGGTGTCATAAGAAAAATGATGTTTTTAAATCCTGTTTTTGTCAGTTTGTTTTTCGGAAGCTCTTAATACTTTTACATTGTCTATGTGTTGATCATATTCTTTGCTTCCTCTGAGGTTCTTACGAAAAGTTCACTGTTCTTATCAAACGTGGAGCACACACTTTATTTCTACGCCACAAAGAACCATAAATGGTGGTTTTATTATATTTTTTTCAAGAAAAGTAACTCACTTTGAGGAGTCTGAATGCATCGTTATATATATCTATCTTCTTCAATCTACCATGCCCCGTCTCTCTCGTTATTATCCCTCACTTCATCTCTCGTTTTTTTCAATCTCGTTTTCCCTCGCGATGGCCTCCATATCTTGATCACACTTGGGGATTCTATCCAATCAAATAACGAATGTGAAAATGTCGATACCACTACTGAGATCGTAACGTTTTTAATGAGCTAGAACTCACTGCTCAAGCAAGAAGTACAATTAACTTGTCAAATGTAACTGCAAAGTCCGATTTATTCATGTCAGTTTGTCTTTTCTGTATTATTGTATTAATCATTTAAAAGCTTGTCTTGAGCAGAACGTGGCCACCCTAGCAGTCCTTCAGAATTATTTCTCTCATAGGCCAGATGTTTCGCCTCATCTGCCGCCATATTCAAATCCTCAGTCATATCCTGAATCCATCTTCTTCGTAGTGTTCCACTTCTTTTCTTTGCCCGGATGCATTTTTTCATAACAGTCTCCTTTAACCCGTTGTGCCTTTTTATATATCCAAAATACTCATATTTTCGCATTCTTATTTGTAGCATTAGTCACTTCTTTTGTACTTCTAATTCTTTCTGGAAGGATCTAGTTGTTCTCTGTCCATGATAGACAGAAGACTCTTCTATATAACACTTATATTCCAAAGCACATATATGTTTTTCCACTGCCTTGTTAAATGTCCATGCTTCACACCCATACGTTGCTACTGGGAAAATGCATGCTCTTCGTATTGTGACCTTTGTTTTCCCGTCAGTTCCATTCCATACTGTTTTAGTTGTTTAACTTTTTGTAAGGTTATCAAGAGTACCCGTATGCTAAAGGCAAGACCCTTCTCTTCCCCATACTCCCTACTGAAAATGACTTTTTTAATGCGAATTTGGTCTCCTATATTTTCACGTAGTAAAATACCAAATAGGCGCGGGCGGTTACAGAGGCGGTGAAATGGTTGACATCTCATAACTACTCTCGTGTTTTCATACTCAGTGACTGTGAATATGCTTCGTAAAGTGGAATCAGGAATGGTGAGACGAAGCTGGGTGGAGGTACTGGTACAGACAGGGATCAGAGAGATCACCTTCATTTTTGTGACTGTGCATGCGGGAGTCAGAGGTAATGAACGAGCTGATAGATTGGCTGACACGGCTATGATAGATTGGCTGTCACGGATACGATAGATTGGCTGACACGGCTACGATAGATTGGCTGACACGGTTACGATAGATTGGCTGACACGGCTACGATAGATTGGCTGACACGGCTACGATAGATTGGCTGACACGGCTACGATAGATTGGCTGACACGGCTACGATAGATTGGCTGACACGGCTACGATAGATTGGCTGACACGGCTACGATAGATTGGCTGACACGGCTACGATAGATTGGCTGACACGGCTATGATAGATTGGCTGTCACGGATACGATAGATTGGCTGACACGGCTACGATAGATTGGCTGACACGGTTACGATAGATTGGCTGACACGGCTACGATAGATTGGCTGACACGGCTACGATAGATTGACTGACACGGCTACGATATCAGAGGAAGCTTCAATGGACGGAAATGACATTCTAAAAGCACTGAGACAGTCTTTATGAACAGAGAAGTTTCAGGATTGTGAGTCCCAGTCCGCTGACCAGATTGAGAGAGATGGGTGTCGATATTGACGCAGCCCGAAAAGAACGTCATACCAAATATGCAAAGAGATTGATTAATCAACATCGAACTGGCATGTTGGTCCTCTGGACGCTGCTGGCATTGGTGAGGCGGAGACCGGAGCACCTCTAGATATGACGCGAGTGCTATGATGATAGTCCTCTGATAACTGAAAATACCAACTAAATTTTAAAATATTCATTATGTACGCACCACACCGTCAACCTTCCCGTAAAAGTTTATTTACAGGTAACTCTAAAGCCGGAGTAAGGTTTGTCTGAAGGATTACTGGGGATAAGAAAAGCAAGTTTGCACGCAAAGTATGTCAGATGAACCATATTAGGCACAATATTATAAAGAAACATATACCATTTATATTACTAGTGTGAAAACTCGCAGCCCTGGCTAGAAGAAGAATATTACTATCATATTGCTCAGATACAGAAATCGGTGAATAAAATCTGCATTTTAGAAGCAGAAAGAATTTAACACCGAAAAGTTACAGAATCTGAAACGCAACAACTTTACGTTGTTTAATCAGAGTAGTCGGACAAGTCCCGGATAAGATCGAAAAATTAAACTTTGGTTAATTGGTCCCTTGCGAGCTTTTATATCACCGAATACTTGTCAATATCGTAATAAAATTGGGCGATACCGACGCAGAGATTTGAGAACGATATGGACTCTATTGTTGGTTAATTGTGTTTGTAAACTATATAATGATAATTGGTTAATGAACTGCCGTCACATCACTCCGCGCAGACACATAGGTGCTCAGTCTTCCCCAACATATGTCAAAAGTATGCATACTGATGCCCGTGTGCCCAGCGTGTTCGTAGCGCGTTGGACTACGGGTGACTAGTCCTCTGTAAGTGCGGGTTCAACTCCGCGGACTGGCAGAAAAGCTACAGGTTCCCCAGATTTACGGTGTTCGTGGCAGCGAGCCGAAGGGTTACGATGTCCATGACACGAGCCGAAGAGCTTTCAGCTCAAGTGCTTCTGGATCGGAAAAAATGCATACTGATGGTTAATGTAGCTCTACTGATGGTTGTTGTTGTATATACTGATGGGTCGGTTCAACGTGGTGAGAAGTCCGGCTGGGGTTTCTTGGCTAATGCGCATGGTAGGGTTGTTGCAGAGCGAAGTGGGGCATACAGGACAACTACTTTTAGTATGAGGATGGAGGTTAAGACCGTTACTGCTGCCCTCCATTGGATCTCTGGGACTCTGTTTACTGGTTGTTGTATATGACTCTCAGTCGATGCTTCACAAGATCCAGAAGGGCAGGTTTCGGTATGAGTGGATGTCGTCTATATAAGTTTCTAACCTCCAGCGGATTACGTGGATATACTGTCCTGGGCATGCGGGTGTTTGCTGTAATGAGAGAGCGGACAGGCCCCCAACATCGATTGTTGGGGAGTTGAAGATGGATAAGGGGGATATTCTTCGGTCTCTTCGCGACTGTCTGCTGGATGAGGACACTAAAATCGATGTTGAATCGATCAAGCGATTTAGGCAGTTTGGAGTTACCCGTTGTACAAGTCGAACTGTATGCCTGAGAGGCAGAGTGAGAGGTATGTTTAATCAGCGAGCTACGGGAACCATCAGTATGCATACTCTTTGATATCTGTTGGGGGAGACTGAGCACATATGGGTCTGCCCGGAGTGCAATGACGTCAGTTTAGTAACCAAAAACAATAATGTAGCTCACTGATTAAAGACGCTCCTCTCTCTGTCTCTGAAGCACCCAGCTATACTTGTACAACTTGTACATTCTTGAAGCATCCATCCATACTTGTACAACGTGTACATTCTGAAGCACCCAGCTATACTTGTACAACGTGTACATTCTGAAGCACCCAGCTATACTTGTACAACTTGTACATTCTGAAGCATCCAGCTATACTTGTACAACGTGTACATTCTGAAGCATCCAGCTATACTTGTACAACTTGTACATTCTGAAGCATCCAGCTATACTTGTACAACGTGTACATTCTGAAGCATCCAGCTATACTTGTACAACTTGTACATTCTGAAGCATCCAACTATACTTGTACAACATGTACATTCTGAAGCATCCAGCTATACTTGTACAACTTGTACATTCTGAAGCATCCATCCATACTTGTACAACGTGTTCATTCTGAAGCACCCAGCTATACTTGTACAACTTGTACATTCTGAAGCACCCAGCTATACTTGTACAACGTGTACATTCTGAAGCACCCAGCTATACTTGTACAACTTGTACATTCTGAAGCATCCAGCTATACTTGTACAACGTGTACATTCTGAAGCATCCAGCTATACTTGTACAACTTGTACATTCTGAAGCATCCAGCTATACTTGTACAACGTGTACATTCTGAAGCATCCAGCTATACTTGTACAACTTGTACATTCTGAAGCATCCAACTATACTTGTACAACATGTACATTCTGAAGCATCCAGCTATACTTGTACAACTTGTACATTCTGAAGCATCCATCCATACTTGTACAACGTGTTCATTCTGAAGCACCCAGCTATACTTGTACAACTTGTACATTCTGAAGCATCCAGCTATACTTGTACAACTTGTACATTCTGAAGCACCCAACTATACTTGTACAACATGTACATTCTGAAGCACCCAGCTATACTTGTACAACGTGTACATTCTGAAGCATCCATCCATACTTGTACAACGTGTACATTCTGAAGCACCCAGCTATACTTGTACAACTTGTACATTCTGAAGCATCCAGCTATACTTGTACAACGTGTACATTCTGAAGCATCCAGCTATACTTGTACAACTTGTACATTCTGAAGCATCCAGCTATACTTGTACAACTTGTACATTCCGAACTCCTTAAATTGCAGGATTGATTCAATATCTATTGTAGTGTCCTCATCCAACAGTAGGTTGCTGAGAGACCGAAGAACTTACACCTTACCCAGCTTAAACTCCCTAACAACCGATGCTTTCAATGCAAGCATGTCTGCTCTCTCGTTGTCGCGAACGCCCGCATGCCCAGGACAGTAGATCCACTTGAGTCTCTGGAGCTTGGAAACCTCTATGAACAACATCCACTCAAACTGCAACCTGTTTAACAAATTTAAAATTGGCTCAACTAGCCTGTGCCCCTGCAAAAAAGGCGGACATGACGGCAGAGCACGTTCTGCAAGATTGTCAACTAATAGCAGGTATAAGAAAAGAAACCTGGCCCCATAACACAGAGCTTCGCGAGAAGCTGTACGGAGGAACGGAGTCCCTTAAAAACACGGTAAAATTCATGATAAGAATTGGTTCATCAGTCTAAGCCGGGTCACAAGAGAGAGAAGATACTGCAACCTGCTATTCTGGATCTTCCGAAGCATCGACTTAGAGTTAGTAACAATAACGGCACCAGCAAACGTAGTCTCAGAGAGCAAAATAGGGTGGGGAGGGATGGGGGTGGCAGCAGTAACGGCCTTAATACAAAAATACAAAAAATATACAAAATATCGTTACGATCTTCAAATTTACATCGGAGACCCTCGCCGATGCTACAAAGTTCGTGCACTGCTGCTGAGATCTTCCTGTGTAAGAAAGAGATCGAGCATGAATGGTCACTCACCGAAGTGCAATGATGATTGTCTTATCAATCAATCAGCCAATCAATCAATTAGTAAGTCAATCAATCAGTCAGTCAATCAATCAGTCAATGAATCAGTCAATCAATAAGTAAATCAATCAGTAAATCAATCAATCAATCAGTCAGTCAATCAATCAGTCAATCAATCAATGAGTCAACCAGTCAATCAATCAATCAATCAATCAATCACTCAATCAATCAATCAATCAATCAATCAATCAATCAATCAATCAATCAATCAATCAATCAATCAGTCAATAAATCAATCAATCAGTCAATCAATCAATCAATCAATCAGTCAATCAATCAATCAGTCAATCAATCAATCAGTCAGTCAATCAATCAATCAGTCAATCAATCAGTCAATATAGAAACGTTGGAGAGCACTGATGAAGCCCATCCAGTCTTCCATACAACACTTCATCCTGGTTATCAAATTGTACTACGCTTATTACTCAGTTAGTACTGTTTGTGTTGCTGGTCATAGAACATTAGCGCAAGAAAATGAAACCATTTCCACACAAGCTGTCTACGCAGAATACTAAAAATAAACTGGCAGGACAAAATTCCAGACAGCGAAGTCCTCACAAGAGCAAAGATCCCAAGCGTCAACACCCTGTTGCAGAAGGCCCAACTGAGATGGGTCGGTCACGTTGCTCGAATGCCTGTTAAACGCATCCCAAAACAGTTGATGTATAGCGAGCTTGAAGGGGGCAGACGTTTAGCTGGTGGACAGAAAAACGCTTTAAAGACACTCTTAACCCTTTCGCTGCTACATACTTTCTGAAGGCTGAGCTAAAAATAACTACTCTTTGTTTCTAGGCCACAAACGGGAATGTACGCCTATAGCAGTGACAGTAGCAATGTATAACGTGTTAACGCGTCTTTAGCCAACAGGGGAGAGATAATTACAGATGTGTTAATGCGTCTTTAGAAGTGAATGGGGAAAACGTATATATACGTCCTTAGCAGCTAAAGGGTTAAAGTGTCTCTGAAATGCTTCGATATAGACAATACGTGATGGGAATCCTTTGCGCAAGATTGCCAAATGTGGCGCTGTAACAACAAAAGAGGAACCCGAATAGCTGAGAATCATCGTATTTTTGAGACACAGAGAAAACGAGCAGCGCGAAAAGACAGAGCACACAACACGCACATGTCTAACCTTGATCATGTTTGCCCCACCTGTGGTTGGGGATTCTGTTCTAGGATTGGACTCTACAGCCACCTCCGCACACACCAGAGAGGTGCAACAGCACACGTCTGAGATTGTTGTCATCATCGCTTGCGATGGACGGCTATTAGAACATTAGCGACATATTAATTTTTTAAATGGTATATGATAGAACATTATTAAAGATAAATTAACAGGTTATTCAACATTAGAAACTATAAGTTGTTCTATTAGTTATTATACGATGCAATAATTCTAAACGATGCTAGAATTCTATAGAACATATAAAACAATTTGCAGAATCACACTTATCTTCGTTCCGGGGTACATGGGTGTCGTTGGCAATGAGAGAGCAGACAGGCTGGCTAGCTCTGCCACCATATCAGACGGCCAGCCAATGGATAGAGCTGATATTTTGAATGCCCTCATAGAATGTGACCGCAAAGAAGATTTTCATTTAAACTAATCCATGTCAACTACTAGAATGAAGGAGCTGGGTTTGAAGATTGGAGTAGCAAGAAAAGAACAGCATAACAGGTACATGAGTAGGCTCATCAATCAAAATCGAACTGGTACGATCAGCCGCTGGATGCTGTTGGAGATATTGCGAAGGAGATCGGAGCACCTATGGACATGTCCGGAGAGCAATGAAGATATTCCAAACTGAAACTGAAACAGAACATATAACTAAGTGATCTCAGGTCAACCTTAGCCAAGTTGTCCCATGATTCTGAGAGTTTTAGTTTAGTTTAGTCGTCGGATCACCATCACTGCACGTCGAACAAATTAGTCCATAAGTGCTCCGATCTCTCCCTCAGTATGTCCATCAGCGTGTGGCGACTAACGACACCGGTTCTTTGTTGGTTTACAATTCTTCTTTGTCTGCCAGCATAGCGTTCTTGTCGAGCTACACCACACTTAACTTTGAGTTCTTGCAGTCTGGTTAGTGTTGTGGATTCACCGCTATTACGTGAATCATGTACACGCCCTCTCCCTTAAGGGGTTATGGTAGAGGATTTCTCAACTTTCTTATCTCTCAATAAAATTATGTGATACATAGCAGTTACTACTAGAGTGGTCTAAAATGAAAATTTAGATATCTTTCGCATTAATAAATTATCGGGTTGCCATGGAAACGGCAGCCATGTTGGATTATAAACAACGCCGTACAGTCTCCAAACAGAGTGAAATAAATAACAATTGCAATTTTTTTGACTGCACAACCTAAATATACCAATATTCTGGGCCGCTGACAACTTTAAATTGTTCTGTAACATGTAACTGATCTCTAGGAGTGCAACGAATAAGACATACCCAATTTACGGCCCAAAATAGGACCCTTGGTTCATAAAAATTCATATAAATTTATTTGTTAGAGAAAGGTGCATTTTCTGTTGTCTAAGGGCTTCAATATTAATATATATATATGTCAGGGTCAAATCTCATATTGCTATCTTGAGGATTTCTTTCATGGTGGAAAACGTACATTACCACGTTAACGGAATTTACAAATGGGAGAAAACTGTGTTTTAAAAATATAATGTGAATTTAGTCTAAAGTGTCAGGAAAATCGTCCGTTACAGCAAACAGTCATTGCCTAGCCTAATTAAATCTAATATATCTGTTAGTACTCAGATCAAGCTTTACAATGATACATGACTCGATTGGGTTAATTGAATGCCATACACTGTATCTAGGGACAAAAGAAAGATAATTGAAGACATTTTCTATAGCGAATTTTTAGAGGGTAGGGCTGTTGAAAAATAATTTTGAAGCATTTTTCGGGATCATAAATAAAAACTCTTTGCAAAATTTGATTGTAGAGATGCAATACTAACATAATATGATGAATTTGAAAAATCGATATCTATAAGCTATAATGACCCAACTGTCAGTAGTATAACCGCTATTACGTGAATCATGTACACGCCCTCTCTCCCTTAAGGAATTTATAATATCAGCCTGGTCCATTGCTCGTCCGCTTTGGACAGCAGCCATACCTGCAAGCCTATCCGCACGTTCATTCCCCTTACACCTGCATGCCCTGGCACAAAAATAAAACTGATCTTTGTCAGCCTAGACCTCCCCAGCGATTCTATCCAATGTAGTAATCCAGTGGATACCCTCACACTGCAAGCTCAAGGGAAATGAAGATGCTGACAGACTGGCTAAAGAGGGAGCAGGAATGACCTAAGATGACAACCTGGTCAGCTATGAAGAAGTAAAAACCATCGCCAGAGGGCACTACAAAACAAAGTGGGAGAAAGAACACACAAAACACAACAAAGATGATGGATATTACCAACTGTCCAGAAGGGACCGGGCTGTCATACTTGGCCTACGGACAGGCTACAACAGAATGAGACACCACCTGTACACTAGATTCAAGATATGCACCAACGACCTGTGCCCCTGTGGCTTGGCCAGTATAACAACAGAGCATATCCTATAGAACTGTCCCTAGTATGCAGACCTGAGAAGAAAGAGGTGGCCCACTTACATCCGCGTCCAAGACAAACTGTATGATGTGGCTGATAATCTGAGGCAGACGGCGGCCTTTATTAGAGAATCCGAATTCCCAATCTAGTGAGAACGCAGAAGAAGTAGAATTCTATAGATGTCTGCAATCTCAAATGGATTCCATTATTGGTATTAAGGGACACAACTGTGAAAATGACAAGCGCATTGAAAAATAACAAATTATTTCCCTTAATTGCAACCTACACGCGCTAATAGGCCAAACAACATTACGCCGATCGTCTTTACTTCCCGGTGTTTTCCAGGTACCCAATTGAGGCTGGGTCGAGATGAGAGCCGTTACGGTCGGAAACATATTCCACGCCTACTGTGGAATTGAGCTCGGACCACGCAGTAGCGAAGCGAGTTCACTAACAACTACGCTGCTGCTGCTCTCTCAATGCTTCATGGTGACAGATAGAAGAAAACGTTTGCTTATTTGTAAAGCAACTATTTTCTTTGGCTTTTTTAAATTAAACGAGGGACTCATTTATCAACTAGATTGATTGATGTAAAGAATGGTCAAGGAGCCACTGGTGTATTTAGTATGATTTAGTATGACAAGTATCATGACAGTGAAAGTGCTGGCGGTGACCAAGGCGCTACTCTGGCTGAAGTCACAAAACTACACTGATGCCTACATTCTGAGTGATTCATTGAGTATGATCTGAAAGGTGGTGGCTGGTTCGGTGCGCAGGCAATGGAACGAATCACTACAAGCGTCAGCAATTTGCAGAATTACACTTATCTTCGTTCCGGGGCACATTCGTTCGGGTGAGAGAGCAAATGGGCTGGTTCTGCCACCATATAAGGTGGCCAGCCGATGGATAGAGCTGACATTTGAACGCTCTCATAGAGTATGTCCGCAAAGTTGATTTCCCTTTAAACCAATCCACGTCAACTACTAGATTGCAAGAGTTTGGATTGAAGATTGGAGCAGCCAGAAAAGAGCAGAACAACAGGTATATGAGTAGGCTCACCAATGAACATCAAACTGGTACGGTTAGTCACTGGACGCTGTTGGATATATTACAAAGGAGATCTGAGCTCATATGGACATGTCAGATGTGCAATGAAGATCTTCCAACTGAAACTGAACTGAAAGGATTCATGAAAAGGGAGTTAATTCCGCTTTTGTTTGAATTGCAAAGTAAGTGCTCGAGTTGTATACATTATACAGAAGGTTTTCTGTGACTAATTGGTTAAGATTTTGCACTGCGTTCCGGAGCGACTGGGTTTGAATCCAAACTGCACCATTCTGTTCACAAGTGCATTTTGCCCCCTGATACCCTAAGATTGTTGTTGGAGCTTGGGAGGTTATGCTTTGTGCAATACTTTCTTCAGGTGGCCTGCCATTTCTGTGGGGAGGGAACCGAGCCATATGGGGTAAAACCCAGGGCAACGATTGATCGATTGATTGGACCATCATCATTGCACTTCGGTGATTAACCATGTGTGCTGCGATCTCTTTCTTACACAGGAAGGTCTCAGCTGCAGTGCACAAACTCCGTAACACCGGCGAGGATCCCTGATGTAGTTGTGAAGATATTTTTGTAGGAACTTTTAATTTCAATCTTTTCTAATGTATGTTGCCTGAGCAGCGGCTTTCCAGCCTGCTCTTCTCAATTTTGAACTGCCAAAGATTCTTTTACGTGCTCAAATTGAACACGGGTCCTACGTGTTATCGTCCGTTTCCGATATGACTAGGAACTCGATCTTACCTACACTAAGATCAGGGATCTCTAGAATTTTTTTCAGATGGCTTCGCAAGGGAGCTAACCGACTATATTTAGCACGAGAGACGAGCACTCAACCTCTTCGTCAGTGACTCCTGACTTTTTTTAAAATGGGCGATAATATGTGTTTTTTTGGCATAATAAATAATTTCTTTGTTACATCCCTTACATCGTTATATTTTTAAGACATTGTCCGTATTTAAAATATCTGTGGTCTTCGAGTGTGATATGATGATGACGAGGTTGCCCGATTTTGACCATAGTGAAAAAGATGATTAATATGATGTTTTTGAAATGTGCCATCATCATTGTACATCAGTGAATAGTTGTCAATCAATCAAACAAATGTAATGCCTGCCGGAGTAAGCGATCATGTTTCGCCACAACTCTCCATGTTACAGTTTATAGTTTCTGAGGAAGATGTTTAGTCGAACCACGACGTCAGACCATCCAACATATTCTTCCTCTGTCTTCCATGATCTCTCCTTGCCTGAAATTTACCTATTGTCACCAAATATTCTAAACCTTCTCTTCGCATTATATGCCAGACGAACCTTGATTGTTGGATTCTTATTCTTTTGATAAGGTTTCTTTGTGTGCAGGCCTGAGTTAAAACCTTCTCATTTGTTTTCTTTGCTGTCCCATGGAATTTTCAGCATTCTTCTGTAAAACCACATCTCTGTGACTTCTAATGATCTTATTAATTGTTTGTCCAGGAACAATGATATGTGTTCAAATTGGTAGAGAACTTTGCCACCCTCTCAGTCATTTCCTAATTTCTCTCTCTCATAGGCCAGGTGTCCTTCCTCTGCAGCCATGATATTCAAATCATCACTTACATCTTGAATCCTTCTTGTCCGTGGTCTTCCTCTTCTTCTTTTCTTCTGGATTCCTGCTCCCATAACGGTCTTCTCCAACCCTTCGTGTCTCTTTATCTGTCTAAATTACTTTAATTTATTCATTCTTATTTGTAGTATCAACCACTTTTCTTTGATTTTAAGTTCTTTCTGGATAGATCTATTTCTTCTCTTCTCTGTCCATGATAGATCTATTTCTTCTCTTCTCTGTCCATGATAGATTTATTTGTTCTCTTCTCTGTCCATGATAGATTTATTTGTTCTCTTCTCTGTCCATGATAGATTTATTTGTTCTCTTCTCTGTCCATGATAGATCTATTTCTTCTCTTCTCTGTCCATGATAGATCTATTTCTTCTCTGTCCATGATAGATCTATTTCTTCTCTTCTCTGTCCATGATAGATCTATTTCTTCTCTTCTCTGTCCATGATAGATCTATTTCTTCTCTTCTCTGTCCATGATAGATCTATTTCTTCTCTTCTCTGTCCATGATAGATCTATTTCTTCTCTTCTCTGTCCATGATATACGGAGGATTCTAATGTGAAACGTATATTCAAAAGCACTTATATGTTTTTCTACTGTCTTGTTAAATGTCCATGTTTCACACCGATACGTTGCCACTAGGAACATGTTTTTCTACTGTTTTGTTAAATGTCCATGCTTCACACCCATACGTTGCCACTAGGAACATGTTTTTCTACTGTCTCATCTTTTCTTTTATCCTGTATTGCCTCATAGCAGTGGCGGCTAGTGATCGTTTTTGGTTGTGGGGCCAGACACACTTTTAGGAAAATCATGGCTTTGTGTTAGGTTATATTTTAATTTATTAAATAATAAAGACGCGTTGTACATTATTTTTGGTGCGGCCAGCACCCCTGGCCCTTAATAACGAGCCACCTCTGCCTCATCTTTTCTTTTACCCTGTATTGCCTCATAGTGTTATTATACCAAAGCATTGAGATGCCGTAGGCATCCCATTCCTCAAACATACACCCCCCTACATGGCCTCAAACATACACCCCCCTACATGGCCTCAAACATACACCCCCCTACATGGCCCCCAAACATACACCCCCTACATGGCCTCAAACATACACCCCCTACATGGCCTCAAACATAGACCCCCTACATGGCCCCAAACATACACCCCCTACATGGCCTCAAACATACACCCCCTACATGGCCCCAAACATACACCCCCTACATGGCCCCCAAACATACACCCCTACATGGTAATGGCCTCATGCAGGAATTCTATCCTTTGTATAACGAACGTATTCTAAAACTAGCAGATGGTTCCCGTTGTTCGATTTATAGGTGCCAAACAGTGCGAGACTGAACATATATAAGAGACATTCCCCGACCCATGTCTTCGGCATTTCTTCAAAATCAGCTGCTTTCCTATTAATAACAATACTGCCCGGGTTACTGGTTACCGGGGCCCAAATTTGGGGTGTCAAGAATAGAACCACTGTTACCTGCCACGCATGTCGTAAGAGGCGGCTGAGGAGATATGGCTAAAATCGGATGCACATGTCCTAAACTTGTAGTCTATGTGTTTAGGGGCCTACCAAATCAATGTGCAACGTATACACGTTCGTGGCAATGATCAAACATATCACAAAGAGTGATTAAAATTGGTTGTAAAGAATGAACGCAAAGAAGAAGAAGACGAATATATTTACTCTCCATGCTACGTCGATTCAACAAAATAACATCTTGATAAAAGTAAGGAAAATATTGAACAGCGGTCAAACAGTCAAAGTATAAAAGGTTGTCAAGTGGGAAAGCTAATTAAACAGTCAACCTAAGAAAGACTGTCAAATGGGAAAGCTAATTAAACAATTAACCTACGAAAGATGGTCAAGTGGGAAAGCTTTATTAAACAGTTAACCTACGAAAGAAGGAAAAGCTTCAATATCAACAATAATTGAAATGTTTACAAACTTATCGAATAGTGACCAGATGTGTTAAAATACTAAAAAGTAACCACATCGGTACTGCAGAACCGTCGTCAGCTCTGTTAGCTGTGTACAGAACAAACTTAGAACACCTTCAGGAGAAACTAAAATAGGTGAAATATTCGCGTAACATGTGACTGGCAACGCTTCCGGGGGAAATATTCAAATCCAAAAAATAGAGGCTAAATCATGTATACTCTTTTTCGGTGTTTAACTTTTCATGACAATTTCGTAGTTAGTATATTAAGATTTAAAAACGAACAAATAATCCAGTATAATTTTTACGTCTTCACATCTATGAAAGCTACCCACTTGACAAATTTCACGTCTGTAGGATGTCCAGATATCTTGAAATATTGGGAACAGATCAACACACATGTCAATTCCATCTTATATACACACACACACACACACATATATATAGATAGATGACTCGAATTATAAAGAGAGTTTGAAGTCGAAGAATCTATGTCATTGCACTGGGTTTCCGCATATAGCTCAGTCCCTTTCCGCATATAGCTCATTACCTTTCCGCATATAGCTCATTACCTTTCCGCATATAGCTCAGTACCTTTCCGCATATAGCTCAGTACCTTTCCGCATATAGCTCAGTCCCTTTCCGCATATAGCTCAGTCCCTTTCCGCATATAGCTCAGTCCCTTTCCGCATATAGCTCAGTACCTTTCCGCATTCTGGGGCGAACGGCAATGAGAGAACGGATACACTGCTGAGCGATGCTGCGTTTGAGAATGGGTCTTCTATGGACAAAAGCGACATCATCAACGCTCTCAGAGAAAACATACGCTATGAAGAAAGAAGATAAAGGGTATTCTCTATTTCGGTTGCGCAAGTCATGCATACCGATAGGTGCGGCAAGACGGGAAAGCCATGAGAGAAACCCCCACTAGATACATCAGCCAGCACAGAACGGAAGTTGTTAGTCTAAACACACTGAGATACATACTTGGGAGGAGATCGAAGTAAATATGGACATGTCTGATGTGCGATAAAGACGATCCTCAAATGAACAATGAACCTTCCTGCAGTTATGACACGCTACTTACCGAAAGTACTTCACAAATCACAAACTCCGTATCTCCAGCAAGAATGCTAAGGATCTCCAAACAAATTTACGCTTGAATCGAACAACGCGGATCGGATTGGAACCCACCACATCTAGAACGCAAACAAACTTAGCCACATAGACCCTGTCAAGAGAAGTATCCACAGAAGTAACAAGCAGACAAGACGAAGACAACATTTTCCAGACGCGAAAAAAATACACAGGGGCAGACAACCACTCAAAGGTCTGATTACCTCCCATATCTAGCTAGTTTATGTCCCCTTCTTAAATTTGTCTAGGCAATTTTCCGAAAGCTGAGCCCACATTTAGGGCTTTCAAGCCGAAGAGCCGGAAAATATGTGAAACTACCGGATGCTGGGGTAATTCACTTCCTGGATGGGATTTGATGGTATATTTTGGTAGAAAACACCATCAGCATCGTCTCGAGTCTAATGTCTGCAACCTGTCTGTTTGTCTATCTGTCTGTTTGTCTATCTGTCTACATATATGTGGGTCTTCTTCTTCTTCTTGGAACGATCCATATCGACCACTTGTTAAACCACTCTTTGTGATTTGTATGTGATCTGAGCCTAAGAGCGATTGTACGTTGTGCAAGTTATGAAGACTTCAAGTAGACCAGCACATCCAATTTCTGCTACGCTTTTTATTTACTAGGTAGCTTCCATAGGTGTCTACCTCTGTGCCTCTTACGACATGCCTTGTAGGTTGCAGTGTTACTATTTTTGTTCCTTTGCGAGCCCTGACAACACTCGGGCGGATCTGAGCCCAAGAGCGATTGTACGTTGTGCCAGTTATGAACCTAGAAGTAAGCCAGTACATCCAATTTCGGCGATGTTTTTTATTTACTAGGATAGTTTCCCTATATCACCCATCGTGTGCCGATGGTCAATACAAAATACGGACCTAACACCGTATTACTCTATAAACTATGTTGTACAAAATGGCAACACTCGACGTTTCCGCTGTATGCCTTTATCAAGAAGACATAAAATGAAATTAAAATCATTGCATATCCTTTATAGGACGTCACCACTAATCATAATAAATAGTCGTTGATTTTCTAGACACTGTTCAACACGTTCAGTAGTTTGTCGTTGCAATCTGAACGGTGAGGTCTATTTTTACCGTTCTTCAAAATCCCCGAATTTGCTTCCAAATTGACCGCCGCGGTGTTTGAACCAGGTACTCTTGGGTTGTGATCAAGCTTACTAAGTTTAGGCTACAGACGCCCACTGAAGACCTATACAAATTCGAAATACTAAATAAATTAAAACATTAATCTAAAGTTAATATTGAATAATACGATAATATCGAAACGAGAAATTGAGAAACAAGAATATCAGAAGCATCGTTGGTACTATACCATGCATACAGTACATCGAGATGCAAAAAATCAAGTGTTTCGGCCATCTAATGAGAATGGAACCACATTTACTACCATCACATGCCTACAATAATCGACACTCAGGGCGCAGAGCACGAGGCAGGCCATGAACACGATGGATAGATAACATTTTAGAGTGCCTGCAAAAGCATGGACTGACAACGTCAAGCGTAACACACCTGGCACAAGATAGAAAAACTAACTCTCCCACGACGCTTGACGGCAAATGTGGTAAAGATAAGATAAGATAATACGACATGGCTGTATATCGAATCAAGTAACTCGTTGTCGAAGACACACTGAATTCGAGTGATAGTATGTACAACACAATCTTTCTGCCAACATTATGCTATCAGTGCCAAACATGGACACTGACTTCAAATGATGATGTCAAAATAAGAATACAGAAGGCAAGATGAGTTTTCATTGTACTAAGAAATGTATGGAAGTCTAAAGAAGTCAAATCTAGAACAAAAATTCGGATATTTAACTCTAATGTTAAAGCAGTTCTACTGTATGGGTCAGAAACATGGAGAACAACTAAAATAATAACGCATAAATTGCAAATATTCATCAACTGGTGTTTGGCAGAATATAGGAATAAGATGGTATGATAGGATCACAAATGAGGAACTTATGGAGAGAACAAGACGGGCCCTAGTGAGCCAAAAGGTTAAAAAAGACGCTGTCGCTGAATAGGACACACTTTGAGAGAATCCGAGGGAAATATAACATTAATGGCCTTTCCTGGAACCCACAAGGACATCGAAAGAAGGGGATCCCGAGAAATACATGGAGACGAGATTCGGAGGCAGAGATCAACAATATAAAGAAGAGCTGGAGGGAGCTGTAGAAGATAGCTTGAGATAGGAAGACTTGGCATGAGTTGGTTGAGGGATGATATGGCTTAGCATGATATGCCCCAATCTGGGTTAAAAAGACAGAGACAGAGATGAAGTGTCTACGAAGAATGCTGATAGCAACAAGAGGAGACCGGTTTAGACATGAAGACATCAGGAACAAATAAGTACAACATCAGTACTGAACTTCATCAAGAAACAACAAATTTAATGGTTCGGCAACATAAACAGATTACCAACAGACAGTGCACTTCAAAGAGCAATGCTGTTCCGATACAATGGATACAAAGCAAAAGTAGATTACCAACAGACAGTGCACTTCAAAGAGCAATGCTGTTCCGATACAATGGATACAAAACAAAAGGCCGTCCACGCAAAAGGTGAACTTCAGAGATAACAGAGGCGACGAAAGACTCTGTTTATGAAGCATGTTCTGTAAATCTCGTCCTATCCTGACGCTGTGAGGCAAAACCGGAATAGAAAAGAAGAAAAAGAAGAAGAAGATGAAGCTCAAGATAATATTGAATGATACGACACGCCAGTAAATAGAAACTAAGTTTCCAAGACGCCACTGAATTCGACTGATAGTATGTTTCTTCCCCCAAGATCGATTCAGTATGGCTGACAAGGTCAATAAAACTGACAAGACAGAAACCGTCCCATGAATGTGAGTGTCTTTCAGTGTGAATGTAGCGTCTGTGAGTTGAAGTCCACATGTTGAGGACATCTTGTCGGATGGACCAGCTGAACTGGACGTTGACAAGACGCCATTTTGATTTTGTCTAAACAAACCCAGCGTTCCCTGACTGAGGGGTTTATTTAGTTCCGGTGTTTGGATATAACTAAGGGAGGTAACTAGATAGTGAGTGTTTGTTTTTAACTAGAGTTGCCCGCGATTGTTTTATTTAAGTTGTAGATTCTAGGCTGTAAGAATGAGAAAATTGAAGCATTTTGGACATATAATAATTCCTCTCGTATTAAACGTTACATAGGTCGTGCAAGTAATTTCTCCATACCGCTCTATCCTGGGCAACTTGCTCAATCTCTTCCATGGAACTGAGACCGATATTTCTTACCTCTCTCAGCAAAGTTCGTTTCATGGTCTCCTTCATTTTGGACATATAAAGAGACACAAAGGCGAGAGAAGACCATCATGGAAAGAGGCATCTCGGTAAAGAGAAGAGGAGGAAGACCACAGATAAGATGGATTCAGGATGTAACTGATGGGTTGAACATGACAGCTGTAGAGGCAGGAAACCTGGACTATGGGAGAGAAATTCCGAAGGACTAAAAAAGGGAATAAATTACCTGCGTTTTCCCGTTGCAACATTTGGTTGTGAGACATGGAACATTGACAAATCGGCAGAGAAGATCATTAATGTCTTTGAATGGAAATGTTACAGAAGAGTACTTAGAATATCATGGACAGAGAAAGAACAAATGCTTCTGTTCTGCAACAACTTGATATTAAAGAGAGTTGGCTATTAAAGAGAATAACATCAAGGAAAATTAAATATTGTGACGACATGAGGGCCTAGAGAAGATACTTTTGGAGGCATGGTGCCTGAAAGAAGAATGAGAGGAAGACCTAGAAGATAATGGGTGCAAGATGTCATTGATGATCTGAGATTGACTGCTGTTAACAGCGGTCAACTTACACAGAACAGAGAGTTTTTCAGGACTGATGTCATCGGAGCCAAGTTCTGGAAGGGACAAGCTATTTGATGATGGTGATGGCTGACTCTGTAAGAGTGTGTGCAGGCGTATGTGTGTGCATGTGTGTATGTATGTGTGTCTATGAGAGCGTTTCCTAGAAAGTGTGCTAGTCAGTCGTATAGTGTGTGTAGTAGGGGACATAGTGTGTGTAGTAGGGGGCATAGTGTGTGTAGTAGGGGTCATAGTGTGTGTAGTAGGGGGCATAGTGTGTGTAGTAGTGGGCATAGTGTGTGTAGTAGGGGACATAGTGTGTGTAGTAGGGGGCATAGTGTGTGTAGTAGTGGGCATAGTGTGTGTAGTAGGGGGCATAGTGTGTATAGTAGGGGGCATAGTGTGTGTAGTAGGGGGCATAGTGTGTGTAACAGTGGCTCAAACATGGTCCTTACATCACAACAAAAGAAAGATCACAACTTGTGAAATGAATCGTTTAAGAAAAGCTGTCAATGTTACAAGATGGGATAGATTAAGAAATGAGAAAATAAAGCTAACCAGTAGTTCATAGATGCTACGGATTTTGCACATCGGCGAATTCCTTTGATCTTTTATGACAATTGCAAATACGGGGCTCAAATTTTAGATTTTACAGTAATCCCTAGAATTTGTCCATGTCAATTATATTCATAGGTGTATCTCCATATTAACTTGATAGGTCAAGTAATTAATTGTGTTGCCCTTTATGTGCAATCGTGAACTTGGATACAATATGCAACAGTTAGTCCTCCCTTCGGTCACCATTAGACCCCAGGGTGTCTTAACTTCACCACAAATTGTATGATGGTAGACGCATTTGGATATGGAAATGTATACGTTGCTATTTCTCAGTCTGTAATCAAAATATGATTTGTATCATCCCGAATCTGATGATTCCATGAGGTTGATAATTGTTACTGGCTCGACAAATTGTAATCCATCTCGGTGCCAGTACTCGTCTTCCTCTCGGAGCACATGTTCAACACACTTCTTCCAGAACTGCATGTCTATCATTGAGAGGGACTCACGTGTCAGAACTTCAACATCACACATTTTAAACGTCCTGTTCTGTTCGGCAACTTGCCCTTTTACTTTAGCCCAGACAAGCTCTATCGGTTTGAGCATGATATGGAGGTAGTCGCAAAGACGTGTGGCCGTATTCCGCAATGATTTTGTCAATATGAAACACCTTTGTCTTATTTGTCATCCTCACCAGGTGCAACAACTCGGGTTTCAAATATGTATCATCGAAGCTGACATTTTCCTTAGCAAGCCAAGTCCTAATTTGATCTTTTGTATTTGATGCAGTTGGTACTTTGTCTTCCGCTGATACTGCGTTGTGATAGGATGCATTATCCATTACCAAGCATGATGGTCTGTTTAGAATTGGAAGTAGATCTTTCTCCATCCAGTGCCTGAAAATATGTCCATTCATTTCTGTGTGGTAGTCCCTACCGTCGGTACTTTTGATTGGAAAATAAGTCCAGCGTCATGGACAAGACCTTCTTCACTGCTTCCTGCATGTGTTAGTATAATACGCTGGCCTTTGCTGCTTGGTATTTTTCTTTTCTGTTCACCGTCTACTGATTGCCATTCTTTAGCATTGGTGTGGTGAGCATTGACCCAGGATTCGTCCAAATATACAATATCATAGCCTTGCCTCCGCCGCTCACGGATCTGCCTCAGGTATTTACTTCGGGTAGCAATTAAATGTGGCTTTTCACAAATAATATTCATGCCGCCTATAGTTTTTCTGAAGGTGAAGCCGGCGGCTCTTACAATTTTCATAGAGTACTTTTAGAAATGTCTATGCTGCAATCTGATTGCAGTTTTAATTTCAGTTTCCTGAGAGTAACAAGTTGATTTGTCGCAAACATTTTCAAGAGCTCCCGTCTTATGACATCTATGTCAAAGTCGTCAATTGTTCTTTTCCGTCCTTGCTTGACATTAGTGCACTTTGTGTCCTGTTTAATCCATCGGGAAAAGGATTCTCTATTCAGACCAAGCGCCAGTTGCGTTCGTTTCTCAGGGTTATGAATATCGCAATATAGATGACCTCTCTTAGATTCCCTACGGAAGTGTTGGTATAGTAAAACTGTAACCTTCTGCATTGTTATAAATGTGCACTTCAGACTCATTATGAATGTGATATCAATGTCAGTTTTGATAAGCCAACAAATATGATACAATAGCTTCATACAAATAGCGAGATACGCCTATAACTATACAACGGTATCCCAATTATAACGTCATATGCTTTCCGCTTTCAAAGTCGACTGGGTTAGGTGCACGGGATTTCGTGAAATTGTTGTATACTCACGATATTTCTATGTTACCATAATGTATTTTTAGAACAACGCGTCTGTGTACCGTAGATCTGTTACTATTGTGTACAATCCGGTGAGGTTGATTTTAATATAACCTGAAGAAGAAATATTTCAAACTACATCAAATTTTCTTGGAAAAAAATATTTCTCTAGCGTCATGGATATTCTAAGGCTGCTTGCAAAAATCACTGAGATCCAACAGGTAGTTTTCGAGAAAATCAATTTCAAACGTGCTCACGAATTAATGGACAGACTATACCATCTTGTGCGCCTATAACAACTGACAACCCAGAACAAATAAAATGGTTCGGTCATCTAATGAGTATGAAACCAGATCTACTACCATCTTGCGCGCCTATAACAACTGACAACCCAGAAGAAATAAAATGGTTCGGTCATCTAGTGAGAATGAAACCAGATCTACTACCATCTTGCGCGCCTATAACAACTGACAACCCAGAACAAATAAAATGGTTCGGTCATCTAATGAGTATGAAACCAGATCTACTACCATCTTGCGCTCCTATAACAACTGGCAACCCATGCGTAGAGCCCGGGGAACACTAAGAACCAGATGGATACAGAGTCTTCTACAACAGAGCATCAGGAAAGAAGAGAGGGGAAGACCACGAAAAGAAGGTTAGATGGCATAGCAGAGTCCTGTCAAAGAACACAAATAACAATCACCCAAGCCACCAGAACAGCTCAAGACAAAAACTAAAAACCACGACACTGGGCAACAACCTAGTAACAGTGTGACAGCACAAGAAGAACACGACACTGGGCAACAACCTGGTAACATTGTGACAATAAAAGAAGACCACGACACTGGGCAACAACCTGGTCACATTGTGACAATAAAAGAAGACCACGACACTGGGCAACAACTCGGTCACATTGTAACAACACAAGAAGAATGCCCCGACACTGGGCAACAATCTGGTCACATTGTAACAACACAAGAAGAATAGTTGCGAGTTCTCAAGCTTTAGCATGCGACTGACAAACATAACTTCCAGCTCCGACATCCAGTTTTATAATCAAAATTTGATAACTTTTTATGTTGTTCTAATATAACTTTATATTTGTCCTGTTGTAACTGTATATGTTGTTCTAATATAACTTTATTTGTTGTCCTAATGTAACTTTATATGCTGTCCTAATATAACTGTATATGTTGTTCTAATATAACTTTATTTGTTGTCCTAATGTAACTTTATATGTTGTCCTAATATAACTTTATATGTTGTTCTAATGTAACTTTATATGTTGTCCTAATATAACTGTATATGTTGTCCTAATATAACTTTATTTGTTGTCCTAATGTAACTTTATATGGTTGTTCTAATATAACTTTATTTGTTGTCCTAATGTAACTTTATATGTTGTCCTAATATAACTTTATATGTTGTCCTAATATAACTTTATTTGTTGTCCTAATGTAACTTTATATGTTGTCCTAATGTAACTTTATTTGTTGTCCTAATGTAACTTTATATGTTGTCCTAATATAACTGTATATGTTGTTCTAATATAACTTTATTTGTTGTCCTAATGTAACTTTATATGTTGTCCTAATGTAACTTTATATGTTGTCCTAATATAACTGTATATGTTGTTCTAATATAACTTTATATGTTGTCCTAATATAACTGTATATGAAGAAGTTTAAGATATGTTGAAAGCGCCTCGCCGGTTTGTTGCCTTGACTCGCAAGGGGAGCAAAGAATTATTTATTGTTTGTTCTTTATCAGTGTTGGACCCGCAGAGAGTGTACCCAGTTTTTACGTTTTAAACGTGTAAAAACTCCAAGTGTCGTCGCTCTTTCGAACGAGATCTGCTCAGAATCTTTACGTTTTATTTAGTTGCCTATTGACTTTTTGTCACCGAAGAACACCGCACAATCAGCCTCATGAGTCACGTAACAAAACTACTTTACAGCATCATCATGAGAAGGGTATGAAACAAAATAAGACCAGAAGTTAAGGAAGAACAATGTGGCTTTGTTGAACGCAGAGGAACAAACAACGCAATATATACAATAAGAACAATAATGGAAAGATCAATAGAAATGAAGTTGGACTTATACCTATGTTTCATAGACTACTCAAAAGCTTTCGATAAAGTAAAACATGGAGAAATAATCAGCATGTTAGAAAGTATAAATATTGATGGGAAAGATCTGAGACTGATCAAGAATTTGTACTGGCAACAAAGCGCAGCCATAAGACTAGAGAGTAAGATTGGAATCTATCAGGCGATACAGTTAGGAGTACGGCAAGGGTGCGTACTCTCACCAGACCTATTCAACTTATATAGCGAAAACATCATGAGATCTATAGAAGAAAAGACAGGAATAGCAGTCGGTGGACAAAATATAAACAATCTAAGATATGCTGATGACACAATTCTCATGGCTACAAATGAACAAGATCTACAAGACTTGATAGACATACCAGTGAGAGAAAGTGAAAAGAAAGGATTAAGCATGAATATAAAGAAAACAGAGGTTATGGTTGTCTCAAGAAACAAGAAACACCAACATGTAATATCAAAATAAATAACACAACACTGAAACAAGTCCATCGATTCAAGTATCTGGGAACATTCCTAACATCAGATGGAAGATGTACAACAGACATTAGGAGTAGAATAGCTCAAACGAAAGCAGCTTTTATGAAAATGAAGAACACACTATGCGTGAACTCACTACCAATGACATTGCGAAAACGAGTACTGCAGTGCTATATTGAGCCAATTCTTATGTATGGCAGCGAATCATGGACACTGAACAAACAATCAATACGATCATTGGAAGCCACAGAGATGTGGTTTTACAGAAGAATGTTGAAAATTCCATGGACAGCAAAGTAAACAAATGTGGAGGTTTTAAATCAGGCCTGCACACAAAGAAACCTTATCAAAAGAATAATAATCAGACAATCAAGGTTCTTCGGGCATATAATGCGAAGAGAAGGTTTAGAACATTTGGTGACTACAGGTAAAATTCAGGGAAGGGGAGATCGTGGAAGACAGAGGGAGAAGATGTTGGATGGCCTGACATCATGGTTCGACAAAATATCGACGTCAGAACTGATTACATGCACCAAGCAAAGAGAGTTGTGGAGAGACATGATCGCCTACGTCGGCAGGCACGGCACTTGATTGATTGATTGACTTTATGAAAGCTCCCAGCCTTTGCCACCATCAAGTTGGCGCTACAGTTTGATCTTAGCCAAAAGGCTCGACCTACAAGGCATGTCATAAGAGGCGACTGAAGTAGGGGCTTAAGGAAGCTACCCTAGTAAATAAAAAGCGTCACAGTAATTGGATGTGCTGACCTACTTGTAGGGGAATAACTGGCCCAACGTATAATCGCTCTTAGACTCAGATCACATAAAATCACAAAGAGTGGATTAACAAGTGGTCGATATGGAGCGCTGGAAGAAGGAGAAAGAAGAAACGGGTTCGATCATCTAATGAGAATGAAACCAGATCTACTACCATCTTTCGCCTGTAACAACTGGCAACCCGGACCAGAGCCTTGGGAAGACCAAGAACACGATGGATAGATAATATCACATATATCCTGCGATATCGAAGGCTAATAACTACAGATGCAACACACGTGGCACAGGATAGAAAACTGAAACTTCCCACGACGCTTCACAGCACATGTGAACAAGTCAAAACAAGTAGTGAAGTAGCGTAATGCTTAAGCGTTGGTTTATTGACTCGGTCACAAGAGATGATCTTAGGCTCAGATCACTACAAATCACAAAGAGTGGTTTAACAAGTGGTCAATATAGACAGCGTTTCCCAAAGTGGGCGGTACCGCCCCTCTGTGGGCGCTGAAGCCTTCCAGGGGGGGCTATGGTGGGTTCAGAAGCATTTGGGGGAGTCATTATTTTTTTCTTGATTTTGCGATTGAATAATTATTAAACATTTGATTTCTGCATTTTAATTCCCATTCTTATGCCCATCTTACACGATCCATTTTTTCATCAATTTTCTATTTCATGCATATAATCATTTGAAAATTGACCATGTATGACAGAAATATATTTTAATTTTCTATGTCAAAGTGAAAATGGAGCATGTATATAAATATGGGGGCAAACTGTTATAATGGGGAGGGGCATTGCAAAGTTTATGTCGTGCAAAGTGGGCGGTGGGCCGAAAAAGTTTGAGAATCTGTGATTTAGAGCATTAGAAGAAGAAGAAGAAGAAGGGTCAGATTCCATTTTTCTTGTCTTTGAATCTTACAGCTGTCTTATGATCCCTGGCGTAACCCATTCATTTCCTTATCTTTTATCATGTTCCTCTCATGTTTCCACAAACTGCGAAAATCTTCTCTCAGATATATTATAAAAATATTTACACATTCTGTTTTTTTTCACTCTTTGCTTTCCCTGTCTTCATTTCCTTAAATGAACTTTGCCTTTTTATCCTTATCGACAATTGTCTCCCCCATAAAATGTAACGTTCTGGAACCGAATACAGATAAGAACCATTCTTAAACGGCGCATTGCCAAGTTATACCGTATAAAAACGGAAGCCAATCTCCATTCTGTGGGCGTAACGTTGACATACTTGAGTACCAGGGAACAGGGCGAAGAGGTTTTGTTCGGAGCTAGTTTGCGTCCATCACTGTGTATTGATCTTCGTGATTGGCATTTTTGATGTTGACATTCTGTCAGGCTTTTTTTTTATCATTTATTCTTCTGTTTTTCTTTTCTGTCTTGTCTTGAATCCTGTTTTGTCTCACAGCGTCAGGATGCCCGTGTTTTGCTGGGGCTCACAAGGGGAGCAGAGAATAGTAACACTGCGAAATACATGGTATATTTAAGAGGTGAATGAGGTTGGTCTTAGGGAAGCTACTCTAGTAAATAAAAAGCGTCGCAGAAATCGTATGTGCTGGCCTACTTGTTGACGAATTGCTGGCTTAACGTACAATCGCTCTTAGGCTCAGATCACATACAGATGAAAAAGAGTGGTTTAACAAGTGGTCGATATGAAGGGTTTGAAGAAGACAGCGTCAGGATAAGAAGAAGCATCTAGAACTGGATTTTGTGTGCGATTCATAAATAGTGTTCTTTACTTCCTCTGTTATCTCTGAGGTCCACCTTTTGCATGAACATCATTTTGCTTTGTATTCTATGTATCGAAGTAGCATTGCTCTGTGATGCTCACTATCTGTTGGTAATCTGCTTATGTGACTAAACCATTTAATTTGTTGTTTCTTGATGAAGTTCAGTACTGATGTTGTACCCACTTTTTTCTGATGTCTTCATTTCTAAACCAGTCTCTTCTTGTTACTCCCCAGCATTCTGTGTAGACACTTAATTTCTGTCGTGACTAGTTTTCTTCTATCATTTAATGTCAGCGTCCAGGTTTGGCACAGATAGCATAATGTTGGGACAAAGAATGAGTTGAACAATGCTTTTTTAGTGTTCATGGTGACGTGTTTGCATTTTAAAATTGGTGTCATTTGTCCTATCATTTGATTTCTTTTGTTGCATCTGTGTTGGATTTCATGAGTTATTCTTTCATTTGCTGACAAAATGTTCTCTTGGTATGTGATGTCTTTGACTTGTTGTAATTTATTTATTAAATCAAAGTTCAGTTTTCTGTGGTTTGTGTATGTATGTAAGAATGTATTTATATACTGTGTCAGTGTGTGAAATTTAGATGTATTTTGTTACACATATCATCATCAGCTTTATCAAGTGCCGTGCCGACTGGCGTAGGTGATCAAGGATCTCCACAAATGTCTGTTTTTATTACTTTCTATCAGTCCTTTTTTCTTCTTCATTTTCTTTTTTAAACGCTTCATATTGACCACTTGTTAACCACTCTGTGCAATTTGTATGCGATCTGAGGATAAGAGCGATTGTTCCTTGTGCCAGTTATGCGCCTACAAGTAAGCCAGCAGATCCGATTTCTGCGATGCTTTTTATTTACTAGGCTAGCTTCTCTATGTCCTACATCAGTCGCCTCTTACGACATGCCTTGTAGGTCACAGAGGTACTATTCTTTGCTTCCTTGCGAGTCCCAGCACTACACGGGCGACCATCTACAAGTTCCGATGTTGACAATCGTTTTGAAAGATGTTTGTTCCACTGAAATATGCACAGTAGTTATTTATTTAGAAAAGTTTCAAATTGCTGGCTAATTAATATGTACACATTTATAAATATATGGACACCTGATTCACATCTATAGATCAAACATTATCAACATGTGCCGTGCCGACATCGATAGTTGTCTGTAAAGGGTCCAAATCCGAAGAATTTACTTAAGTGCACTGGGCTTTACCCAATATGGTTCGGCCCCTCTCCGTAAAAATGGCACGCCGTACGCCAAGAGTATTGCGCAAAGCACGAACTCAGTAGCCCAATCCTAGGGGTCTCAAGAAAAAATGCACTCGCAAACAGAACGGACGGTCTGGACTCGATCCCACGACGTTTGGAACGCAAGGTAATGTCTTAACCATTTAACCAAAGAGACCTCAGTTTACTCTAATGAAAATCCAGAAAATTCTCTAATTGGTATACTCTTGATGTCATGTTAACCTATTGATGTCTGCCTCTCCCAATTATATCTCTTTTCTTTCTCTTGATGTCTGCTTCTCCCAATTATATCTCCTGTCTTTCTCTTGATGTCTGCCTCTCCCAACTATATCTTTCTTTCTCTTGATGTCTGCCTCTCCCAATTATATCTTTCTTTCCCTTGATGTCTGCGTCTCCCAATTATATCTTTCTTTCTCTTGATGTCTGCCTCTCCCAATTATATCTCTTTTCTTTCCCTTGATGCCTGCCTCTCCCAATTATATCTCTTTTCTTTCTCTTGATGTCTGCCTCTCCCAATTATATCTCTTTTCTTTCCCTTGATGTCTGCGTCTCCCAATTATATCTTTCTTTCTCTTGATGTCTGCCTCTCCCAATTATATCTCTTTTCTTTCCCTTGATGCCTGCCTCTCCCAATTATATCTCTTTTCTTTCTCTTGATGTCTGCCTCTCCCAATTATATCTCTTTTCTTTCCCTTGATGTCTGCCTCTCCCAATTATATCTTTCTTTCTCTTGATGTCTGCCTCTCCCAATTATATCTCTTTCTTTCCCTTGATGCCTGCCTCTCCCAATTATATCTCTTTTCTTTCTCTTGATGTCTGCCTCTCCCAATTATATCTCTTTTCTTTCCCTTGATGTCTGCCTCTCCCAATTATATCTTTCTTTCCCTTGATGTCTGCCTCTCCCAATTATATCTTTCTTTCCCTTGATGTCTGCCTCTCCCAATTATATCTTTCTTTCCCTTGATGTCTGCCTCTCCCAATTATATCTTTCTTTCCCTTGATGTCTGCCTCTCCCAATTATATCTCTTTTCTTTCTCTTGATGTCTGCCTCTCCCAATTATATCTTTCTTTCTCTTGATGTCTGCCTCTCCCAATTATATCTCTTGTCTTTCCCTTGATGTCTGCCTCTCCCAATTATTTCTTTCCCTTGATGTTTGCCTCTCCCAATTATATCTCTTTTCTTTCTCTTGATGTCTGCCTCTCCCAACTATATCTATTTTCTTTCCCTTGATGTCTGCCTCTCCCAATTATATCTTTCTTTCTCTTGATGTCTGCCTCTCCCAATTATATCTTTCTTTCCCTTGATGTCTGCCTCTTCCAATTATATCTTTCTTTCCCTTGATGTCTGACTCTCCCAATTATATCTCTTTTCTTTCCCTTGATGTCTGCCTCTCCCAACTATATCTCTTTTCTTTCTCTTGATGTCTGCCTCTCCCAATTATATCTTTCTTTCTCTTGATGTCTGCCTCTCCCAATTATATCTTTCTTTCTCTTGATGTCTGCCTCTCCCAATTATATCTTTCTTTCCCTTGATGTCTGACTCTCCCAATTATATCTCTTTTCTTTCCCTTGATGTCTGCCTCTCCCAACTATATCTCTTTTCTTTCTCTTGATGTCTGCCTCTCCCAATTATATCTCTTTTCTTTCTCTTGATGTCTGCCTCTCCCAATTATATCTTTCTTTCTCTTGATGTCTGCCTCTCCCAATTATATCTTTCTTTCTCTTGATGTCTGCCTCTCCTAATTATATCTCTTTTCTTTCTCTTGATGTCTGCCTCTCCCAATTATATCTTTCTTTCCCTTGATGTCTGCCTCTCCCAATTATATCTTTCTTTCTATTGATGTCTGCCTCTCCCAATTATATCTCTTTTCTTTCTCTTGATGTTTGCCTCTCCCAATTATATCTCTTTTCTTTCCCTTGATGTCTGCCTCTCCCAATTATATCTTTCATTCTCTTGATGTCTGCCTCTCCCAATTATATCTCTTTTCTTTCTCTTGATGTCTGCCTCTCCCAATTATATCTCGTTTCTTTCCCTTGATGTCTGCCTCTCCCAATTATATCTTTTTTCTTTCTCTTGATGTCTGCCTCTCCCAATTATATCTCTTTTCTTTCCCTTGATGTCTGCCTCTCCCAATTATATCTCTTTTCTTTCTCTTGATGTCTGCCTCTCCCAATTATATCTCTTTTCTTTCTCTTGATGTCTGCCTCTCCCAATTATATCTCTTTTCTTTCCCGTGATGTCTGCCTCTCCCAATTATATCTTTCTTTCCCTTGATGTCTGCCTCTCCCAATTATATCTCTTTTCTTTCCCTTGATGTCTGCCTCTCCCAATTATATCTCTTTTCTTTCTCTTGATGTCTGCCTCTCCCAATTATATCTTTCTTTCCCTTGATGTCTGCCTCTCCCAATTATATCTTTATTTTCCTTAATGTCTGCCTCTCCCAATTATATCTCTTTTCTTTCTCTTGATGTCTGCCTCTCCCAACTATATCTCTTTTCTTTCCCTTGATGTCTGCCTCTCCCAATTATATCTCTTTTCTTTCCCTTGATGTCTGCCTCTCCCAATTATATCTTTCTTTCCCTTGATGTCTGCCTCTCCCAATTATATCTTTCTTTCCCTTGATGTCTGCCTCTCCCAATTATATCTTTCTTTCCCTTGATGTCTGACTCTCCCAATTATATCTTTCTTTCTCTTGATGTCTGCCTCTCCAAACTATATCTCTTGTCTTTCTCTTGATGTCTGCCTCTCTCAATTATATCTCTTTTCTTTCCCTTGATGTCTGCCTCTCCCAATTATATCTTTCTTTCTCTTGATGTCTGCCTCTCCCAATTATATCTCTTGTCTTTCTCTTGATGTCTGCCTCTCCCAATTATATCTCTTTTCTTTCTCTTGATGTCTGCCTCTCCCAATTATATCTCTTTTCTTTCTCTTGATGTCTGCCTCTCCCAATTATATCTCTTTTCTTTCCCTTGATGTCTGCCTCTCCCAATTATATCTTTTTTCTTTCCCGTGATGTCTGCCTCTCCCAATTATATCTTTATTTCCCTTGATGTCTGCCTCTCCCAATCATATCTCTTTTCTTTCCCTTGATGTCTGCCTCTCCCAACTATATCTCTTTTCTTTCCCTTGATGTCTGCCTCTCCCAATTATATCTCTTTTCTTTCCCTTGATGTCTGCCTCTCCCAATTATATCTTTCTTTCCCTTGATGTCTGCCTCTCCCAATTATATCTTTCTTTCCCTTGATGTCTGCCTCTCCCAATTATATCTTTCTTTCCCTGATGTCTGACTCTCCCAATTATATCTTTCTTTCTCTTGATGTCTGCCTCTCCCAATTATATCTCTTTTCTTTCCCTTGATGTCTGCCTCTCCCAATTATATCTTTCTTTCCCTTGATGTCTGCCTCTCCCAACTATATCTCTTTTCTTTCCCTTGATGTCTGCCTCTCCCAATTATATCTTTCTTTCTCTTGATGTCTGCCTCTCCCAATTATATCTCTTGTCTTTCTCTTGATGTCTGCCTCTCCCAATTATATCTTTCTTTCCCTTGATGTCTGCCTCTCCCAATTATATCTCTTTTCTTTCCCTTGATGTCTGCCTCTCCCAATTATATCTTTCTTTCTCTTGATGTCTGCCTCTCCCAATTATATCTCTTGTCTTTCTCTTGATGTCTGCCTCTCCCAATTATATCTCTTGTCTTTCTCTTGATGTCTGCCTCTCCCAATTATATCTTTCTTTCTCTTGATGTCTGCCTCTCCCAATTATATCTCTTGTCTTTCTCTTGATGTCTGCCTCTTCCAATTATATCTCTTTTCTTTCCCTTGATGTCTGCCTCTCCCAATTATATCTTTCTTTCTCTTGATGTCTGCCTTTCCCAATTATATCTCTTTTCTTTCTCTTGATGTCTGCCTCTCCCAATTATATCTCTTTTCTTTCCCTTGATATCTGCCTCTCCCAATTATATCTTTCTTTCTCTTGATGTCTGCTTCTCCCAATTATATCTCTTTTCTTTCTCTTGATGTCTGCCTCTCCCAATTATATCTTTCTTTCTCTTGATGTCTGCCTCTCCCAATTATATCTCTTTTCTTTCCCTTGATGTCTGCCTCTCCCAATTATATCTTTCTTTCTCTTGATGTCTGCCTCTCCCAATTATATCTCTTTTCTTTCCCTTGATGTCTGCCTCTCCCAATTATATCTCTTTTCTTTCTCTTGATGTCTGCCTCTCCCAATTATATCTTTCTTTCTCTTGATGTCTGCCTCTCCCAATTATATCTTTCTTTCTCTTGATGTCTGCCTCTCCCAATTATATCTCTTGTCTTTCTCTTGATGTCTGTCTCTCCCAATTATATCTTTCTTTCTCTTGATGTCTGCCTCTCCCAATTATATCTCTTGTCTTTCTCTTGATGTCTGCCTCTCCCAACTATATCTCTTTTCTTTCCCTTGATGTCTTTTCCTCAACTGTCCAGTCCAATATTGTGTACAACTTCTTTTACCTCTCTTTTCTCCCATGATTTCTCTTGCAACTTTTCTCCTTCTCCTACAACACCAACTACAACTAATACCACTGCTACAATACAACTGCTGCTACTATTACTACTACTGCTACTACTACAACTGCTACTACTGCTACTACTGCTACTGCTACTACTACAACTACAACTACAACTACAACTACTACTACTACTACTCCAAAAAGAACCAATACCCCGTAACAAAGTACATTAAAAAACTACTCTAAAATCATATACCCTTAACCTAAGGATTTACTTCCCCTGACAAGGACGACAACTTGTTGAACATTTTCTCCTTACTAGAAATCGAATATCGATCCTTTGTTTTGTTAATTTTTTGTGCTTAAATATGAGCGTTTGGGACCATCAAATTTTGGTATTAAAATTGGGAAAATTAACACAAGGAACAATCGCTCTTAGACTCAGATCACATACAAATCACACAGAATGGTTAAAAAGTGGTCGATATGGAACGTTTGAAAAAGAAGAAGTCAAAGGAACTTATAGAAAGTAATAAAAACACACATTTGTGGAGATTCACGATCCCCTACGTCAGTCGGCACGGCACTTGATAACGCTGATGATGATATGTGTAACAAAATACATCTAGATTACACACACTTAAACAGTGTACTAAATACATTCGTACAAATATACAGAAACTACAGAAAGCGTAATTTTGATTTAATAAACCAAATTAAAACAAGTCAAAGACTTCACATACCTGGGAAAACTTTTCAACAAGTGAAAGAATAATTAATGAAATCCAACACAGATGCAATAAATCAAATGATAGAACAAATGGCGCCAATTTTAAAATGCAAACATGTCACCATGAGCACTAAAAGAGCAATGTTCAACACAATCTTTCTCCCAACATTATGCTATCAGTGCCAAACATGGACGCTGACATCAAACGATAGAAGAAAACTAGTCACAACAGAG
Source organism: Arion vulgaris (assembly GCA_020796225.1). Lineage (NCBI taxonomy): Eukaryota > Metazoa > Mollusca > Gastropoda > Stylommatophora > Arionidae > Arion > Arion vulgaris. The sequence goes on from CM036777.1 coordinate 19,123,483, forward strand.
ATGAAGTGTCTACACAGAATGCTTGGGAGTAACAAGAAGAGACCGGTTGAGAAATGTAGACATCAGGAACAAAGTTTGCAATATCAGTACTGAACTTCATCAAGAAACAACAAATTAAATGGTTCGGCCACATAACCAGATTACCAACAGACAGTGTACCTCAAAGAGAAATGTTACTCCGATACAATGGATGCAAAGCAAAAGGCTGTCCATGCAAAAGGTGGACCTCAGAGATAACAGAGGAAGTAAAGAACACTATTTATGAATCGCACACAAAATCCAGTTCTAGATGCTTCTTCTTATCCTGACGCTGTCTTCTTCAAACCCTTCATATCGACCACTTGTTAAACCACTCTTTTTCATCTGTATGTGATATGAGTCTAAGAGCGATTGTGTGCGTTGTGCCAGCTTTGCGCCTACAAGTAGGCCAGCACATCGGTTTCTGCGTCGCTTTTTATTTACTAGGGTAGCTTCCCTAGGCCCTACCTCAGTCACCTCTTAAACATATCGTGTATATCCTTTGCTCTCCTTGTGGGAGAAATTAGATTCTGTCGAGGGTAAATATAGCAACTAAAACCCTTTCGCTGCTGCATACTTTCCGAAGACGGAGCTAAAAATAACTACTCTTTGATTCTAGGTCACAAACGTGAATATACGCCTATAGCAGTGACAATAGAAATGTATAACGTGTTAACACGTCTTTAGCCCACAGAGGAGAGATAATAACAAACATGTTAATGCGTCTTTAGCAGTGAATGGGAAAAACGTCTAAACACGTCCTTGGCAGCTAAAGGGTTAATATATTAATTAATTGATAGAACAACCATCATGATGATGATGGTGCTCGTCCATCACGGGTGATGATGACCACATCAATTTTCGTCCAAGGGAATGTAGTTGCGTTATGTTTGTCTGTGTATGCGTAGATGACTAGTGAGCCCGATACGGGTTTTAAATGTTCTTGTACATTCATACCACCATCATAGCACTTCGGTGAATACCCATGTGTGCTCCGATCTCTTTCTTACACAGGAAGATCTCAGTCACAGTGCACACACTCCGAAGCACCGGCTAGAGTCCCCGATATAATTTGAAAAGGATAAAAATCCCTATTCTTTTCTTTAATCCTGTTTTGTCTCACAACGTCAGGATAAGTAGAGATTTCTAGAATGGGCTTTTATGTCTGCTTCTGTAATCCTGTTTTGTCTCACAACGTCAGGATAAGTAGAGATTTCTAGAACGGGCTTTTGTGTCTGCTTCTGTAATCCTGTTTTGTCTTACAGCATCAGGATAAGAAGAGATTTCTAGAACGGGCTTTTGTGTCTGCTTCGTAAGTAGTGTTTTTCACAGCCTCTGTTATCTCTGTGGCCCAGCGAAAAAATGTCTTGGAGTTACAAACATTTAAAAACTTTACAGTACCACAGCATATCAAACGACCAAGCGTGCACTATCTCGGAAACCGATCATCAGTTAAACCTGCTACACCTAACGGAAATAAAACAGAGAGGGACAAAAGAAAGAAGAATGAATTTTGCATAGGCAGCTGCTTTGCAGCCTATATTTGTCTATTTTCAACTGTCACATTCTTTTACGTGCACATCTTGAACACATTACCTACGTTTTATCGTCCGTCTCCTATATGACTAGGAACTCGATAGTACCTACACTCAGATCAAAGCTCTCTAGACAAATATCACATCTACGCGGGGAACAACAAATAACCCCCCAAAAAATAACTTAGTCACTTTTAGATTTTACCATGGGAGAGATGTGGACAGTTCTGGACCGATTCTCGATAATAGCTTTTCATGTCAAATACTTAATTGAAAACTGGAAGTGGCGGGTACCTTTCTGTAGTAGGTCTAACCGTGGTCCCCTGCAACATAAGGCCGACTAGCTCAGACGGGAAAACTAAAATTCTTGATTAACTCATAGTTGACCAGTGCAAAAGTCATGCTTTTACAAGCTTTTTGTGTTTAGAATAAAAAAAAACGGCATTTAGTGTGGCTCCTGGTAAAAGGAGTCAACTCAAAGTCACGTAGGCTTATATGTGGTCTACAGCGAGTTAATGGGAGCTGATTTTTTAAAATAAATGTTTGATAGAATACTGTAAGCTTTTTTGTAATTTTACACAATTCTACGAGTCTATGGTTATTTATTGATGAAAAATATTAATAATATTGATATTCCTTCTTGTTAAACTTGTTGCATACCATAACCTTGATTTAGCATGCTATCTTGTTTTTAAATGAATTTGTCTTTATCTAATAATATTGGAATGCGAGGTCACGTGACCGTTGTGGTCTGATTCCCGAGAATATTTACATGAGCCCGCGGGCCGTATGTAATCGGAGGTCACGGTCTAACCATCTGGTAGTGAGATGGGCCAGTTTCCGGTCTCCCTTCTTAAGTGAAAGTCACCTCTGAAGTCGGATTAAAGCTCGTTTGAATTGTGAGGTACACTGATGATAAGAAAAGCAAGTCTTTATGAAAAAATATGTCAGTGGTATCAAATTAGGCACCTAAAGCAAATCATAAATATATTTTTTTATTTTCCATTCTTCACTATTCTTATCCTAAGCTTTTTTATTTGAAATTTCTCACAATCCTCTCTCTCTCTCTCTCTTTTTGTAACAACTAATTTTATTGTACTTCTTTCTATCTATTCAATTTATCCAAATTATATTTTACCATTTTTGGTAATATTTTTGCAACACATGTTATTTGTAACGTTTAATTTGTCCATCTATCAAGCTTACAACTTGTCAGCTAGTTCTGTTTTTCTTAACAATTTATTCTAAATTGTGTGTTTTTTCAAATTTTCAGATGACTTCTTTGATAAAAAACAGAACATAAATATATCAGTTAGAAATTGTCTTGTTTTTGTCTGTGTCTTCATGTCAGATATCTGTCTAATCTCTGCGTAAGCCGTGTCTTCAGTCTGTGTAAGGGAAGACTGGAGTCCGTGCAAGGGAAGATTACAGTCTGTGCACGGGAAGACTACAGTCTGTACAAGGGAAGACTGCAGTCTGTGCAAGGGAAGACTGCAGTCGGTGCAAATGAAGACTGCAGTCTGTGCAAGGGGAAAACTACAGTCTGTGAAAGGGAAGACTGGAGTAGGTGCAAGGGGAAAACTACAGTCTGTGCAAGGGAAGACTACAGTCTGTACAAGGGAAGACTGCAGTCTGTGCAAGGGAAGACTGCAGTCGGTGCAAAGGAAGACTGCAGTCTGTGCAAGGAAAGACTACAGTCTGTGCAAGGGAAGACTGGGGTAGGTGCAAGTGAAGACTACAGTCTGTGCAAGGGAAGACTACAGTCTGTGCAAGGGAAGACTACAGTCGGTGCAAAGGAAGACTGCAGTCGGTGCAAAGGAAGACTGCAGTCGGTGCAAAGAAAGACTGCAGTCGGTGCAAGGAAAGATTGCAGTCGGTGCAAGGGAAGACTACAGTCGGTACAAGGGAAGACTGCAATCAAACTATGTACCAAAGGAAGACTACAGTCGGTACAAGGGAAGACTGCAATCAAACGATGTACCAAAGGAAGACTACAGTCGGTACAAGTGAAGACTGCAATCAAACTATGTACCAAAGGAAGACTACAGTCGGTGCAAGGGAAGACTGCAATCAAACTATGTACCAAAGGAAGACTACAGTCGGTGCAAGGGAAGACTGCAATCAAACTATGTACCAACGGAAGACTACAGTCGGTACAAGTGAAGACTGCAATCAAACTATGTACCAAAGGAAGACTACAGTCGGTACAAGTGAAGACTGCAATCAAACGATGTACCAAAGGAAGACTACAGTCGGTACAAGGGAAGACTACAATCAAACTATGTACCAAAGGAAGACTACAGTCGGTACAAGGGAAGACTGCAATCAAACGATGTACCAAAGGAAGACTACAGACGGTGCAAGTGAAGACTGCAATCAAACTATGTACCAAAGGAAGACTACAGTCGGTACAAGGGAAGACTGCAATCAAACGATGTACCAAAGGAAGACTACAGTCGGTACAAGGGAAGACTGCAATCAAACTATGTACCAAAGGAAGACTACAGTCGGTACAAGGGAAGACTGCAATCAAACTATGTACCAAAGGAAGACTACAGTCGGTGCAAGTGAAGATTGCAATCAAACTATGTACCTAAGGAAGACTACAGTCGGTACAAGGGAAGACTACAGTCTGTGCAAGATAAGACTACAGTCGGTACAAGGGAAGACTACAGTCGGTACAAGGGAAGACTGCAATCAAACTATGTATCAAAGGAAGACTACAGTCGGTGCAAGGGAAGACTGCAATCAAACTATGTACCAACGGAAGACTACAGTCGGTACAAGTGAAGACTGCAATCAAACTATGTACCAAAGGAAGACTACAGTCGGTACAAGTGAAGACTGCAATCAAACGATGTACCAAAGGAAGACTACAGTCGGTACAAGGGAAGACTACAATCAAACTATGTACCAAAGGAAGACTACAGTCGGTACAAGGGAAGACTGCAATCAAACGATGTACCAAAGGAAGACTACAGACGGTGCAAGTGAAGACTGCAATCAAACTATGTACCAAAGGAAGACTACAGTCGGTACAAGGGAAGACTGCAATCAAACGATGTACCAAAGGAAGACTACAGTCGGTACAAGGGAAGACTGCAATCAAACTATGTACCAAAGGAAGACTACAGTCGGTGCAAGTGAAGATTGCAATCAAACTATGTACCTAAGGAAGACTACAGTCGGTACAAGGGAAGACTACAGTCTGTGCAAGATAAGACTACAGTCGGTACAAGGGAAGACTACAGTCGGTACAAGGGAAGACTGCAATCAAACTATGTACCAAAGGAAGACTACAGTCGGTACAAGTGAAGATTGCAATCAAACTATGTACCTAAGGAAGACTACAGTCGGTACAAGGGAAGACTACAGTCTGTGCAAGATAAGACTACAGTCGGTACAAGGGAAGACTACAGTCGGTACAAGGGAAGACTGCAATCAAACGATGTACTAAAGGAAGACTACAGTCGGTACAAGGGAAGACTGCAATCAAACGATGTACCAAAGGAAGACTACAGTCGGTACAAGGGAAGACTGCAATCAAACTATGTACCAAGGGAAGACTACAGTCGGTGCAAGGGAAGACTACAATCAAACTATGTACCAAAGGAAGACTACAGTCGGTACAAGGGAAGACTGCAATCAAATGATGTACCAAAGGAAGACTACAGTCGGTACAAGGGAAGACTGCAATCAAACTATGTACCAAAGGAAGACTACAGTCGGTACAAGGGAAGACTGCAATCAAACGATGTACCAAAGGAAGACTACAGTCGGTACAAGGGGAAAACTGCAATCAAACGATGTACCAAGGGAAGACTACAGTCGGTACAAGGGAAGACTGCAATCAAACTATGTACCAAAGGAAGACTACAGTCGGTACAAGGGAAGACTGCAATCAAACGATGTACCAAAGGAAGACTACAGTCGGTGCAAGGGAAGACTGCAATCAAACGATGTACCAAAGGAAGACTACAGTCGGTACAAGGGAAGACTGCAATCAAACTATGTACCAAGGGAAGACTACAGTCGGTGCAAGGGAAGACTACAATCAAACTATGTACCAAAGGAAGACTACAGTCGGTACAAGGGAAGACTGCAATCAAACGATGTACCAAAGGAAGACTACAGTCGGTACAAGGGAAGACTGCAATCAAACTATGTACCAAAGGAAGACTACAGTCGGTACAAGGGAAGACTGCAATCAAACGATGTACCAAAGGAAGACTACAGTCGGTACAAGTGAAGACTGCAATCAAACGATGTACCAAGGGAAGACTACAGTCGGTACAAGGGAAGACTGCAATCAAACTATGTACCAAGGGAAGACTACAGTCGGTACAAGGGAAGACTGCAATCAAACTATGTACCAAGGGAAGACTACAGTCGGTACAAGGGAAGACTGCAATCAAACTATGTACCAAGGGAAGACTACAGTCGGTACAAGGGAAGACTGCAATCAAACTATGTACCAAAGGAAGACTACAGTCGGTACAAGGGAAGACTGCAATCAAACTATGCACTAAAGAAAAAACATAGCAAAGACAAAGTAATACACATTTACAAAATAGAAAAACAAGATACAGTGACGTTTCGAACAAAAGGCATTGACAAGATTGACGCCCGTCTGTTGCTTAGGCTCAGATAGGGAGCGAAGAATAGTAACACTGCGACCTACCAGACGTAAGAGTCGACTGGGGTAGGGACATAGGAAGGCAACACTAGTAAATAAAAAGCTTCGCAGAAATTGGATGTGTGGCCTACTTGTAGGTGAATAACTGCCGCAGCGTACAATCGCTATTAGGCTCAGATCACATACCATCATCATTTCACTTCCGTGAGTAACCATGTGTGCTTCAATCTCTTTCTTACACAGGAAGATCTCATCGATAGTGCACGAATTCGATAGCACCGGCGATGATCCCCGATATAATTTTGAAGACAGTGAAAATGTGTGTAGAAAGTTATATTTAAATTAATCTTTTAATTGTTTGGGCAGGCAGCGGTTTTGCGGCCTACTCTTACCCATGTTCAACTACAAAGTAATTTTTTATATTCTTAACTTGAACACGCGACCTACATTGTATCGTCCGTCTCCGATAGGACTAGGGATTCGATCTCACATACAATGAGATCAGGGATCTGTGGTTGTAAAATATCCTGATCCTACACGAAAGAACGAACTGAGAACGCTTGAAGCGAGCGGCAAGCACCTTACCGCTACACCACAGAGGTAATTTAGCCAATCTCCGAGAGGGATCGAACTGAGTAATGTTTGGAACGAGAATCAAGAACCTAACCGCTACACCACAGTGATACCTAAACAATCTACGCAAGGGATTGAACCGAGAACGTTTAAAACGAGAGCAAGTCCCTGTCGCTACACCACAGAGGTAACTAACCAATTTCCAAGAGGGATCGAACCGAATATTGTTTGGCGCGAGATTCAAGAACCTTATCGCTACAACACATAGGTAACCAGCAAATCTCCGCGAGGGATCGAACCTAGAACGTTTAAAGCGAGAGGCAAGTCCCTTATCGCTACATCACAGATATAACTAGCCAATCTCCGTGAAGGATCGAACCGAGAACGTTTAAAGCGAGAGGCAAGTCCCTTTTCGCTACATCACATTGGCTGAAATCAGATACACATGTCCTAAACGTGTAGAAGTCTATGCGTTTAGGGCCAACCAAACCAATGTGCAACGTATACACGTTCTTGGCAAAGATCAAACATATCACAAAGAGTGATTAAAATTGGTCGTAAAAACGAACGCAAAGAAGAAGAAGAAGCTACATCACAGATATAACTAGCCAATCTCCGCGAGGGATCGAACCTAGAACGTTTAAAGCGAGAGACAAGCACCGTGTCTCTACACCACAAACACAAACTAATCAACGAAGATGCCAAGGTAAGAAAGAAAAACCATATTTTATTGTCAAAAGCGAAAAACATGCTTGTCTAAAAATAGCTTGGTAGTCAATAGAAGGGAAAGATGGCTCGACACAGAATTATTGAACACGATACTTCATTCTGCAAGGGTCATCTCCGCTGACCTTGTATGATAGCAATTCGCTTCCGCCATTTTTGGGAAGACGATACTGTCAGAAGATTTATAAATATGATGTTAATAGGATATTTCGGTTTATCGAGACAAAGAATATAAGTTACAGTTGAGTCCACTTAATCGGGATAACTCCAGACCGGACAGAAATGGTCTGTCTAGGAGAAATTCGGATAAATGAAAACATCTGTTTGATGGATAAATGATGATTATATTAACTACGAATTGTCAAATCAACATCAGCTTTTAAAAGTCTAAATAAAATATTACACTTTTTCTTCACCCCTAAGGAAGCATAGGTCCGGTTTTTTAAAGTCGGTCAGAGCTGACTTTCGTGACAACGACAAGTGGTACAAGATATAAGGGGCAGAGAAGTGGAGATAGATAGGACACACACTGAACATAGATATTTAATAAAGCAGTGGAAAATATATATGTGATTTCGAATATAAGTGTTATAGAAGAGTCCTCCGTATATCTTGGACAGAGAAGAGAACAAATAAATCTATCCAGAAAGAACTCAAAATCAAAGAAAACTGGCTGATGCTACATATAAGAAAGAGAGAATTGAGGTATTTTGAACATATCATCTTATGTTCAAAATTCTTCTACTGCGTTCTCACTAGTTTGGGATTTCGGATTCTCTAATAAAGGTAGCCGTCTGCCTCAGATTATCAGCCACGCCATACTGTTTGTCTTGGACGCTAGTGTATGTGGGCCACCTCTTTCTTCTCAAGTCTGCATACTGGTTGCAGTTCTGTAGGATATAACATTCCTATTATTTCTGCTTCCCTGTTTGTGCCGACCTCTTCCCGCAGTAAGGTTTGGCCACTCTCGTGATGGTAGGTCTGACATTTTTGCTGCGTGGCTAAATCTCCGAGACAGATTGGAAACCGTACAATCCGTTATCCCACTCCTCATTGTGAGAGGTCGTTGCACCATGTTATGCGCCTAACGGCCTGGTGCATCGGTTGTCTGCAAGCATTTGTTTCGGGTTAGCATTCCCTAGCGGACACGTGCATCCGATTTCAGCCAAACCTCCTAGTCGCCTCTTACGACATGCGTGACAGGTAACAGTGGTTCTATTCTTTACACCCCAAATTTGGGCCCCGGTAACCACTCGGGCATTTTTTGGACATATAAAAAGACATGAAGGGCTGGAGAAGATCATCATGGAAGGAGGCATACCGGCAAAAGAAGAAGAGGAAGACCACGGAGAAGATGGATTCAGGATGTAACTGATGGTCTGAACATGACGGCTGCAGAGGTAGGACATCTGGCCTATGAGAGAGAGAAGTTCCGGAGGACTGTTGGGGTGGCAACGTTCTGCTCAGGACAAGCTACTTGGTGATGATGACACTGAGGAAATTTCTGGACAGCATAAACAGATAATCCCTTCGATGGAACTCCCAGGGTAATTCAGGTAAGGGAAGACCCAAGAATACACGGAGACGGGAGTTAAAGACGGAATGCAAGAAAATGGGGAAAGATCTGAAAATGATGGCCTTGGATAGGAAAGCTTTGAAGGCCTTGGTTGCGGATCTATGCTTCCCTAGGTGCGCAGGGTAACGAAGAAGTCAGAACAGACTCATGATCATCAAAGTTAATTTATAAAAACGGAAGGACTGTAGCAGAAGAAAATAACAATACATGGATGGGGTTTCGGTGGCGTAGAAGTTAAGTGCTTGTCTCTCGTGGCTAAAGTACCATGTTCGCTCCCGTGTCGAGCCGTCTGGATATTTTTCCAGAAATCTCAGTGTAGGTGAGATCGAGTTCCTAGTCCTATCAGAGACGGGCGATAAAACGTAGGTCCTGTGTTCAATTTGCGCACGTAAAAGAAAAATTGGCAGTTCGAAATCAAGATGCGTAGGCTGGAAAGCCGCTGCCCAGACAAAATTCATCGGAAAATATTCAAAATAAAATCGATACGAAATATCTTCACCATCTTCAAAATTACATCGGGGACCTTCGCCGGTGCTACGGAGTTTGTTCACTGCAGCTAAGATCTTCCTGTGTAAGAAAGAGATCGGAGCACACACGGTTACTCACCGAAGTGCAGTGATGATTGTCCTATTAATCAATCAATCAATCAATCAATCAATCAATCAATCAATCAATCAATCAATCAATCAATCAATCAATCAATCAGTCAATCAATCAATCAATCAATCAATCAATTAATTAATCAATCAATCAATCAATCAATTAATCAATCAATCATTCAATTTCATGGAATTACAATAAAGTAAACATGGTCTAACTTGATAAAACCTGGCTGATCCATGTGACATCATTAAGTCACTTGTTCCTTCTGGAACTAGGCTCCCATGGTTGAAATTTTACTTTAAAAAAAATCTTTGCTAATGAATTTTGTCCGGGCAGTGACTTTTCAGCCTGCTCTTTTCGATTTTGTACTTCCCAGGGTTCTGTTGCGTGTTAAACTAATTTCTCAGTCAAATCAGATACTATTTATCAGGTAGTACTAGGGCTGGTCTGGGTCAGGTAGCACCAGGGGTGGTCTGAGATGAAATATAATATAACTTTTAAATTAATTACTTGTTGGGTTGCCATGGAAATAGCGGCCATGTTGGATTATAAACAATGTCGTAAAGTAGGTAAGTACCCACAACTAGTTTATATATATATTTTTTTAAAAATTGAAATACTTAAATAAGCCAAAGTTCTAGGCACCTAGCGACTTTAAATTATTCTGGGACAGATAGCAAGCCGATAGAAATGCAGCGAATAAGACATATACAATTTATGCCCCAAAAATAGGATTTTATGGTTACTAAAATTATTGTGTTTAAAAATATATTTCTCACAACTTGTATTTCTATATCTGAATACACTGAATCTTGATAGATCTATTCTGTTAGAAATAGCTGGGAGGTCAAGAAGGAATCGCATTGAAATTCCTGGTGTATCTTTGGTGCATCCCAGAATGATGCGCATAGCCTCATTCTGAATTCTTTCCAGTCTCACTGTTTGCGTAGAACTAATTGTTAGGAGAGCGCATGCATATTCTATACATGACAGAACAATACCTTGGTACAAGAGCACAAGAAGGCGTTGCTCAATGTTAGCAGCCGCCATGATTCTCAGTGAGGATAGCGCGTTGCGAGCCTTGGCAATAACTTGGTCGATATCGTCCCTAAAGCATAGACTGCGATCAAATTTTACACCCAAAGAACCCATAGATGCTCTTGTAAACAGTGAGATCGTTGGGGACTTAACAAGGAGATAACTGGTAGGAGATAAACCAATTTGTAGTCGGATAACCGTCTTGCTTGGTAACGGAAACTACAGCACCATCTTGCTTGGTAACGGAAACTACAGCACCATCTTGCTTGTAACGGAAACTACAGCACCATCTTGCTTGGTAACGGAAATTACAGCACCATCTTGAATTAGTGGATTCTCTTCTGACTCTTCTTCTTCTTCTTCTTTGCGTTCGTTCTTTACGATCAATTTTAATCACTCTTTGTGATATGTTTGATCTTTGCCAAGAACGTGTATACGTTGCACATTAGTTTGGTAGGTCCCTAAACGCATAGAATTCTACACGTTTAGGACACGTGCATCCGATTTCAGCCGAACCTCCTTAGTCGCCTCTTACGACATGCGTGGCAGGTAACAGTGGTTCTATTCTTTACACCCAATAGATGAGACTGCAGTAAAACTATTTGATTGGCAAAACACGTAATCACAAAGTACTTAAGTTTTACAAATTACAAAAACAATGACAAAATACAACAACGTTTCGACCAACAAGGCCTTTATCAAGCAAACGAACAACAGGAGTGACAAATTTAAAAAACAAATGGACGACCAAATACAAACGTTTCTAATGAAAATCTGGGGAAATCTGAAATTCTTGACACCCCAAATATGGACCCTGGTAACCACTGGGGCGTCTCTTCTGACAATCTCTTATAACCTTCTTTCGCTGTTCACTTGTTAGAATGGACTCTTCCAACTCTTATTCCCTGAGTTCTTTCTTCCTGTATATCTCCTATCTGTAATTATTCTCTCATTCTCTTTCTCTACTGTCCGTCTCTAACTAACCGTTAATTCCCCCGTCTAACTCTAACGGTCATCTTTCTTCTAACAATCTATATATACATTCTAACTACTTATTCAGATCTGTCCTACTAACTGGTCTGGGTCCCTCTAACTGTCTAACCTCTCTCTCTCTCTCTCTGTCAATCTATATACTCAACTATCTGTGTCCAACTGTCCATGTCCGTCCTACTATTGTATTCCTCTCTCTACCGGTCTACGTCCTACCTCCATGTCAGTCTCTAGCTAAGTGTAGTTTATCTCCCTTGTTTATCTAAGTGTAGTTTATCTTCCTTGTTTATCTAAGTGTAGTTTATCTCCCTTGTTTATCTAAGTGTAGTTTATCTCCCTTGTTTATCGCAGTGTAGTTTATCTCCCTTGTTTATCTAAGTGTAGTTTATCTCCCTGTTTATCTAAGTGTAGTTTATCTCCCTTGTTTATCTAAGTGTAGTTTATCTCCCTTGTTATCTAAGTGTAGTTTATCTCCCTTGTTTATCGCAGTGTAGTTTATCTCCCTTGTTTATCTAAGTGTAGTTTATCTCCCTGTTTATCTAAGTGTAGTTTATCTCCCTTGTTTATCTAAGTGTAGTTTATCTCCCTTGTTTATCTAAGTGTAGTTTATCTCCCTGTTTATCTAAGTGTAGTTTATCTCCCTGTTTATCTAAGTGTAGTTTATCTCCCTTGTTTATCTAAGTGTAGTTTATCTCCCTGTTTATCTAAGTGTAGTTTATCTCCCTTGTTTATCTAAGTGTATTTTATCTCCCTTGTTTATCTAAGTGTAGAAAAATAAAGTACTGTAGTTTTAGAAAGTTCAAAAATAATATACAGCGACGTTTCGACCAAAAAGCCTTTATCAAGAAAAGGATACAACAGAAACGAAGATATTTTAATGCCGTTAGGAAATTATTGTGTTATTGTATGTCATGTCTGCCTTCCAAGAAGTTTAAATTTCTTCACTTCTGTTGTTTCCTTTGCTTGATAAAGGCCTTTTGGTCGAAACGACGATGTATTTTGGTTTAACAGATGATCAACGCCATTTTCATACCTACTTTGTGTTACCATAGCCACACACGGACAATGAGCAAAGCATAATCGGAAAAAATAACGACATGTGAAATGCGATGCCAGCAACACCAGACAAGACACAGTCACCAACATCAGCATAAGAAAGAAAGTTGGCACAGAACCTTGCTTGAATTACATAGAGAAACAAAGAATGAAGTGGTTTGGCCACTTAATAAGAATGCATCCAAACTCCACAGTATACAGAGTCTTCTACAACAGAACATCAGAAAAGAAGGCGAGAGCAAGATCACGAAAAATATGGTTTAGATGGCATAGCAGAATCCAGTTTAAAAAAAAAGCAAAAATAACTATCACCCAAGACACTAGAACAGAGCAAGACAAAAACAGAAAACCGCGACACTGGGCAACAACCCGGTAGCAGTGTGACGACACTGGGCAACAACCCGGTAACAGTGTGACGACACTGGGCAACAACCTGGTAACAGTGTGACGACACTGGGCAAACAGTGTGACGACACTGGGCAAACAGTGTGACGACACTGGGCAACAACCCGGTAACAGTGTGACGACACTGGGCAACAACCCGGTAACAGTGTGACGACACTGGGCAACAACCCGGTAACAGTGTGGCGACACTGGGCAACAACCCGGTAACAGTGTGACGACACTGGGCAACAACCCGGTAACAGTGTGACGACACAGAGCAACAACCCGGTAACAGTGTGACGACACAGAGCAACAACCCGGTAACAGTGTGACGACACTGGGCAACAACCCGGTAACAGTGTGACGACACAGAGCAACAACCCGGTAACAGTGTGACGACACTGAGCAACAACCCGGTAACAGTGTGACGACACTGGGCAACAACCCGGTAACAGTGTGACGACACTGGACAACAACCCGGTAACAGTGTGACGACACAGAGCAACAACCCGGTAACAGTGTGACGACACAGAGCAACAACCCGGTAACAGTGTGACGACACAGAGCAACAACCCGGTAACAGTGTAACGACACTGGGCAACAACCCGGTAACAGTGTGACGACACTGGGCAACAACCCGGTAACAGTGTGACGACACTGGGCAACAACCCGGTAACAGTGTGACGACACTGGGCAACAACCCGGTAACAGTGTGACGACACAGAGCAACAACCCGGTAACAGTGTGACGACACTGAGCAACAACCCGGTAACAGTGTGACGACACTGGGCAACAACCCGGTAACAGTGTGACGACACTGGACAACAACCCGGTAACAGTGTGACGACACAGAGCAACAACCCGGTAACAGTGTGACGACACAGAGCAACAACCCGGTAACAGTGTGACGACACAGAGCAACAACCCGGTAACAGTGTAACGACACTGGGCAACAACCCGGTAACAGTGTGACGACACTGGGCAACAACCCGGTAACAGTGTGACGACACTGGGCAACAACCCGGTAACAGTGTGACGACACTGGGCAACAACCCGGTAACAGTGTAACGACACTGGGCAACAACCCGGTAACAGTGTGACGACACTGGGCAACAACCCGGTAACAGTGTGACGACACTGGGCAACAACCCGGTAACAGTGTAACGACACTGGGCAACAACCCGGTAACAGTGTGACGACACTGGGCAACAACCCGGTAACAGTGTGACGACACTGGGCAACAACCCGGTAACAGTGTGACGACACTGGGCAACAACCCGGTAACAGTGTGACGACACTGGACAACAACCCGGTAACAGTGTAACGACACTGGGCAACAACCCGGTAACAGTGTGACGACACTGGACAACAACCCGGTAACAGTGTGACGACACTGGGCAACAACCCGGTAACAGTGTGACGACACTGGGCAACAACCCGGTAACAGTGTGACGACACTGGGCAACAACCCGGTAACAGTGTGACGACACTGGGCAACAACCCGGTAACAGTGTGACGACACTGGTCAACAACCCGGTAACAGTGTGACGACACTGGGCAACAACCCGGTAACAGTGTGACGACTTCTTCTTCTATATCAAGCACTCCATATCGATCACTTAATAACCACTCCGTGTGATTTGTATGAAATCTAAGCCTAAGATCGATTGTACGCTGTGCTAGTCATGGGCCTACACGTTGTCCAGCACATCAGATTTCTGCTACGCTTTTTATTTACTAGTGTAGCTTCCCTAGGTCCTACATCAGTCACCTCTTACGACAATGTCTTGTAGGTCGTGGTGGTACTATTCTTTGCTGTCCTTGTCGCCACCGACATCACACAGGCGAATGCGGGATGACAAGAGAAGAAGATACAGCATCACTAAAACCAAGAAACACATTAAAATATCCATCGTGTGAACAGACACACCCGGTGTATCGGTAATTGGTGACGATGTATTATTCTGCAACATAATTAGTACTTTGTCGATATTTATAACGGTATTTCGATGCAATTTGTGGGAGTAATAAATTCGATGTTTCATCAAAAGTTGTCAAGCATAACATTTCGAAATTCTAGACTAAAATATGTGATCGAAAAATCAAAAAAATCGATACCAAGTGTATTAGTCTGCAACGATCTGCGTTTCCCAAACTGATGTCCGCAGACCCCCGGGGGTCCTCGAGTTACTCACAGGGCGTCCTCGAGGTACTCACAGGGCGTCCTCGAGGTACTCACAGGGCGTCCTCGAGGTACTCACAGGGCGTCCTCGAGGTACTCACAGGGCGTCCTCGAGGTACTCACAGGGCGTCCTCGAGGTACTCACAGGGCGTCCTCGAGCGCTTGAAGAAATATGATCTTTGACATTTCAAACAGAAAAATACATTTTAAAAATATGTATAAAAACAGTGGTAAACTAGTTCAGCTGCGAAATCAAAAGAGCCGGACCAGACCGGAGTCTAAATTTCTGAGAGGACACAATGAAAGATCATTTGAAGTTCCCCGCAGTCTGAGAACATTGTTTACTATTGTAACACACATATAATTAATTCCTCTCCATTTTAATATTTATGTAAACTTGTGGTGGCATGCGGCAACAAATGTATTTTTTTATCCGATCCAGAAGCACTTGAGCTGAAAGCTCTTCGGCTCGGTGTCATGGACATCGTAACCCTTCGGCTCGGTGTCATAGACATCGTAACCCTTCGGCTCGGTACCACGAACACCGTAAATCTGGGGAACCTGTAGCTTTTCTGATAGTCCGCGGAGTTGAACCCGCACTTACAGAGGACTAGTCACCCGTGGTCCAACCCGCTACGAACACGCTGGGCACGCGGGCAGGCTCGCTGATTAAACACACCTCTCAGGCATCCAGTTTGACTTGTACGAACTTGTATGACACTTGCTCAAATCAAGAGATAGATATATGTTATGCAAAATGTATTTAAAAGGGGGTGCCGGTAATGCAAAGTTTGAGAACCTCTGATCTACGCAATATGAATAAGAAACCTGGTTCGATATAAAATGATCGATTACGAAGATAGCCGGTCTTATAACTTAGAGTTTTCGAAAAGTGTTCTTTCAGTTTTCGAAAAGTGTTCTTTCTTATTTCTCATGTTTGTTGTCCTGCCGTATAAGAAGTCTGAATTTCTTGGCTTCTATTGTATCCTCTGCGTGATGCCATATACACTCCCTCGGGGAGCCATCTGGATATTTTTCCAGATATTCATGATCTCAGTGTAGGTGAGATCAAGTTCCTAGTCCTATCGGTGACGAACGATAAAACGTAGGTCCCATGTTCAATTTGAGCACGTAAAAGAACCATTTTTAGTTCAAAATCGAGAAGAGCGGGCTGGAAAACCGCTGCCCGGTCAAAATTCCGTAGAAATGATCCCCAAAAAATTTCTGCAAAAATATCTTTACCATCTTCAAAATTACGTCGGGAACCCTTGCCGATGCTACAGAGTTCGTGCACTGCAGCTGAGATTGTCTTGTGTAAGAAAGAGATCGGAGCACACATGATTACTCACCAAAGTGCAATGATAAAGGTCCTATTAATCAAACCTCTGCTTGATAAAGGCCTTTTGGTTGAAACATCGCTGTATATTGTTTTCGTACTTCGTAAAAATACAGTACTTAGTTTTTATGTGTTTCATAAAATATTTGTACCCATTGTCGTCTGGGCGACTAGAGATTCTTGTGTACCGTGAATTGAACATCGTCCCCTGATCTGTCTATTCTCTATCTCTGTTATGCTATTCTCTATCTCAGATCTGTCTATTCTCTATCTCAGTTATTCTATTCTCTATCTCAGATCTGTCTATTCTCTATCTCTGTTATGCTATTATCTATCTCTGTTATGCTATTATCTATCTCTGTTATGCTATTATCTATCTCAGATCTGTCTATTCTCTATCTCAGATCTGTCTATTCTCTATCTCAGATCTGTCTATTCTCTATCTCAGATCTGTCTATTCTCTATCTCAGATCTGTCTATTCGCTATCTCAGATCTGTCTATTCTCTATCTCAGATCTGTCTATTCTCTATCTCAGATCTGTCTATTCTCTATCTCAGATCTGTCTATTCTCTATCTCAGATCTGTCTATTCTCTATCTCAGATCTGTCTATTCTCTATCTCAGATCTGTCTATTCTCTATCTCAGATCTGTCTATTCTCTATCTCAGATCTGTCTATTCTCTATCTCTGTTATGCTATTCTCTATCTCTGTTATGCTATTCAGCATCACGCCTTA
This sequence comes from Arion vulgaris, assembly GCA_020796225.1. NCBI lineage: Eukaryota > Metazoa > Mollusca > Gastropoda > Stylommatophora > Arionidae > Arion > Arion vulgaris. Next base: position 19,140,872 of record CM036777.1, read on the forward strand.
AAAAAGAGGCACCTGGAGCGAGCTTACTTATGTGTATTGTACAAGGTAGAATTTAGTGCCTCAGATATTCCGTTGATCCATCGTTTACGTGGTCATCCTCTGGGTCTGTTGCTGTTGTATCTGAGTGCGAGCATACTTTGTGGGGGAACTGTCTTATGGTAACCTTGATACATGTCCGAAACATTTGACCTGTTGTTTCTTTATATGGTGTAGCACCGGCAAAGATCCCACTCTTCTTCTGATTTCGTCGTTTCTGATTTCATCTTTTCTTGTAACATTTAGAATTCGTTGTCAACATTTCATCTCTGTCGTTTGGATTCTTTTTTTTCTTATTTGTTGTCTCCATGATAGCGACTCGGTCTATTAACCCCGACATTCTGGGTTCGAATCACGCTGCGGACAGCTTGTTTCCAAGTTGTTGCGCGTGGATTTTACAAAGGACGATCGCGCCACCCGTTCAGAAAGCAATGGTAAACTACTGAACGTAATAATGCCTAGAAAATCACAAACAGCATTAAAAAGCTGGGGTTGATTCGCAAAGTCCTGTAAAGGATTTAATAATAATAATAATAATTCCTCTCGTACCGTTATACGTTACATAGGGCCTGCAAGTAATTTATCCATACCGCTTTATCCTGGACAACCCGCTCAATCTCATCCATGGAACTGAGACCGATATTTCTTGCCTCTCTCAGCAAAGTTAGTTTCAGGGTCTACTTAGGTGGACGTCTCTTCTTGAACCCTTTGTATCCCACTTCAATGCCTGCTTTGATATTCGTTGATCATTTCTCCTCATATGTTGGGTGTGTCCAACATATCTCCATCTTCTTGTTCTTGTAAAGGGTATGCAATTCACTTTTTGTTGTCTCCAAACAAATTATGTCATGATCTCCAGTCGGTGCTACGGAGTTCGTGCACTATTGATTAATCATTCAGCAAATCAGGCATGAGAATCTACTGTCCTGGACATGCGGGTGTTTGCGGCAATGAGACAGAGGGCATGCTTTGCTTCAACAGCATCGATTGCTGGGCATTTTTTCAGCAAACGGAAGAATAACTAATGAAATCCAACACAGATGCAATAAATCAAATCATAGAACAAATTGTGCCAATTTTGAAATACAAACATGTCACCATGAACACAAAAAAGCAATGTTCAACACAATCTTTCTCCCACACTATGTTATCAGTGCCAAACCTGGACGCTGACATTAAACGATAGAAGGAAACTAGTCACGACAGAGATGAAGTGTCTACGCAGAATGCTGGTGTAACAAGAAGAGACCGGTTGAGAAATGAAGACATCAGGGAAAAAGTGGGTACAATATCAGTACTAGACTTCATCAAGAAACAACAAATTAAATGGTTCTGCTACATAAGCAGATTACCAACAGACAGTGCACCTCAAAGAGCAATGTTACTCCGATACATTGGATACAAAACAAAAGGCTGTCCACGCAAAAGGTGGACCTCAGAGATAACAGAGGCGACGAAAGACACTATTTACTAAACGTACACAAAAGCTCGTTCTAGAAATCGTATCCTGACGCTGTGAGGCAAAGCAGGATTAGAGAAATGAAAGAAAGAAAAAGATTGGAAATATAGCAATTTGTAATAAAGCTTCATTTTATGAAGAAACACGCTATTTGCAGAAGCTATTAACGACATTACCAGAGATGGCAACTCGTGTTTTCACTTCTACGAGGATAAGCCGAGGTCTATTAAGTCGACGAGTGTCATTTACTAAAATAAAACCATTCTTATTCTTTCTTTTGAATGATCCGTTGCGTTGTTTTGTCTAGACCAGCGTTTCCTAAACTGGAGTCCGCAGACCCCCGGAGATCCGCGATGTACTCACAGGGGTTCTCAGGTGCTTGAAGAAATATTATGATCTTTGACATTTCAAACAGAAAAATCAAATTTAAAAAACAGTGGTAAACTAGTTCCGCTGCGAAATCAAGGTATCCGGATCAGACCGGAGTCTAAATGTCTGACCGGACAAAATGAAAGTTCATTTGAAGTACGACGATAAATGGATCATTAAAGAGAATTGTGCAGCGAAGGGAAGGAAAGTGTTTGACTGTCAGCAAGATAGTCTTGAACATGGCCTAGGCCGAAAACTTCGTTTTCGTATGCGCTCGTCCCACATTACTAGGGCTTAACGGGGGCGCAACGCTTTAACCGTTCTTGGCAAAGACTTTATATGTCATAATGAGAATAATCAAAATGGCCGAGAAGAACAAACGAAAACAAACAACAAACATTATTTGAAGCTTCCAGCAGTCTGAGAAATTGGAGCAAGCTTGACTGTTGGTGTGGGGTAATAATAACTCCATCGTTAGAAGATTTTCATATATCGAAACTTTTGGGGGTCCACGGCAACTAAATATATTTAAAAGGGGGTCCCTGTCAGGCAAAGTTTGGGAACCGCCGATCTAGAGTAATGATCCTAGCCTTATTTTATTTTCAAGTTTGCAAAGATAACCGGCCAGGTAATTGTTTGAAATTCATGCCAAAGGTTATTATCTTCCTCAATTTGGCCTATAACATTTTCTATACAGTCTGCCAAATCTGGTAAATAAAGTTGTTGCCAGTGTCTAAAATCCAGATCTTAAGTCTGGGGAGGGGTTGGTTGGGTCCGGTGTTGTTATTGATTCCATGTTTAATTTTTTTTTTAAATTTCATTCTAGAAAAATCTTCATAAACGCGTACTCTTAAAGTATCTCTAAATTGCTTCGATATAGACACTACATGCTGGGAATCCCTGCCGCAAGATCGACAAATATGACTCTGTAACAACACAAGAGGAACTCGCATAGCTTGAGAATCATCGTGCCGTTGAGGCACAGGGAAAACGACAAAACACACAACACCCACATGTCTAGCCTTGATCATGTTTGCCTTGTCTGTGGTAGGGGAATGTTTTCCAGGATTGGACTTGACAATCCCATCCGCACAAACCAGAAAGGTGCAGCAGTGCACATCTGAGGCTGTTGTCATCATCGCATGCGATGGACGGTTATTATTATTATACACATTGTGGCCGTCCGTGTCGTGCCGAGGCTCGCAAGGGAGTAAAGAAAAAGAATGGTAACACCACGATCTACAAGGCATGTCGTTAGAGGGGACTGAGGAATGGGTTTAGGGAAGCTACACTAGTAAATAAAAAGTGTCGCTGAAATCGGATGTGCTGGCCTACTTGTATGCGCATAACTGACACAACGTACAATCGCTCTTAAGCTCAGATCCCATATAGATCAGAGTAGTTAACAAGTGTTCGATATGGTGCTTGATAAGCAGAAGATATACTTTGTTCTTTCTGGTCCAACTTTGTCAATATATTTCTTAAAATATTTCAAATGTTAGTCTCTTCCCCGTAAAACGATATCTCGTTAGTTTCTTACAGTCTAGTTGTACCAACTATTTTCTGTCCATAATTTACTTCAATCATCAAATTATCTATCTTCTTATTGGGCTCACAAACTCTACGCCTCCCTGGCCAACGACTACTGATTGCCAGTTTGGTAAGGTCATAGTTGAAAGGTTAGAAATCCGGGGGTAATACTTGTCTGGTCAGGTCTACAGTCTATACAGGGATGTTTTATTGGAGAGAAAGTGATGTTTTGTATACCTTAGCAACCAATGAAATCAGAAGATTTTTCTGTACTGAGATGGGGTGAGAGGATGGACAGAAAAAAGGAGGAAAGGGGCAGATAAGATTTTGTGTGGCTTGTGTTAACAGACTTCATTTAACATGCAATGAATACAATATGAGAATAAACATCGACAAAACCAAAGTAATGACATTCACTAGAGAGGAAAACGCTACCAATATCTCCATCGACAAACAGCAACAGAAGAACAGCTACAACAACACATTAACAGACTCCAGTTAACATGTAACGAATACAATATGAGAATAAACATCGTCAAAACCGAAGTAATGACATTCACTAGAGAGGAAAACGCTACCAATATCTCCATCGACAAACATCAATTAAAACAAGTAAAGAACTTTACATACAAAGGGAGCATCTTGTCAGCAAACGGAAGAATAACTAATGAAATCCAACATAGATGCAACAAAGTAAATCAAATCATAGAACAAATAGCACACATTTTAAATACAAACATATCAAGCGTGGCACCAGATCATCGTGGGCTTACTCAGCACAACGAAACGGTCACACACTTCATGAAGACTGCGGGGCTTTTGAGACAACGACATCGAGCATGACTATGGAGATCACCGCTGCCTCCAGGGCTCTGTCATGGGTGGCTGAGCAACAGGTTACCCATACGATCATCATATCAGACTCAATGAATATGCTTCAACTGATTGAATCTGGAAGTATGCGTGTGGAATGGGTGGACATCATTCGGAGATCACATCTCAAGAAAATGACTTGGCTGTACACACTTGGACATGCTGGAGTGCGGGGTAACGAGCGTGCTGACTCTCTTGCAAACAGTGCCCAGACTCAAGTGGGCAGAAGCATGGACAGAGCCGATATCATCAATGCGGTACGCTCTCAATTGTGTGACATGGGCGGGTCTCAGACACTGGAACGAGTTCGAGAATTAGGCGTTAAGTGTGGACATGCCAGACAGTGTCGTCTTCGTAGTAGAGAAAGAAGATATAGTAATCAACTTCTCATGGGTACTGTGAGCAAATGGACTTTGGGATGGCTGCTGCAACGGAGGACAGAGCACGAATGGGAATGCCCAATGTGCCATGACGTCGATCGCATAACATAACATAACATAACATAACATAACATAACATAACATAACATACAAACATGTCACCATGAACACTAAAAGAACATTGTTCAACACACTCTTTCTCCCCACATTATGCTATCAGTGCCAAACCGAATCTTCAGACTTAGAACGGGACACTGCAGTCTCAGAGCACACCTCCACAGAATGGGTCTCAGGGACTCGGCGGCCTGCACCTGTGGAGCACCAAAGCAGTCCCCAGAGCACATCCTGCAAGACTGCCCTAGTCTGAGTAGTGAGAGATTGGAGATCTGGCCAACAGAAACAACACTACAAGACAAACTATGGGGAACCGGTGAAGACCTCAAGCGCACCGCCCTGTTTATGACACATACCGGAGTAGTTGCATAGCAAAAGTTGATCGCAGAAGAAGAAGTGCCAAACCTGGTCACTGAGATTAAATGACAGAAGAAAAGTTGTCACAACAGAGATGAAGTGACAACGCAGAATGCTGGGTGTAACAAGAAGAGATCGGTTTAGAACTGAAAACATCAGGAAAAAAAAAGTGGGCACATCAAGAAAAAAAAAGAATTCGGCCACATGAGCAGATTACCAACATACAGTGCCCCCCTCAAAGAGAAATGTTACACCGATACAAGACGTACAAAGCAAAAGGCTGCCCGCGTCAAATGCTGAACTGAGAAATAACAGAGGCGGTGAAAAAAACAACTATTTATGAAGCGCACACAAAAACCCGTTCCAGAAATCTCTTCCTATCCTGACGCTGTAAGACAAAACAGGATTTGAGAAAAAGAAAGAAAGAAGAAAGAATGAAGAAAACTCATCTAATTATTATTTCAAACAGAATTTATCCCTTTTTTCCATGACCTTTCTGGATCTTCTTCTTCTTCTTCTTCGGCGATCTCTGGTCATGCGCTTAGTTTACTGTGGACCACAAACTGGGCAATCAGCTTCAGGTCTGTCAGGATTCCTTCTTCAGCGATCTGTGGTCATGCGCTTAGTTTACTGTGGACCACAAACTGGGCAGTCAGCTTCAGGTCTGTCAGGTTTCCCAAAGCTTAGTTTTCTGCTCAACTGGGTGTGGCCACATGCTGCTTCTCAGCTCACACAGGAGAGGACAGTTTTGAAGGACATGCTCCGGTGTCTGTTCCGCCTGCTGACACTGGCAGAGAGCTGTTTGACTTATTCCTAGTCTATATAAGTGTTTGTTGAGTCTGCAGTGTCCTGTGCGTAGGTGAAATATAATAATGCCCTGGTCTGCTCTGCTTAGGTCTTTGAGGAAGTCTTTTCCATAATCATATCCAGTGTTTGTCTTTCAGTCTACTGCAGATTTGCTCTGTATGAGGGATCACACATATCCATTCTCCAATTCCTATTATGGATAACATATCCACTAACATCCATTCTTTATGGGGTCTCTGTGACTAAGTGGTTAAGCTCTTTGCCTTGTGAGTCGAAGGTCGTGGGTTCGAGTCCGGACCGCGCCATTGTGTTCACGAGTGCAGTTTTTCCAGAGACCCCTAGGATTGTTGCTGGAGCTACGGAGTTCGTGCTTGTGCAGTACTCTCGGCAGATGGCGGGCCATTTCTGCTGAGAGGGACCGAGCCGTATGGGGTAAAACCCGGTGCAATGATGTCAATCCTTCGGCTTTTTTTAATTCTTTCTTTTCTTTTCTCCTTCTCTGCTTTTATTTTTGTCGTTAGACGTAGCAGGTTTAACTGATGATCGGTTTCCGAGATAGTGCACGCTCGGTCGCTTGATATGGTGTGGTATTGTGGAGTTTTAAGATGTCTGTAACTCCATCAACCCATCTTTTTCTTGGTCTGCCCCTTCCTCTTGGTGATTCCATTTTCAGGGTTGGATGCTCTTGCAACTGGTGTATTCGGCTTAATTCTCACCAAGTGGCCAAACCATTTGAGTCTCTGTTTTTCAATAAATCTAATAGCAGGTGTTGTTCCGACTGTTCTTCTAATTTCCTCATTTCTTATATGGTCTCTTCTTGTTTTATTTACTGCTTTCCTCAAGCATCTCATTTCGCATGTGGTAATTTTCCTTTCTTGTTCTTTTGTCAGTGCCCATGTTTGGCACTGGTAGCACAGTGTTGGTATGAAGATGCATTTATAATCTGTCTTTTAGTCTCTACTGGAATTATTGGGTGTTTCAGGAATGGGGTAAATTGTTATGTAATGTTGTTGGCTTGCTGGATTCTAGTTTCGATCTCTCTGTCCAGTCTACTATCAGATGTGTGGACATCCATACTGACATAAATACATACCATCTTTCAAGCATATATTTTCTTCTCCATTTTTGACGAAATTCATATTTAACCATCACCTTCATTGCCCAGCATTACCACTTTTATAAACTTCAATATCGTCACCAGCATACTTACTTCCCCTTGTGTTTACTCCCGCGTCGCCACGCCAAGTCTCGATCGACAACCGAGATCAGTACAGGAGCAACGCTCACTCTCGTATTTCCTCCATCCCTCTTCCATCTACATCCACTCTGGTCTGTTACATCCACATATTTGACGACCCGATCCATTTGTCTTATTCCTATGTATCACCCATTAAACATCCTGATATTGTGTTAAGAATCAAGGGACTAGTAACTTTAACAAGCAACTTCCACATAACTGGGTCAACCTCGGATTTGTAAATAACAACAATTGCGTGACCGACTTCAAAGTAGTAAGTATTACATTCTAACATTTCAATGTAATATTCTTACATTTTATTTTGTATTACATTATATTATTAATTCGTCCGTGTGGTGCCGGGTCCCGCAAGGGGAAGAAAGAATTATATCACTGCGACCTACAAATCATGTCGTAAGAGGCGATTGTGGTAGGGGCAGTGGTGGCGGTGATCCTTTTTGTTGGTGGGGCCGGACAACAATTTTATGAAAAATGTCATAGCTCTAGGTTAAGTTATATATTAGTATTTACACATTAGTTATACATGATTTATGGTGGGGCCTGGCCCCTCTGGTCCTTAATAACGAGCCGCCACTGGGTAAGGGTCTAGGGAAGCTACCCTAGTAAATAAAATGCATCGCAGAAATCGGATTTGCTGGTCTACTTGTAGGCGCATAACTGGCATGTGACAATCCTTCTTAGGCTCAGATCACATACAAATCACACAGAGTGGTTAACAAGTGGTTGAAATAAGGCGTTCAAGGAAGGAGAGATTAATAATTAGATTATAATAATTTTTTCTTTACATATATTTTTGGGGACATTTTTTGTATCGGTAGCATGATGACGTGTCGTCTCCGCTTTGAAGGATGGCGGGAACTGATTTTGCAATATTGATTGAGTTATGTACTGATCCGGTCAGCAGGAGGTCATCTCCGCAATGAAGGTTTACATTAGTAGATCATCAGTATGGTCTGCCCCTCCCCTGGCTAGTGAGATTTTGTATCGTCTCCGCATAAAACGATGTCTGTAATATATCTTTCAAATATTCTATGGCTGTTATACTCATAGATATTTGAAACGACCACGTAAACGATGGATCGGCGGAATATCTTTCTTTCTGTCTTTTCTCGAATCCTGTTTGCCTCACAGCGTCAGGTCAAGAAGAGATTTCTAAAACGGGTCCTTGAATGCTCTTCGTAGATAGTCTCTTTCGTCGCCTCTGTTATCTCTGAGGTCCATCTTTTGCATGGCCGGCCTTTTGCTTTGTAGCCATTGTATCGGAGCAGCATTGCACTTTGAGGTGCACTGTCTGTTGGTAATCTGTTTACGTGGCCGAACCATTTAATTTAAATATTAAAGGCGGAATAACTTATCTTATCTTAACCACATTTGCAGTGAAGCGTCGTGGGAGAGTTAGTTTTCTATCTTGTGCCAGGAGTGTTGCGCTTGACGTTGTCAGTCCATGCTTTCGCAGGGCTCTGAGATGTTATCTATCCATCGTGTTCTTGAGCTGCCTCGTGCTCTGCGCCCTGAGTGTCGATTATTGTAGGCACGTGATGGTAGTAAATGTGGTTGCATTCTCATTAGATGGCCGAACCACTTGATTCTTTGCTTCTAGATGTACTGTATGCATGGTATAGTACCAACGATGCTTCTGATATTCTCGTTTCTCACTCTATCTCTCCTTGTAACGTTGACAGCTTTTCGTAGACATCTCATTTCACATGTTGTAATCTTTCTTTCTTGTGTCTTAGTCAGGGCTATACATGCGGAATATCAAAGGCACTAAATTCCACCTTGTACAAAGCGCATCGCGATGCTAGCTCCAGGCGTCTCTGACGTGGAAAGACAAAACAGGGATTAGAGAATAAATATGTTCTATGGCTGTTATAGATCTTTGAAATGTTAATCAACATCGAACTAGCGTGTTGGGCTGCTGGGCGCTGCTTGATTTGTTGAGGCGGAGATCGGAGCACCTATGGACATGTTCGGAGTACTATGATGATAGTTCTCGTATAACTGAACTGGTGTGTTGGGCTGCTGGACGCTGCTTAGTTTATTGAGGCGGAGATCGGAGCACCTATGGACATGTCCGGAGTACTATGATGATAGTCCTTATATAACTGAACTGGCGTGTTGGGCTGCTGGGCGCTGCTGGATTTGTTGAGGCGGAGATCGGAGCACCTATGGACATGTTCGGAGTACTATGATGATAGTCCTCAACTGATAACAGCTATCTATCTCTTGATTTGAGCAAGTGTCATACCCGTTGTACAAGTCGAACTGGATGCCTGAGAGGTGCGTTTAATCAGCGAGCCTGCCCGCGTGCCCAGCGTATTCGTAGCTCGTTGGACTACGGGTGATAAGTCCTATGTGAGTGCGGGATTAACTCCGCGGACTGGCAGAAAAGTCACAGGTTCCCCAGATTTACGGTGTTCGTGGCACCGAACCGAAGGGTTACGATGTCCATGACACCGAGCCGAAGAGCTTTCAGCTCAAGTGCTTCTGGATCGAAAAAATGGTTATAGTATTGCTATGATAAGAGATGTAAGCGTCTGTAGCTCAAGCGGTAGTGAGCTCGATCACGAACCCAAGCGTACCTGGTTCAAACCCCACGGTGGGCAAGTTTCGAAGAAATTCGTTTCCGTGGGATTTTACAAAGGTAAAAATTGACCTCACCGTTCAGAAAGCAATGGCAAACTACTGAACGTATAAGTGGTGCCTAGAAAATCAATGACTCATTTACTGTGGTTGATGGCTACATCCTTTAGGATATGCCACGATTTTTATGTTTTCAGGAGAAGGGATACAGAGGCTAAACTGGCAAAAAGCTCAGTGACTAACATGTACGGGATAGAAGAGCCAGGGAGGTTACAAGATACAACATTCTTCTTCTTCTTCAAGCGTTCTATATCGACCAATTGTTAACCACTCTGTGTGATTTGTATGTGATCTGAGCCTAAGAACGATTATACGGTGTGCGTATTTTTGTGTGTGTGTGTAGATACAGAAGCACTTGAGCTGAAAGCTCTTCGGCTCGGTGTCATGGACATCGCAACCCTTCGGTTCGCTGCCACGAACACCGTAAATCTGTGGAATCTGTGGCTTTTCTGCCAGTCCGCGGAGTTCAACCCGCGCTCACAGAGGACTTGTCACCCGTAGTCCAACGCGCTACGAACACGCTGGGCAGACGGGCATGTCGTGCACATAAAAGTAGGCCAACACATCCGATTTCTTCGACGCTTTTTATTTATTAGGGTAGCTTCCCTAGGTCCTACATCAATCGCCTTTTACGACATGCCTTGTAGGTCACAGTGGTACTATTCTTTGCTTCCCTTGAGGGCCCCGGCACCACTTGTTACCCTTTTTAATGTATCTTAAATCATCGTTGCTTTTTGCTGATTTGTGTTCGTTCTTATCAACCAAGTTAACCACTCTTTGTGATCTGTGTAGATTGCGCTGAGAACGGAAGTATGTTGCGCAGCATTAGACCACTCACGGCATGTAAAATAGGCATATCCGAATTTTAGTCACTTATAACTTTTCCATGTTTCTTCTATAGGTTTTCTTTATTTCTGTAAAATATACGCAATTCTCAAAGTAGGTGAAATCTGGTTCCTAGTCCTGTACAAAGATGGCGATAAAACGTTAGTCACGTGTTCAAGTTGAGAACGTAAAAGAACGATTTGCTATTTTTGTTGTTACTTACAGTTGTTGCTATTGTTGTTATTACTTACAGTTGTTGCTATTGTTGCTGTTAGTTACAGTTGTTGCTATTGTTTGCTGCTGTGTCTGTTGCTGATGTTGTTCTGGCACTGCTGCTGTTGCTATTGTTTTCTGCTGCCGCTGTTGCTGATGTTGCTGTTTTGCTGCTGTTGTTGTGTTGTTCTGGCGCTGCTGTTGTTGCTGTTATTGTTGTAGCCTCTGCTGCTGGTGCTGCTGTTGTTGCTGATGTTGCTGCTGATGTTGCTGCTGTTATAGCTGCTGCTGTTGTTGCTGTTGTTGCTGCTGCTGATACCGTTGCTGATGCTGTTACTGATGCTGTTGCTGCTGTTGTTGTTGTTGTAGCTGTTACCGCTGCTCATTCATCATGAAGGATGCATACTATTTTGTTTATTCAGTAGTTATAGCAGTTGACATGTGTCGAGTCAGTCTATGGAGGTATAGATAGTTTATAAGCCTAGTTTAGGTTTGGAATGTGTTTGAACAGTGGGGTCAGCTGGGAAAGTGGTGACAGTCTGGACAGTGTAGACTATATGGAATGTATGGGAAGTGTGGTCAGCGTAGAGAGTGGGAACAGTGTGGGAAATGTTTTAATGTATTGCTTTTCTGGCTTAAAAAAAAGAAATTATGATACGAATTGGCAAAGCAACATCAGCTTTTAAAAGTCTAAATAAAATATGGAACTGCAAGTTATATAGTATTAAAACTAAATTACGAATTTTCAATTCAAATGTTGTATCAATCCTAACATATGCCAGCGAGAGTTGGAAAATGACTAAAGATATAGAAAGCAAGTTGAATGCATTTGAAAATAGATGTCTGCCAAAATAATGAACATAAAATGGAACGAATTCAGGAGAAGTGATGAAATCAGAGAAATTCCTGGTCAACCACTAGTGACAACTGTTATAAGAAAGAGAAGATGGAGATATGTTGGACACACCTTGAGAAGAAATGATCAACGAATACCAAAGCAGGCATTGATGTGGGATGCAAATGGTTCAAGAAAGATAGGACAACATAAGAAGACCCTGAAACAAACTTTGCTGAGAGAGGCAAGAAATATTGATCTCATTTCAATGGAGGAGATTGAATGGATAGAGCGGTATGGAAAAATTGCTTGGAGACCATATGTAACGTATAACGGTACGAGAATTATTATTATTGTCTGGTTTGCCTCCTCTGTTTTTCTGAAAATGAAAATCGTGACATATCCTTTACATGACGTTGACACCAACCACCGTCAACGAGTCATTGATTTTCTAGGCACCGCTTATACGCTCAGTAGTTTGACATTGCTTTCTGAACGATGAGGTCAAATGTTGTTCCGATACAATGGATACAAAGCAAAAGGCCGGCCACGCAAAGATGGAGCTAAGAGATAAAAGAGGCTACGGAAGACACTATTTATGAATCGCAGACAAAAGCTCGTTCTAGAAATCTCTTAATATCCTGACAATGTGAGACAAAACAAGAGTGGAGAAAAGAAAAGAAAAAATAAAGAGGTCTAATTTTACCTTTCGTAAAAATCCATGGAAACAAATTTATCTCCCAAATTGTTCTCCTACTATAGTTATAGATGCATCACAAACTCCTATAACTTTGCGAAGTAATTTACGCCAATTTATTAGTTCATGTGCAGCAGGTTCCCATAACTACGTACTTATATCAAAAGTTTTTTTTATCGAGACTGTGTATAAATTGCATGACATTATAAATTTGATGTCGCTTGAAATGACAATATGTCAAAGTTAAACAAAAATATGTGTCAAACTGCTTCCAAAAATACATAATTCTGTTGTTATTTAGAAATCTGAAGACCTGTTTTTACGACAGATAATATTTCAATCAATGTCAATGACAACAGGAGCACTTTAGAATTTAAATTTAAATTAGTTTGGCGTATTTGAAATAAAATCAATTAAAAAAAAAAAGATAATGAAAAGATTGCGTAGATGAAGAAGAGGAAGGCCAAGTAGAAGATGGCTGTAGGATGTCAATGGTGAGTTGAGTAGGACTGCGGCAGATGTCTGACACCTCACGCAGGAGAGAGATGTTTTTAGGGCTGCTGTCATGGGAGTCAAGTTCCGATAGGTGCATGATGTCAATGGCGAGTTGTGCATGATTGCGGCAGATGTCTGACACCTCACGCAGGAGAGAGAGGTATTTAGGGCTGCTGTCATGGGAGTCAAGTTACGATAGCTGCATGATGTCAATCGCGAGTTGTGCATGATTGCGGCAGATGTCTGACACTTCACGCAGGAGAGAGAGGTATTTAGGGCTGCTGTCATGGAATCCTAGTTCCGACCGGGACAAGCTAAATGCGTGCGGACAGGGCCTACTGTAGAACATCGAACGAGCAATTGGCCAGGTCAGGGCCGTACGGTATATTTTCTCAGTATGATGCAAGTCTTCGAAATGCCGCATCTGAAATGTTTTTTCTTTAAAATAATCTTTAATTGTGATTTTGATTTCGCTGCTTATACCGCCCCCACCCTTACGGTCCTGCCTGATGCTCTGTATCATAGCACGGTACGACTCTGAGCCGGGTTTCTGAATGCCATAATGGGGTCAGCGCATGTAAATGGGTTAAGAAATAAGACCGATGTGCGGAAACCTACAGGTCTGAGGTCAGATCTGGAGAAACCCGCGAGGAGGCTGCGGTAAAGCGGGGATATAGACGAGAACAGGTATACGACACGAGAGGGAATCTGTAATTCTAACAAGACTGCACAAATATCAGATCAAACATGGCGTAGACAGTCAAGATCGTTGTACCAAAAGCCAAAGAAGAATAGTGAACTAAACAAGAACCGGTGTCGTGTCGTTAGTGGCCTCACACTGAGAGACATATGGAGGAAGAGATCAAAGCAGTTATTGACTAATTGCTTCGATGTGCAGTGACGACGGTGATCTGTCGACTAAACTAACACGACTTATTAGTTCCAATATACGTTTTGTGAGAGTGTTTCCATACGGGAGGAGTTTCAGGGTTATAAATTCCAGTCGCTGACGAGATTGAGCGAAAGATTGGTGTCGATATTGGTACAACCTGAAAATGGAATCATCAAGAGGAAGGGGCAGAACAAGAAAAAGATGGGTTGATGGAGTTATAGACATCTTAAAACTCCACAATACCACACCATGTCAAGCGACCGAGCGTGCATTATCTCGGAAACCGATCATCAGTTAACGCTGCCACGCCTAGCGGCAAAAAAGCAGAGAAGGACAAAAGAAAGAAAAGATTGGTACAACCCGGAAAGAACGACTTACCAAATATACCAAAATATTGATTAATCAACATCAAACTGGCGTGGTGGGCCGCTGTACACAGCTGAATTTGTTAAGACAGAGATCGGAACGCATATGAACTTGTTCGGAGCGCATATGAACTTGTTCAGAGTGCTAAGAAGATGAAATGAAAATCGTGGCATATCCTAAAGGACGTAGCCATCAACCACATTAAACGAGTCGTTGATTTTCTAGGCACCACTAATACGTTCAGTAGTTTGCCATTGCTTTCTGAACGGGTGGCGCCATCGTCCTTTTATTAAAATCAACAGAAACAATTTGCAAGCAAACTGTCCGCAGCGTGATTCGAACTCAGAACGTCGGGGTTAATAGACCGAATCACTAACCCATAGGCCACAGACGCCACAGAAGATAGTGCTCATATAAATGATACCGCAGGGTATGAGAACTGGTCTCTTGCATTTTATTCTTTCTCTATCCCTCTTCCATGGTTAATCCTTCAAACGAACTATAGTTGTTACTGCATGCTCCAATGGAACAAACGCGTGTGACACTAACACACTAATTATAATGTGCATTAACACTGATGGCTTTGAAATAATGAGTTTGAAACGTGCCTGGGGGAGAGTTATATATCGATCATTGAATAACTTTCTTTTCATTAAATTAAAACATTTGACATGACAACAAACATGGCATCACCTTGTCTGTCAGCCTCGTCATTCTCTTCTATGTATATCTGTGTTCTCTCTACGTGCCTCGTTTGACAATATAAGTTTTCTATAAAAGATTTCAATTATTGCCGTTCTGTTGCTTTGTTTATCAAGCCTTACCCGTGTGTCGCCGGGACTAGCAACGGGAGCAGAGAATTGTAACACCGCGACCTAGAACGCATGTCGTAAGAGGCGACTGATGAGGCGAGGAAGCTACCCTAGTGAATCTCTCTCTCGCGCGATCCCTCATTAGTGAATAAAAAGCGTCACAGAAATCGAATATGCTGGCCTACTTGTAGGCGCATAACTGGCACGACGTACAATCGCTCTTAGGCTCAGATAGTCTGTGTGTTGTCAGTGCTTGCAAAGGGAGCAGAGAATTCATTGTAACACTGCGACCTAGAACGCATGTCGTAAGAGGCGACTGATGTAGGGACCTAGGGAAGCTACCTTAGTAAATAAAAAGCGTCACAGAAATCGAATGTGCTGGCCTACTTATAGGCGCATAACTGGCACAGTGTACAATGGCTCTTAGGCCCAGATCACATACAAATCACAAAGAGTGGTTTAACAAATGGTCAATATGGAGAGTTTGAAGAAGAAGAAGAGGAAGAAGATGTTTCCCAAACCAAGTCTACAATCTTTCTTTTTCTTCATCTTCTTCTTTTTCTTCTTCTTCATCTTCTTCTTTTTCTTCTTCTTCATCTTCTTCTTTTTCTTCTTCTTCATCTTCTTCTTTTTCTTCTTTTTCTTCTTCTTCATCTTCTTCTTTTTCTTCTTTTTCTTCTTCTACTTCTTCTTTTACTTCTTCTTTTTCTTCTTCTACTTCTTCTTTTTCTTCTTCTACTTCTTCTTTCACTTCTACTTCTCTTCTTTCTTTTCTCTTCTTTTTTTCTTCTTCTACTTCTTCTTTTTCTTCTTCTACTTCTTCTTCTTCTTCTTCTTCTACTTCTTCTTTCTTCTTCTTCTTCTTCTTCTTCTTCTTCTTCTCTTCTTCTTCTTCTACTTCTTCTTCTTCTTCTTCTTCTTCTTCTCTTCTTCTTCTTCTACTTCTTCTTCTTCTTCTTCTTCTACTTCTTCTTTCTTCTTCTTCTTCTTCTTCTTCTTCTTCTCTTCTTCTTTTTCTTCTTCTTCTTCTTCTTCTTCTTCTTCTTCTCTTCTTCTTCTTCTTCTTCTTCCTTCTTCTCTTCTTTCTTCTCTTTTCTTCTCTTCTTCTTCTTCTCTCTCTTCTTTTTCTCTTCTTCTTCTTCTCTTTTTCTATCTTCTTTCTTCTTCTTTCTTCTTCTTCTTTCTCTTCTTCTTCTATCTTCTTCTTTTTCTTCTTCTTCTATCTTCTTCTTTTTCTTCTTCTTCTTCTTTTCTTCTTTTTTCTTCTTTCTTCTTCTTCTTACTTCTTCTTCTACTTCTCTTCTTTTTCTTCTTCTACTTCTTCTTTTTCTCTTCTACTTCTTCTTTCTTCTTCTTTTTCTTTCTTCTACTTCTTCTTTTTCTTCTTTTCTTTCTTCTTCTCTTTCTCTTCTCTTCTTTTCTTCTTCTTCTTCTTCTTTTTTCTTCTTCTCTTCTTCTTCTTCTTCTTCTCTTCTTCTTCTTCTTCTTCTTCTCTTCTTCTTCTTCTTCTTTCTTCTTCTTCTTCTTCTTCTTCTTCTTCTTCTTCTTCTTCTTCTCTTCTTCTTTTTCTTCTTCTTCTTCTTCTTTCTTCTTCTTCTTCTTCTTCTTCTTCTTTTCTTCTTCTTCTTCTTTTCTTCTTCTTCTTCTTTTCTTCTTCTTCTTCTTCTTCTTCTTCTTCTTCTTCTTCTTCTTTCTTCTTCTTCTTCTACTTCTTCTTCTTCTTCTTCTTCTTCTTCTCTTCTTCTTCTTCTCTTCTTCTTCTTCTTCTTCTTCTTCTTTTTCTTCTTCTTTCTTCTTCTTCTTCTTCTTCTTCTTTTCTTCTTTTTTTTCTTCTTCTTCTTCTTCTTCTTCTTCTTTCTTCTTCTTCTTCTTTCTTCTTCTTCTTTTTTCTTCTTCTTCTTCTTCTTCTTTCTTCTTCTTTCTTCTTCTTCTTCTTTTTCTTTTCTTTCTTTCTTCTTTTTTTTCTTTCTTCTTCTTTCTTCTTCTTCTTCTTTCTCTTCTTCTCTTCTCTTTTCTTCTTCTTCTTCTTTTTCTTCAACGCTCCATATCGACCACTAGTTAGCCACTCTTTGTGATTTGAATATGATTTAAACATAGAACCAATACTGACATACGGATGCGAGTCATGGACAACAAATAAACAATTCGAAAAATCTCTGAGGGCCACAGAGATGTGGTTTTACAGAAGAATGATGAGAATCCCAGTGACTGCTAAAATAACAAATGTTAAGGTGTTGAATGAAGTGAAGACACAGAGAAAACATCATCAATATAAGAAAGAGGCAGTCATCATTTTCCGAGGAAGACAGAGAGAGAACATTTGGATGGCTTGACTTCATGGCACGGAAGAGTGTCAATACCTGATATGATAGCAAACACCAGAGACAAATATTCGTGGAGATCTATGATCGCCTACGCCAGCTGGCACGGCACCTGATGATGATGATATGATCGAAGCCAAAGAGCGATTGTACGTTGTACCAGTTATGCGTCTACAAGTAGGCCAGCACATCCGATTTGTGCGACGCTTTTTATTTACTAGGGTAGCTTCCTAGGCCCCTACCTCAGTTGCCTCTTACGACATGATTTGTAGGTCGCAGTGTTACTATTCCTTGCTCCCCTTGCGAGCCCTGACAACATACCGGTGCACACTCTTTCATCTATCTTTCTACAGTTTTTCTCCAAATTTCATTTAGAAGTCCATGCTTTCTTTTCTCGTCCGCTGTCCATCTGAGAGCTGTTCTAGGTAATCTCCATAACAATATACGTGGGCCTGCGTGTTCGTAGCGCGTTGGACGACGGTGTGACAAGCCACAGCCAGGCTATAGCCACAGCCAGGCTCTAGCACAGGCCAGACAACTGGCCGGGTATTCCCTGACCTAGATAAGAAAAGGGATCTGGAAATTACAGATGCTTGATAGAACACTGCACACTTTTTTGCAATTTTACTCAATTCTGTGAGTCTATTGTTATTTATTGGTGAAAAATATTTATAATATTGAGATTCCTTATTGTTAAACTTAACTTGTTGCATAATGTAACTTCCATTTAGCATTTTGTGTTGATTTAAAAATGAATTCGTCTATCTACACCAATACTGGAATGCGAGGTCACGTGGTGTAGTTGGGGTCTGATTTCCCAAAATTCTTACCTGAGCCCGAAGGCCCAGTAGTTTATAGTTGGCTCTGCTATAGCCCAGGCCGGACAACTCGCCAGGTATTCCCTGACCTAGATAAGAAAAGGGGGCTGACTATATTCTTAAGATCTCTTTACGAAATCCATTACTGTACAGACATACATTTAATGACAAATATCGTAAATGGATTATAGATAATAATAAACTTGAGATATGGTCATAAAATGAATTTTATTTTAATCAAATGATCATGGTTTTATTCTATTTTGGTTTTATTCATATTTAACACAGCTTTAAGAAAATTCAATGTAGAAGCTCAAAATGATTAACAAAGTATTGCAGAACAACAGTTGCATTATAATGTAATACATAGTTGTATAATAAGGTACAATATACATTTCTAACATACACAAAAGTTGCTTTAACTGTAGCACACTTTGTTGTTCTTTTATAAATGTCCATCTTACTTAGATCATTGATATGTAATGATAAATATTGTAAACAATTGACTATAAACAATTACTTGCTAGTGAAGTTTGAAGTACCCTTCCAAGTTTATACATTTTATGGACATTTGAAGCACATACAGCAAATTATATCAGATGAACTGAAAACAAAAACGCCCGTCATGCAAACATTAATCGACAACTATCATTGTTTTCTCCATTTGTAGCAAGGCCTTACATGAAATGCACTGAGTTTTACTACTGATCTTACTGGAGACATATCCAGCAATATATACTAATGATTCCTCTGTACCTTCTACACAAAGCAACTCACAATCATTAGGATCAATGTGGAGAAACACTTTGTCTACATCAGACTGGATACCATCTTCAAAAACACTATCACATTCATCACCCTCATGACTCATAGCTCCTGCGAATTTACTATTAACATTCATAATGTGCCACCATCTCCAAATGACCTCAATGAAATCTGCTGTTTCTTGACTTCCTAGGAACCTCAAAGCTGCAATATTGTACTCACTGAAAATTGCAAGAGCTAGTGAAACTTTCTGCCTCTCTATACTTGAGGGGCAAAGGGCTTTACTAGTTAAAGTTGGTGCCAACTTCACAATACTCAGACGCTCATTTTGATACAGTTTTTTCAAATGTGAAAAAGAAGCACTTGCTACTTGGCTAGAATTAGTACAATTTGAGATTGATGTTTTATTCAGAAGTAACTCGGTTGTGGCGGGATATGATAATGTCTGCTCTGCATCTTTCTGGTTCAGCCAATTTCTCCACAGACATTTCAACAGATGCACTGAGTCATACAATAAAAATATTTTTTTTACCAGCAATTCCAGGATTTTCTATATATGTACTGTTGTTTTTAGAAGGTTATTATAAACTTTACGGTTAACTGAATTGTTGTCTGCAAGTACTGCCAGAACTGTGAAACCTCACTTTTGTACACTGTTGATGATCTGAAGCAATTTTGTGCCAAGATCCTCTGATGTCATCCTGTACATAGGCGACAGCTCGACAACTTCTCGATAACTTCCAAACACTGAGGAAATGAGAAAAGCCTGTACTGTTGTTGCTGATTGCATAGAGTTTTCAGCCCTACCAAGTAGCCTACCAGCTGAGTATGTTACAGCTGATTTGATATGAATTTCATCCTTTTGTACTGCCACAATCTTTTCCAACTCAAAAAGTCTGCACTCTTTAAATTTCATGTATGTAGAAATGCTGCCATCATCATTAGACAATGAATAAGGAGAAGTTAAATTTTTAAATGTGGATGGATGTGGGAGACATAATAAGAGAGATTTTCTGATAAATCTATAGCATGCAGGAGATTTCAAGAAAACCATATAGGAAAAGCATAATGTACAACTACTGTAGCGTCTTCTGTATTTCTCCTTATTTACAAGTTGTACCTGCTCTAATTCAACTACACAAGCAACCCACAAACTAACGAGCAATCTTTGCACACTTGCAGAACAGGTTGGTCTCCAGATCAATTCTGCCAAGACCAAAATTATGGACCTCACAAACTCGACCGACAACATCGTAATAAATGGCCAAACTCTGGAGAAAGTTGAACATTTTACATATTTGGGTAGTAAAGTGTCAAACAACGGAGACACGATGAAAGAAATAAACTCTCGTATTGCTATAGCAGCTAGTGCCTTCACTAAATTAACGAATATCTGGCAATCTCAAGACTTTAGTATATGCACAAAAGTTAAATTATTTAGGTCTTGTGTGATTCCTGTACTGACCTACGGTTGTGAAAGTTGGAAATCAACAAAGAAAATTGATAAGAAACTGGACAGCTTTGAGAATAAATGTCTACGAAAATTATTAAAAGTAAAATGGAGTGATTTCGTTTCTAACAACACAGTGAGAGATAGAACACAACAACAACCCTTATCAAATATTATAAGAAAACGAAGGTGGAAATATTTAGGTCATGTTCTTAGATCAGACGAAAAGAGACTAAATCGACAAGTCCTTCCTTATGTGGTCACCAGTTGGGAAAAGAAAACGTGGAAGACCAAAGACCACTCTTCGAAGAACAATCCTACAAGAAAGTAAACTATTGAGATGTAAAACCATACAAGATCTGCAACTGCTAGCAAAGAACCGTATCACATGGAGATCTAAAACCTCTGCCCTATGTGCCGCCTTTGGCACGAAAGGAACAAACTAACTAACCTGCTCTAAGATAAATGTTAGTTGTTTTTCATGTATGTGTGTATTAATATCTTCAGATGATAATATTAATTCTCTAACAATTTCTAAACTACTACATGCTTCTTCTAATAAATCACTAATACTCTTTATGTTTGGAGAAGTAGCAGGATCAGTATCTTTGTAGTGGATCAGTACATTTTCCAGCTGTGACCACCTCTCAAGTTTACTGTTAACTAAAATCCAATCAAGATATTTAGCAGACACTTGTTTATTTTCTACATAAACTTGTACACTCATGTCTGGTAAAACATTTACACTTACTGAAATGGATGATGAGAGCCGCGGTAGCGTAGTTGTTAGTGAACTCGCTTCTCAAGGCTGGTGGTCTGGGTTCAATTCCCGCAGTGTGCGTGGAATTTTTCCCGACCGCGACGGCTCTCAGGTCGACCCAGCCTCAAGTGGGTACCAGACATGCTCTGGGAAAGTAAAGGCGGCCGGCGTGATACTGACCACATCACCCATCGTGTGCCGACGGTCAATAAAAATACAGGCCTAACACTGTATTGCCCTATATGCCACGAGGTATGAAAGGGTTCCTTTACTTACTTACTTTGAAATGGATGGTGCACTGTTTGCTTTCACACTGATAGTATACAAAACAAGATAAGTAAATATATCCTCTGTGACTGTATGCATTCTCCAGTTTTTATCTAACAAGTCTTTTAACTTTGCTGTTATCTCACACTGTAAAGTTGGAAAATCTTGTATACTATCTGCATACAACCACTCAGCTGTTCTATTGTCATGTTTGCTGACGATTTTGCTACTCTTATTTCTGGATCTTTACGAGATTGTGGTTGTTGACTCGATAAATAAGATGGCAATTCAGGAAACAGAGATGGATAAGCAGTTTTTTAAAACCAGGATGCTTCCGAGGAAGTTCATGTTTAATTCCACATTTATCTATAAATGTATCAGACAATATAATGTCACATCGATGAAATTGTTTACGACACACAACGCTTGATTTAGCTGGTGACCAGTCTTTTCGTGGAATGCATTTCTTCCATCTGTCTCTCCTATCAGAATTTGAAGGGAATTTAAAAACAATCACATATTCTTTAGTCGAGTCGTAGTTCGATTTACATCCAGAAACACAACACTTTTTGCCCATTTTAAGATGAAAACAATACGCACAAATTAAATTTAACACTCTGCAATATCAGTAATCCAAATATTTGTTGCCGATAAATATCCAAGGACTCAAAATCGAGTAAAATAACAAGACACGTTGACGTTCTATCGTTTACCGACACACACAAAATGTCAGACCACTTTACGGAAGAGAGAAATCCAGGTGTCTGGCCCAGACTAGAGCCCTGCTGTGGACAAGCCCTCTGTGAGTGTGCGTTCAATTCCGCGGGCTGGCAGAAAAAGTTACAGGTTCTCCAGATTTACAGTGCTCGTGGCACCTCTTCTTCTTCTTCTTCTTTGCGTTCGTTCTTTACGACAAATTTTAATCACTCTTTGTGATATGTTTGATCTTTGCCAAGAGCGCGTATACGTTGCACATTAGTTTGTTAGGCCCCTAAACGCATAGACTTCACACGTTTAGGACATGTGCATCCGATTTCAGCCAAACCTCCTTAGTCGCCTCTTACGACATGCATGGCAGGTAACAGTGGTTCTATTCTTTACACCCAAATTTGGGCCCCGGTAACCACTCGGGCGGTTCGTGGCACCAAACCGAAGGGTTACGATGGCCATGACACCGAACCGAAGAGCTGAAAGCTCAAGTGCTTCTGGATCGGTAAGAAAAACAACAACATACGTGACCAGTCCACTTCGATCTTCTGCTGATGGTCGCCAATGATGGACAGTTTGTTCGTTCTAAAACTCTTCTTTTGATGTTGTATTTGACCAAAGATCTCTTCTCTTTTCCCAATATGTTATCACTGATTGATTGAATGATTGATTGATTGATTGAATGATTGATTGAGTGATTGATAGGGCCATCATCATTGCACTTTGGTGAGTAACCATGTGTGCTCCGATCTCTTTCTTACACATGAAGATCTCAGCTGCAGTGCACGAACACCGTAGCATCGTCGAGGATCCCCGATGTAATTTTGAAGATATGAAATTATTTGGCAGGAATTTTATTTTTTAATCTTTTAATTAATTTTGCCTGGGCAGCGGCTTTCCAGCCTGCTCTTCTTGATTTTGAAATGTTAATGGTTCTTGTTCGTGCTCAAATTGAACACGTGACCTAAGTTGTATCGTCCGTCTCTGATAGGCCTAGAAACTCGATCTCACCTACACTGAGATCAGTGATCTTTTAAAAAAGTACCCTGATGGCTCCACGAGGGAGAGAACCAAGTTCCTATGGAACGAGAGGCGAGCACGTAGCTTCTAAACCGCAGGACATCTTAATATACATAGCAATAAATATTAGTTAACTAGGTTGTCGAATTTAAGCAAATATATGAAATACCTAGGGACATTTTTTTTCAGTAAACGTAAGAGTAACTGGTGAGATCCAACACAGATGCAACACAGCAAATCAAATGATACGATAAGTGGCGCCAATTTTAAAATACAAGCATGTCACCATGAACACAAAAAAGCATTGTTCAACATAATCTTTCTCTCAACATTATGCTATTAGTGCCAAACCTGGACGCTGACATCAAATGATAGAAGAAAACTAGTCACAACAGAGATGAAGTGTTTACACAGAATGCTGGGAGTATCAAGAAGAGACCGGTTGAGAAATGAAGACATCAGGAAAGAAAGTGAGTACAACATCAGTACTGAACTTCATCAAGAAACAACAAATTAAATGGCGCCCGAGTGGTTACCGGGGCCCGAATTTGGGGTGTAAAGAATAGAACCACTGTTACCTGCCACGCATGTCGTAAGAGGCGACTAAGGAGGTTTGGTTGAAATCGGATGCACATGTCCTAAACGTGTAGAAGTCTATGCGTTTAGGGGCCTACCAAACCAATGTGCAACGTATACACGTTCTTGGCAAAGATCAAACATATCACAAAGAGTGATTACAATTGGTCGTAAAGAACGAACGCAAAGAAGAAGAAATTAAATGGTTCGGCCACATAAGCAGATTACCAACAGACAGTGCACCTCAAAGAGAAATGTTGCTCCGATACAATGGATACAAAGCAAAAGACCGGCGACGCCAAAGGTGGTCCTCTGGGATAACAGAGGCGACGGACACTATTTATGAAGCGCACACAAGGGCTCGTTCTAGAAATCTCTTCTTATCCGGACGATGTGAGACAAAACAGTATAAGAGAAAAGAAAGATGACCAGTGGGCATTGCTTAATCACGCACGTCAAATCTATAATAATGGGCAGACTTGATTAGGAAATGGAAGAACGCAGGAATAATAATACAAGCTGGGCTTAGACGGAACAGAGGTATTCGTGACCAGATATTTAATATTACAACAATCAAAGAACAATCTAGAGAGTATAATGTAGATCTATACTCATACTTTATTGACTACTCAAAGGCATTTGATTGTGTAGAGCATCAGGAATTGTGGAAGATTATGGGAGAAATTGGATTTCCATTACATTTAATACAGATCATAAGAGAACTTTCTAGTGATCAAAATGGCGGCTGTAAGAACATGCGATGATACACCAGATTGGTTTGACATAAGTCAGACAAGGCTGCATATTGACATATGGCAGGGAGTCAGACAAGGCTGCATTCTGTCGCCTTGTCTGTTTAACATATATGCAGAAAACATCATGAGGAATGTTACAGAAGATTGTGGAAAAGAACAATACGATCCTTTTATAATCGGAGGAAGAGAAATACATGAACTAAGATACGCTGACGATACAGAGTTATTGTCAACTTCTTAAAAAGGGATTGAGAAATTAATAATGGAAGTGCAAAAGAAAAGCACCAAAAAAAAAAATCTATATCTCAATGTGGCAAAAATAACTCGCTAATGACAACGGATAAAACATGCAAGACAAAAGATATTTTTATAAACGGAGAGAAAGTAGAAAATGTGAACAGTTTTGAATATCTTGGATCACTGCTAACAACAGATGCAAATGGGATGAAGGAAATTAAAAGAAGAACAAACATGGTTTTACAAAAACATAAACAGCTAACAACAGTATGGAACCGAACTGTTAGGAAAACAAAGATCTGAATACTAAGAGCAAGCATTTTCCCAGTGGCAACGTATGAGTGTGAAGCATGGACATTTAATAAGGTAGTGGAAAAACATATATGTGCTTTTGAATATAAGTGTTGCAGAAGATTCCTCCATATATCATGGACAGATAAGAGAACAAATAGATCTATCTAGAAAGAACTCAAAATTAAAGAAAAACTGGCTGATGCTACAAAAAAGAAAATTGAGGTATTTTGGACATATAAAGAGACACGCAGAGTTGGAGAAGACCATCATGGAAGGAGGCATTCCGGCAAAGAGAAGAAGAGGAAGACCACGGAGAAGATGGATTCAGAATGTACTTGATGGGTTGAGCATGAAATCTGCAGAGTGGTTAACAAGTGGTTAACAAAAGGTTAACAAGTGGTTAACAAAAGGTTAACAAGTGGTTAACAAAAGGTTAACAAGTGGTTAACAAGTGGTTAACAAAAGGTTAACAAGTGGTTAACAAGTGGTCGATATGGGGCGTTAGAAGAAGAAGGAGAAGGAGAAATATTGGAAAATTTAGTTGAAGGAGAAGATTTGTTTATATTGAAACGTTTTCACAAAATGTTTTTTGTAGAATTATGTTTGAAAATGTTTTGTAAAAAAAGGGTTTAAAAGCCGAAGGATTGACTTCATTACACCGGGTTTTAACCCATAAGGCTCGGTCCCTCTCCGCAGAAATGACACGTCACCTGCCGAGAGTATTACACAAAGCACGAACTCCGTATCTCGTGAACAGAATGGCGCGGTCCGGACTCGAACCCACGACCTTCGACTTACAAGGCAAAGAGCTTAACCATTTAGCCACAGAGATCCCCCAAAATGTTTTGTAGAACTATGTTTGAACATGTTTTTGTTTGTTCTGTTTTTATTTGTTTGTTTTGGTGCTCCCATCAGTTTGTTTTCTTCTTCTTCAACCGCTCCATATCAACCACTTGCTAAACCACTCTTTGTGATTTGTATGTGATCCGAGCCTAAGAGTGATTGTACGTTGTGCCAGTTATGCGCCTACAAGTAGGCCAGCAGATCCGATTTCTGCGATGCTTTTTATTTACTAGGGTAGCTTCCTAAGCCCCCTACATTAGTCGCCTCTTACGACTTTCCTTATAGGTCGCAGTGGTACTATTCGTTGCTTCCCTTAAGGTCACAGCACCACACGAGCGGTCAGGTCGCCCTACTATAGAACTTTGGATTGATTTTTTGCGTGAAGGCTAGCTTTCCTTATTACCAGTGTCTCTCACCATTCAGGATAGCCAAACTCAGACTTGTTCACACATCATATAATAATTACTTATCTTATCTTAACCACATTTGCCTTGAAGTGTCGTGGGGAGAGTTAGTTTTATATCTTGTGCCAGGTGTGTTGTCCTTGACGTTTCCAGTCCATGTTTACACATGGACTCTGAGATGTTGTCTATCCATCGTGTTCTTGGTCTGCCTCAGAATAAACACTGTTGGAACCATATTTTCTGATTTATTCTCTTTGTTCTTCTCTTTTACCTCTTCTTTTTCACCATCATCATAATCTTCTTCTTCTTCTCTCTCTCTCTCTCTCTCTCTCTCTCCCTCACCGACCAGACCGATATACCAGATCTCCCCATAAATTCTATTCATGTGGAAATCTGATTCATGCAACCTTAGCATTGGTGTGTTTCACGTCACATCTTCAGCACCATTTGGAGCTCTGGTGCTTATCCTTCGGCGATGTGTCCGGTTTCAGCCAGCGTTTACTCGGTTCGCCATCCGTTCTGTAGCCATCTAGTGTTTTTTTACTGTGTGGGGTAGCTAGCCACAACCTCCTTAGTCGCCTCTTACGACATGCGTGGCAGGTAACAGTGGTTCTCTTCTTTACACTCCAATTTAGGACCCGTTAACCACTCGGGCGACTGCCGGTTCAAAATTCCTTAGAAAAGATTTAAAAGTAAAATTCCTACAAAAATATTATCACCATCTTTAAAATTACATTCGGACTCCTCGCCGGTGCTACGGAATTCGTGCACTGCATCTGAGATCTTCCTGTGTAAGAAAGAGATCAGAGCACACATGGTTACTCACAAAAGTGCATTGATGATGATCCTGTCAATCAATCTATATTGAAGAAAATAAAACCACGTGATAAACCAGAAGCTATTCAGATCTACATATCTCTTCTAATATTATTAAGAAGTTCCTGTCCATGGCCTGGACGGAATGACCTAGCCTTGACACATTTACTGGACAATTGTCCTGGACAATTACCCTTATAGATGACAATGACGAACGATAAATTTTCTCTGTGTCTCTGCAAGCGATATATCTGCTCGGTGTAATTGTCCATAATTGGCTTCCATTAAGTCAGTGCTATACAAAGTTGTTATATATTAGAATGGAGTTCCTAGTCCTATCGGAGACGGACGATAGAACTTAGGTCACATGTTCAATTTGAGCACGTAAAAAATCCTTAGCAGCTCAAAATCGCGAAGAACAGGCTGGAAAGCCGCTGACCAGGTAAAATTCATTAGAAAGATTAAAAATAAAATTACTATAAATTATCTTCACCATCTTCAAAATTACATTGGGACTCTCGCCGGTGCTACGGAGTTCATGCACTGCAACTGAGATCTTCCTATGTAAGAAAGAGATTGAGCACACATGTTCACTCACCAAAGTGCAATGATGATTGTCCTATCAATCAGTCCATCATAGAACGTCGGCACACGATGGGTAATGTGGTCAGCATCACGCAGGCCGTCTTTACGTTCCATTGTTTTTCTTGTACCCAATTAAGGCTGGATTGACCTGAGTGGCATAGAAAACAAAGAACAGTTCTTTATCTTGACCTTCTTCACCTGTCAACTCCCAACGGAGCACAGGCCTTCAACAAACTTCTTCCAGCTCTTCCTCTCTCTTGCCATCCCCATCCATTTCTATCCTAACCTTGACTTTCCTTTTTTTTCCGATCCAGAAGCACTTGAGCTTTTCAACTCTTCGGCTCGGTGCCATGGACATCGTAACCCTTCGGTTCGGTGCCACGAACACCGTAAATCTTGGGAATCTGTGGCTTTTTCTGCCATCCCACGGAATTGAACACGCACACACAGAGGGATAGTCACGCGTAGTCCAACGAACACGCTGGGCAGACGGGCGACTTTCCTTTTAATAACAGTCTTCAGCTCTCTTCTACAGGTATTTCTATGTATTCCACTACTCCTCTTTCTCTACGGGTTCCAAAACAATGCCTGTCTTGCAATACTTCATATCGGTCTCAATGTGTGTCCTATCCATCACCAGGGCCTCTCGCGCGTGTTTTACTGGGGCTCGCAAGGGGAGCAAAGAATAGTAACACTGAGGCATAGAAGGCATGTAGGGACTAGGGAAGCTACCCTAATAAATAAAAAGCGACGCAGAAGTCAGATGTACTGACCTACTTGTAGGCGCATAACTGACACAACGTACAATCGTTCTTATGCTCTGATCACATAAACATTCAAATCGTGGCATATTCTTTACAGGACTTAGCCATCAACCACAGTAAACTTGTTGTCGATTTTCTAGGCACCACTCAGATCACATACAGATCACAAAGAGTGGTTAACAAGTGGTCGATATGGAGCGTTAGAAGAAGAAGAAGCTAAAGCCAGAATCTCTTCCTTAGCTCTGTTTCCACTGGTAGTTTCTACTTAGTCAAAATCAAAGAAAACTGGCTGATGCTACAAATAAGAAAGAGAAAATTAAGATATTTTGGACATTTAAAAAGACATGAAGGGCTGGAGAAGACCATCATGGAAGGAGGCATATCGGCAAAGAGAAGAAGAGGAAGACCACGGAGAAGATAGATTCAGGATGTAACTGATGGTTTGAACATGACGGCTGCAGAAGCAGGACATCTGGCCTATGAGAGAGAATTTCCGGAGGACTGTTGGGGTGGCAAAGTTCTGTTCAGGATAAGCTATTTGATGATGATGATCTGCTTAGTGGCTGTGATGAACGCGACAGTCCGCAAGGGTCATGTTATGTGATGATCTGCTTAGTTCTCTCTCAGAGTTCATCAGAGTTCATCAGAGTTCATCAGAGCTCATCATTCATAATCTGTCACAGAAAAATAAAGAGAAATAGATTATAAAATGGAGATATTCAAAGTTAACTGTCAACAATAGTTTCTTTTTATTCTTCTTTGCGTTCGGTTTCGTATGCTCGTCTAAACCATGAGATGGGTTGCCTCTATGAAGCTGCATGTCAGTTGGAGTTCTTCGTGAATTCCCTATGGCTTTCTTTGCAAGCTTCGTTCATGAGGCCATGTTTCGCTTCGTTGGTGTATGTATGATGGACATGACTACAGGATGTGCTCTGAGTATCTGTCTGACACGCACACTGTGCAGTCTGAGCAGGTTTTATTATGTGCATGTGATGGTTGAGCCTGCAGTGACCTGTTCTTATGCGAAAGATTGTTGTGTCCTGTTTTCTGTTTAGTCAGTTGGTGGGATCTTGTTGGTGCTTGGCTGTGTGTGTTTGCTGTGTGTGTTTGCTGTGTGTGTTTGCTGTGTGTGTTTGCCGTGTGTGTTTGCCGTGTGTGTTTGCCGTGTGTGTTTGCCGTGTGTGTTTGCTGTGTGTGTTTGCTGTGTGTGTTTGCTGTGGATGTTTTCTGTGGGTTTTAAAGCCGAAGGATTGACTTCATTGCACAGGGTTTTACCCCATATGGCTCGGTCCCACTCCGCAGAAATGGCACGCAACCTGCCGAGAGTATTGCACAAAGCACGAACTCCGTAGCTCCGGAAACAATCTAGGGTTTCTGTGGGTGTTTGTCGGGTGTTTCCTGTGGGTGTTTCCTGTGGGTGTTTGCTGTGGGTGTTTGCTGTGGGTTTGTTGCCGCCAGTCAATACTATAAAAATGAGGATCACAAACTTGTCACAATTATGAATATTTGTTCCGTTTCCCTAATCCCATCTCTAAATATTCGCATTTATGTATTATTCCTGGTTTTTATATTGTCTATTTACTTTGTCATTCCCCCGCCCCCTGTTACCCGCCACCTAGACCACTTGTATTATAGAGTTTGTCTGTCATGTCATTGATTGAGTGAATATTTCCATCCATTTCGTCTGTACATCCGTCCGTCCATCCGTCTGTCCATCCGTCTGTCCATCCTTCTGTCCATCCTTCCGTTTGTTAATCTTCAAAGGGTTAAAGCCGAAAGTTTGACTTTATTGCATCGAGTTTTACCCCATATGTCTCGGTCCCTCTCCGCAAAAATGGCACGTCACCTGCAGAGAATATTGCACAAAACACGAGCTCCATAGCTCCGGCAACAATCCTAGCTCTTTCACTCCGTAATTTTATTTTTAACCTCCGGACCCATTTATATTGAAATGTATACTGTATTAGCCAGTGTACTGGCTTTCAGTCATCTTACAAAAATGCAACGAGCCTGTACATCCACTCAGAGATACGAAGGGGTTAGGGGTCTCAGGAAAAGGATAATCTTGTTAATCTTTGCTTTATCTGTCTGTCTGGCCGTTGTCGTCCATCCGTCGGTCGTTTGGTCGGTCGGCCGTCGCTCAACGTTTTGTCGGTCGGTCGCCCGTCGGTCGCCCGCCTTCCTATCAACCCACAACCTATCAGTCTAACTCCCCGCTCGCCCATATCTCCATCCACCCGTCCATCCGTCCGCTGATGGCCTGCCTGAAATTTACCATGCATCAAGCAGATGTACTGAACTATAGGTATGTAGACACCCATCTTCTTCTTGTTCTTCTTCTTCTTCTTTGAACGCTCCATATCGACTACTTGTAAATCACTCTGTGTGATTTGTATGTGATCTGTGCCTAAGAGCGAGTGTGCGTTGTGACAGTTATGCGTCTACAGGTAAGTCAGCACATCCGATTTCTGCGATGCATTTTATTTACTCGAGTAGCTTCCTTAGATCCTAAATCAGTGGCCTCTTATGACATGCCTTGTAGGCTGCAGTGGTACTATTCTTTGCTTCTCTTGCGGGCCCCGGTACCACACAGTCGTGTAGACACCAAGATAGCACAAAGAACTCCAGCTCTAAGATACAAACCCCAAAATGTGATTTTTAAAAAGATTGATTGATTAATAGGACCATCATCATTGCACTTCGTTGAGTAACCATATGTGCTCAGATCTCTTTCTTAAGCAGAAAGATCTCAGATGTAGTACACGTAGCACCGACGAGGGTCGACGATGTAATTTTGAAGATGGTGAAGGTATTTTTGTATTCCTTTATTTTTAATATTTTCAAATGAATTTTTACCAGGCAGCAGCTTTCCAGCCTGCTCTTTTCAATTTTGAAATACCATTTGTTCTTTTTACCTCAATTGAGCACGGGATCTTCGTTTTATCTTCCGTCACCGATATGACTAGGAACTCGATCTCATCTACACTGAGATCATGGATCTCTGGAAAAATATCCAGATAGCTCCACAAGGGAGCGAACTTGGTACCTTTGGCACGAGAGTCGAGCACCTAGCCTCTACTCCACACATAATCCTGGTTTTATTAAAAGAGGTTGACGTAGAGGAAAGAAAGAAGATGGTGAAATGTTGTATTTATAGTACAAGTGTTATGTTCTTATAGTACAAGTGTTATGTTCTTATAGTACAAGTGTTATGTTCTTATAGTACAAGTGTTATGTTCTTATAATATCCGAGTTATTTTGTGAGTATGTTATTATCTTATTTTAACAACATTTGCCTTGAAGCGTCGGGGGGAAAGTTAGTTTTCTATCTTGTGCGAGGTGTGTTGCGCTTGACGTTGTCAGTTCATGCTTTCGCAGCGACTCTGAGATGTTATCTATCCATCGTGTTCTTGGCCTACCTCGTGCTCTGCGCCCTGAGAGTCGATTATTATAGGCACGTGATGGTAGTAAATGTTGTTCCATTCTCATTAGATGACCGAACCACTTGATTCTTTGCTTCTCGATGTACTGTATGCATGGTATAGTACCAGCGATGCTTCTGATATTCTCGTTTCTCACTCTATCTCTCCTTGTAACGTTGACAGCTTTTCGTAGACATCTCATTTTACATGTTGTAATCTTTCTTTCTTGTGTCTTAGTCAGGAGGCCATGTTTGGCACTGATAGCAGAGAGTTGGAATAAATATGTAGTTTATCATTTGTCGTTTCACTGTCATGTTAATGCTTGGATGTTTTAATAGTGGTGACAGTTGGTATGTTACTGCGTTTGCCTTCTGGCATCTAGTCTCGATTTATCTGTCCATCTTTCCTGTGAGTATGTTATGTTATGCGATCAACGTCATGGCACATTGGACATTTCCATTCGTGCTCTGTCCTCCGCTGCAGCATCCATCCCAAAGTCCATGTGCTGACCGTATCCATGAGAAGTTGATTAGTATATCTTCTCTCTCTCTATCACGAAGACGACACTGTCTGGCATGTCCAAACTTAACTCCTAATTCGCCCATATCACACAAATGAGAGCACACTGCATTGATGATATCGGCTCTGTCCACACTTCTACCAGCTTGAGTCTGGGCATTGTTTGTAAGAAAGTCAGCACGTTCACTGTCCTGCACTCCAGCATGTCCAGGTGTGTACAGCCAGGTCATTTTGTGAGTATGGTCTTACAAAGTGTCTAAAGGCGGAGGATTGACTTCATCACACCGGGTATCCACATATGGCTTCGCCCCTGTCAGCAGAAATGAGGCACGCCACCTAACGAGAGTTTTACACAAAGGTTGAACTCCTAGCTCCATCAAAAATCATAGAGTTCTCATGAAACAATTTCACATGTTACTCTGTACGGATTTGAATCCACAGCCTTCAGAACAGCAGGCAAAAAGCGTAACGATTTCACCATAAAAATAATAATAATAATTCCTCTCGTACCGTTATACGTTATAAAGGACATGTAAGCAATTTCTCCGTACCACTCTATCCTGGACAACTCGCTCAATCTCCTCCATGGAACTGAGACCATTTCTGGCATATCTCAGCATCCACCATAAAGACGACCATTATTTTGTTTGGCTCTTCCTCTTCTTCTTCTTCTTCTTCTACTCTTCCATCATTTACTGCTTTATAGAAGTGTTTGGGGGAGAGGGAGGGAGAGGGAGGTGAAGTGATCTTGTGTGTGCTTGTTCTAATGCACTTTGTAAGCTGTTATTCATTTTCTTAAGGCGGTTCCTAATACCGTCGCTCCATCTTTTGCGTTCATTTTGATTGGTTGTTGCTTGACAATAATAATATTTCAAATTCCTGACATATGTTAATTTATTTTCTATTGGAAAAAACGAAACGGCTGTAAGCTTTAGGGAAAAGCAACATTGTACTCTATAATTATACTTTCATTTTCCTAGCATCGATCTTATAGTTATACTGATGCAAACGAAACGTTGTCTCTATTCTCTCTAATCTAACTCCCACTCCCACATCCTCTCTTTCACCATCCTCTTTTTCCTCCTCTCTTTCACCATCCTCTTTTTCCTCCTCTCTTTCACCATCCTCTTTTTCCTCCTCTCACCATCCTCTTTATCCTCCCCTTATTCTCCATCCACTTTATCCTCCCCTTATTCTCCATCCACTTTATCCTCCCGTCATTCACCATACTCTTCCTCCTCCCCGTCACATCATCATCTCTACCGCCTCCTCCCCCACCATCTTGATCGAATCTCACTCGACCCTCACATTACCCCCAACAGAAGCACCATTGTTCTACTTGTATCCATCGCTCGCTCAATACCTCCTTGTTAATTCATCCTTCTCTGAATGCAAGGCTGTTTACTATGGATGATTTCTTGAGGGGAAAATCATCTCTTTCTTTAGTTGTCATCCATTACCCGACATTAGAGTCTCAACGGGTTCAGCAACGCCGTCTCCTATAATGGAGCCGGATTGTAAATCTATAATGAGCTCATTCTGATGCGTGATTCCAAATACACGCAGGCGGTATAGTTTAAGAAAATAATATACGTTAAGGTTAAATGTGCTTAACCTGTGGTTTCGAATTCTTCTTCTTCTTCTACGTGTTCTTCTGCGCTCTCAGTAGATTTCGGATTCTCTAATAAATGCCACCGTCTGCTTCAGATTGTCAGCCACGCTATGCAGTTTGTCTTGGACGCTGGTGTAAGTGGGCCACTTCTTTTTTCTCAGGTGTGCATACTGGGGTTCAGTTTTGTAGGATATGCTCAGTTGTCATACTCGCCAAGCCACAGGAAGAACAGGTCGTTGGTGGGTATCTTGAGCTTTTGTACAGGTGGTGTCTCATTCTGTTGTGACCGTCTGGAAGCGAAGTATGGCTGTATGGTCCCTTCTGGACAGTTGGTAATATCCATCGTCCTTGTTGTGTTTTTGTGTTCTTTCTCAAACTTTTCTTCATAGTGCCCTCTGACGATTATTTTTGCTTCTTCATAGCTGACCAGGTTGTCATCTTGGGGCATTCCTGCTCCCTCTGTAGCCAATCTGTCAGCATCTTCATTCCCTTTGATCTTGCAGTGTGAGTGTATCCACTGGATTACTACCCTCTCAGAATCATGGGACAACTAGGCTAAGGTTGATCTGAGATCACTTAGTTCTGTGTTCCTTTCAGACTTTCAGTGCTGAGATAGCAGACTGTCAAAAGCACTATTACTCCATGTATTTCTTTTGTTTCAAAGTCAGGAGTACTCATGGCGACTAGTATGACAAACTTTGACTTATTTAGTTTCGAATTCATGAGCAGTCTTGGCGAATAATATGACCCTCTGGCTGATTTTTGCGTGAAGGCTAGATTTCCTCATCACCAGTGGCCCATCTCTTTCAGGCGAGCATCAATCCGGCTTCAGAAGCACTTGTAATTTCGATCCCTAAGAAAATTATCAGGAAGCATGGAGTCAAATCGCGTACCGTGTGCACACTTATAATTTTGTTGGTGCAAGTTAGTATCTATGTCTGATTTTGTCGACACACTGTTACCGGGTTGTTGCCCAGTGTCGACACACTGTTACCGGGTTGTTGCCCAGTGTCGACACACTGTTACCGGGTTGTTGCTCAGTGTCGACACACTGTTACCGGGTTGTTGCCCAGTGTCGTCACACTATTACCGGGTTGTTACCCAGTGTCGACACACTGTTACCGGGTTGTTGCCCAGTGTCGACACACTGTTATCGGGTTGTTGCCCAGTGTCGCCACACTGTTACCGGGTTGTTGCCCAGTGTCGCCACACTGTTACCGGGTTGTTGCCCAGTGTCGCCACACTGTTACCGGGTTGTTGCCCAGTGTCGACACACTGTTACCGGGTTGTTGCCGAGTGTCGTAGTTTTCTGTTTTTGTCTTGCTCTGTTCTAGTGGCTTGGGTAATAGTTATATTTGCTTTTTTTTGTACAGGATTCTGTTATGCCATCTAACTACATTTGTCGTGGTCTTCCTCTCGCCTTCTTTCCTCATGTTCTGTTGTAGAAGACTTTGTATACTGTGGAGTTTGGTAGCATTCTTATTGTGGCAGAACCCCTTCATTCTTATTGTGGCAAAACCCCTTCATTCTTATTGTGGCAGAATCCCTTCATTGTTATTGTGGCAGAACCCCTTCATTCTTATTGTGGCAGAACCCCTTCATTCTTATTGTGGCAGAACCCCTTCATTCTTATTGTGGCAGAACCCCTTCATTCTTATTGTGGCAGAACTCCTTCATTCTTATTGTGGCAGAACCCCTTCATTCTTATTGTGGCAGAACCCCTTCATTCTTATTGTGGCAGAACCCCTTCATTCTTATTGTGGCAGAACCCCTTCATTCTTATTGTGGCAGAACCCCTTCATTCTTTGTTTCTCGATGCTGGACACGAACCCCGGACTGTGCACGGCATATCGTTATTAGCCAAGCGTGTTATTTATTGACTTCACTGTCGCCGCCCCTGTTTTTTTAATAATTTATGGAGGATTGTCCATGATTCACATACATATGTTCTTCTTCTCTCAACTCCCAATGAAGCATAAGGCACCACCACATTTCCTCCCACCAGATCTGTCGAGCAAGCCAGTAGTTTGATTACAGGTGTTACCCGTCTCTGTCTCCAGTTCGTCTCTATGTCTCCCTAGGTCTGCCTCTAACTCTCTCTCTCTGAGTCAGCCTCTAACTCTCTCTCTAGGTCAGCCTCTAACTCTCTCTCTCTCTAGGTCAGCCTCTAACTCTCTCTCTCTAGGTCTGCCTCTAACTCTCTCTCTAGGTCTGCCTCTAACTCTCTCTCTAGGTCTGCCTCTAACTCTCTCTCTGGGTCTGCCTCTAACTCTCTCTCTGGGTCTGCCTCTAACTCTCTCTCTAGGTCTGTCTCTGGCTCTAACTCTCTCTCTAACTCTCTCTCTGGGTCTGCCTCTAACTCTCTCTCTAGGTCTGTCTCTAACTCTCTTTCTAGGTCTGCCTCTAACTCTCTCTCTAGGTCTGCCTCTAATTCTCTCTCTGGGTCTGCCTCTAACTCTCTCTCTCTAGGTCAGCCTCTAATTCTCTCTCTAGATCAGCCTCTAACTCTCTCGCCTCCAGGCTACGACTTAGAAACACCAAGTGCCTTCATACCATAAAGTGTGAAAATGCTACGGAAATTATGTTTTTTAAAAATGTTTATGCATGTCACCATGAACACAAAAAGAGCATTGTAAAACACAATCTGTCTACCCACATTATGCTGTCAGTAGAGAAGCATCTGACCGAATGGATTAGAGCGCGGCTCATATGGCGGAGACCCATACGAAATTCACGGCAAGGCCTAGGATTGTTTTCTGTTGTGGGCATAAATAAAAAATCCTAACATGAACAGCTTCGCAGCGACTGCACTAGCAATGCCGCCATTAACTTCCTCAGGCTCACGTCCCACTTGTCCTACACCGCCCTAAAAGGCGGTACTACAGACAGTAACGATAGTTTTTGTGTGTGTTTTGTTATGTTACCTGCGCCAAACATGGACACTGACATCACATGATAGAAGAAAACTAGTCACGATAGAGATGAAGTGTCTGCGCAGAATTCTGGGTGTAACAAGAAGAGACCGGTTGAGAAATGAAGAAATCAGGAAAAAGTGGGTACAACATCAGTACTAGACTTCATCAAGAAACAACAAATTAAATGGTTCAGCCACATAAGCAGATTACTAATAGATTGTGTGCTTCAAAGAGAAATGTTACTCCGATAAAGTGGACACAAAGCAAAAGGTTACTCAAGCAAAACGTCGTCCATACAAAAGGTTGTCCATACAAAAGGTCATCCATGCAAAAAGCAATGTAAGGAAACCTACATATCGGAGGTAGTCAGACCGGATCAGATCTAGAGAAACCCGTGGGGAAGTTGCGGTAATAATGGTTAAACGGGCGATTTGAATGTCCACGTCGAAATCCACGCAACAGTTGGACCTCAGAAATAACAGAACTGGTTACAAGCGCACACAAAAAACCCCTTCTATAAATCTCTTCTTAACCTGAAGCTGTCACGCAAAAACATGATTAGAGAATATAAATATAGAAACGTTAGAGACATACCAAATTGGCAATCAAAACCAAAATATGACTCAAATTATTTTCACTCTAACAACTCGCTTCCTGCTTGTCATTACATAAAAAAAAAAACCTTTTGATTTTTAATTATTCGATACAAATTATCAAAGCGATGTCAAATATATATATATTTGTCTGTCTGTATGACAGCTGTATAGCTGTACTATTTTCTGCGGCAAAGCACAGAATCAATACACGCTACGGGACACACTAGCAAACATTGAGCGTGCTTGCAGATGAAAACAACTAATACAATTTGACATGCTCACGAAATGCCTTCAGGCATGATAGCTATTACTCATACATTAGCTGCACGCCATCTCTTTACCTTTTACGCCATTTCTTTGTTTGTTCTGTCACAAGCATTATCTAGCTATTAGTCTGTTTGCTAATGATATCTTCTGCTACGTGTACGGTGCATTTAACTTCTGGTAGTATCTTTCCGGTGTAGATATAATTATGTATTATCAGTTTATTTTAACACTTTTCCGGTGTAGATATAATTATGTACTATCAGTTTATTTTAACACTTTTCCAGTGTAGATATAATTATGTATTATCAGTTTATTTTAACACTTTTCCAGTGTAGATATAATTATGTACTATCAGTTTATTTTAACACTTTTCCAGTGTAGATATAATTATGTACTATCAGTTTATTTTAACACTTTTCCAGTGTAGATATAATTATGTATTATCAGTTTATTTTAACACTTTTCCGGTGTAGATATAATTATGTACTATCAGTTTATTTTAACACTTTTCCAGTGTAGATATAATTATGTATTATCAGTTTATTTTAACACTTTTCCAGTGTAGATATAATTATGTACTATCAGTTTATTTTAACACTTTTCCAGTGTAGATATAATTATGTATTATCAGTTTATTTTAACACTTTTCGGCTGTTTACTTTTGCTGTTTTTGAAAATAGATTTTGCTGTTTTAGGCTGTTTGTGTGTGGTAAAAGCTGTCATTTGCAGTAGTTTTTCACCTTTTATGGGGGAGAAAGAGGGTTAAGTACTATATGTCTCTGTCTGTCAGTCGGTTTGTCAGCTGGTTAGTCTGTCTGTCCGTCCGGTTATCCGTCCGATCGCCAACACACTCTTCCATCCCATCCCTCCTTCCATCCCATCCCTACTTTCATCCCATCTCTAGTTCCATCCCATCTCTACTTTCATCCCATCTCTAGTTTCATCCCATCTCTACTTTCATCCCATCCCTACTTCCATCCAATCTCTACTTTCATCCCATCCCTACTTCCATCCAATCTCTACTTTCCTCCCATCTCTAGTTCCATCCCATCCCTACTTCCATCCTATCCCTACTTCCATCCCGTCCCTACTTCCCTACCGGTCTGCCTCATTGTTTGTCTGTCTGCCTACTTATCTGCCTGCCTACCTGTCTGCATAACTGTCTGCCTATTCTGTCTGTCTACCTGCCTACCTATATATCTGCCTATGTGTCTACCTACATGTCTGCCTACCTACCTGCTTACCAGTATGCCTACCTGTCGTTGCACAGTGTCATGGTTTTCTGCTTTTTCTGTTTTTCTGCTTTTTCTGTTTTTCTGCTTTTTCTGTTTTTCTTCTTCCTTGTTTTGTCGTTACACTGTTACCAGGTTGTTGCACAGTGTGGGGGTTTTCTGTTTTTGTCTTGCGCTGTTATAGTGGCTTGATAGACATTTTTGCTTTCTGCTATGCATCAATCCATCTCTCACTCTCTCTCTCAATCGTTCCTTTTCGGCCATTTTTATCATTCTTAATGTGATATATAACCAGCCTTTGCCAAGAACGTTTTTTTTTTTAGCTCACATCATTCAGTACCATTTGAAGCTCTAATGATTGTCCTTCGGCGACGTGTCCGATTTCTACCAGCGTTTACAGGGTTCGCTCTCCGTTAGCCATTTACTGTCCCCAGCTAACTTGCAAGGCAGCAGGTTGCTATTTTCTGTTAGGGTAGCGACCCTTAGACGACCTGCCCTCCTGGGCTGTTGAGCGTCATCTGCACAGGAAATCTGTCTTTTTCTGGACTACTTGGTTTTCCTTCCGTCCAATTTTGTATACGGTTTACTCCGCTAGGCTTTGATTGTCCCCAATCAAACTACAAGGCAGTAGTAATCTATCCATCTGTCATTACTCTTTATTCCATTTCATTATTTCATAATATATTTCATTATTTCATAATATATTTCATTATCTCATAATATATTTCATTATTTCATAATATATTTCATTATTTCATACGGAAACATTCATTAAAAAGACTAAAATTAAAATTTCCACAAAATATTTTCACCATATTTAAATTGCATCGGAGACCCTCGCCGGTGCTACGAAGGTTTGTACTGCCGCTGCGATCTTCCTGTGTAAGAAAGAGACCAGAGCACAAATGGTTACTCACTGAATGCAATGATGATGGTTCAATCAATCAATCAATCAATCAATCAAGCAAGCAAGTGTTCTTTCTGTAATGTTTTGAATACTTGATCAAATTAGCGTGGAAACTTCACCAAAAACAGACAAGGGATTGCTTTGAGTCCCGTTCATCTCATTATACAGCCCTCCGACTCGTTATGAACCAATAAGAATTCTGTCACTCGTAATGTTTCTGCGCTCGAAAGCTTCTCATTGGCTGACCCTAGCTTGCGCATTGGTTCCGACTTCTCTCGTGATAGAATAACGTAATCGATTACTTAATCATTTTTTAGTATACTGTTTCGAATATTTAAAGCGATTATGAGTATCTACTACTTTCTGTAGTTAGAAATGTTTAGTTATTCTGTCGTTGTTTTGTTCCAGGATTTCAAACTATTTCTTCGTGTGTTTTTTCTCTGCGTTGTTCCATGTTTCTCTCGTGTTTTTTTCATTTCTGGGGTAGCAGTCTTTGTCTCGTACATTTCCTCCTGGTCGCACTCTCTAGCAAATGATTGAATCTGGAAGTCTGCGTGTGGAATCGATCACATCTCAAGAAAATTACTTGACTGTACACACCTGGACATGCAGAGGAATGACCGTGCTGGCTTTCTTGCAAACAATATCCCAACTCAAGCGGGCAGAAGTATGGACAGAGCCGATATCATCAATGTGGTACGCTCTCAATTATGTGACATGGGCATGTCTCAGACACTGGAACGAGTTCGAGAATTAGGCGTTAAATTTGGACATGCCAGACAGTGTCGTCTTCGTGGTAGAGAGAGGATATAGTAATCAACTTCTCATGGGTACGGTGAGCAAATGGACTTTGCGATGGCTGCTGCAGCGGAGAACAGAGCACACATGGTAATGCCCAATGTGTCATGACGTCGATCGCATAACATAACTGTCACTGAACTTCAC
This sequence comes from Arion vulgaris, assembly GCA_020796225.1. Taxonomy (NCBI): domain Eukaryota; kingdom Metazoa; phylum Mollusca; class Gastropoda; order Stylommatophora; family Arionidae; genus Arion; species Arion vulgaris. The sequence continues at coordinate 19,181,631 of CM036777.1, forward strand.
TTTCATGGAGGTTCAGTCGGTTACGGAGGCGGGGAAATGGTTGGCATCTCACAAACTACTCTCGTACTTTCATACTCAGTGACGCCAAGAGCATGATTAGTAAAGTTGAATCAGGAATGGTGAGACACAACTGGGTGGAGGTACTAGTACAGACAATGATCAGAGAAATCACCTTCATTTTTGTACCTGGGCGCGCAGGAGTTAGGGATAATGAACGAACTGATAAATTGGCTGGGTTTTCTACGATATCAGAGGGAGCTGCCATGGATCGAAATGACATTCTTCACGCATTGCGAGAGTCTTTCCGAACAGAGAAGTTTTAGGGCTGTGAATCCCACTCGCTGACCAGATTAAGAGAGATGGGTGTCAATATTGGTGCAGCCCGAAAAGAACGACTTACTAAATATGCAAAGAGATTGATTAATCAACATCGAACTGGCGTATTGGTCCGCTGGACGCTGCTGGATTTGCTGAGGCGGAGATCGGAGCACCTATGGACATGTCTGGAGTGCTATGATGATAGTCTTCATATAACTGATAACTGATAACTGATAACCTCACTTTGGAGGCAGATCGCCATTCATGTCTGAATTCTTAGTGACTCTATGAGCATACTCGGGTCCGAACCAGGTTGTGTTTGTAGACAGTGACTGGAACATGTAATAGCCGTCCATCACAAGCGATGATGACAACTGTCTCAGACGTGTTCTGCTACACCTCTCTGGTGTGTCCTAAGGTAACTGTAGAGTCCAATCCTATAACACAATCCCCTACCACAGGCGGGGCATACAGGATCAAGGTCATACATGTACCTGTTGTGTGTTCTGTTTTTTGGCGCAGCTCGTTTTCTCTGTGCCTCAACGGGACGATGATTCTCAGCAATGCGAGTTCCTCTTGTGTTGTTACAGCGCCATATTTGGCGATCTAGCGCAAGGGATTCCCAGCACGTGGTGTCTATACCGAAGCATTTCAGAGAGATTTTAAGTCTTTGAAGTGTTTTCTCTATCCACCAGCAGAACGTCTGCTCCCTTCGAGTTTACATCAACTGTCCCAAGGATTGCATTTATCAGGCATTCGAGCAACGTGACCGGCCCATCTCACTTGGGCTTTCTGCAACAGTGTGTTGACGCTTGGGATCTTTGCTCTTGTGAGGACTTGACTATCTGGAATTTTGTTTTGCCAGTTTATTCGTAGTATTCTGCGTAGACAGCTTGTGTGGAAGTGGTTTTAGTTTTCTTTCGTGTCTGCTATACACTGTCCATGTCTCGCTGGCGTACAGCAGCGTGGTTAGCACTATGGTCTGGTAAACTTTCAACTTTCTGGAACCTGTATTGAGTTAATGAATGCAGAGAGTCGCCTTCGTTTTCGTAGCCAAGTATGCGGGTGTCAAGAAAGATGAACAAGCAGACAGACTTGTGAAGACGGCTACAGTGGACAGCAATGGGCGGGGCTGATATCTTGAGCACCATTTGGGATCTTTGTGGCGTAGAGGTTAGGTCTTCGCCTCTCGTGCCAAAGGTACCAGGTTCGCTCCCTCGTGGAGACATGAGGACATTTTTCCAGAGATCCCTGATCTCAGTGTAGGTGAGATCGAATTCCTAGTCCTATCGAAGACGGACGATAAAACGTAAGTGCCGTGATCAATTTCTCTCTCTCTTTCGATCGGTCTTTTCGGTCATTTTGATCATTCTTGTTGTGATATACAAACAGCCTTTGCCCAAAGAACGGTTTTTTACGTCACATCATTCAGGGCTATTTGAAGCTTTGGTGCTTATCCTTCAGTGATGTTTCCGGTTTCAGTCAGCGTTTACTGGGTTCGCTCTCCGTCAGCTGACCTGCAAGGCAGCAGGTTGCTATTTTCTATTAGGGTAGCGACCCTTAGACGACCTATGCTCTCGGGCTGATGAGCGTTATCTGCCCAAGTTACCAGTCTTTTTTGGACTACTTGGTTTGCCTGCCGTTCAGTTGTGTGTACGGTTTGCCCCGCTAGCCTCTGCTTGTCCCCAATCTAACTACAAGACAGTAGTCGTTCCCTGCGTACGGAAACGCGCACTGGATGCGAGCCTCTGCTGGGCTTTCCAGTTTTTCTGCATATTTGGGTGGTCCGCTCACCCCTACGTGTGTTACGCCTTTTCGTCGCTCCACCATCAGCAACGTGTACTTCTGCTCCACCGGTCGGCCTACTCGTGCATCGTCCGCATTCATGTTCGTTCCTCCCCGGTGCCTGCTCACCATGTCTATTTGTTCCCCCCGTGCTCACATTCCCATTGCCTCTAGACTGTCCGGACACGGAGCTCATCTCGGGCCCCCACCTCGGGGCTCCAAGTTTCGCCTTATGTTGGCTCACGTGCATCTCAACTTGGGCTCGGAGGTGGGGGGCCCGAGTTTCGCCCCACGCGCGCCCACGTCTCTTCTCTGGATGCACCCCTCGCACCTCAATTTGGGCCCCCATCTCGGGACTCTGAGTTTCGCCTTATGTGGGCCGACGTGCAACTCGGCCCGGGCCCCCACCTCTGGGTCCGAGTTTCGCCCCACGTGTACCCACGTATCTTCTATGAATACACCTCTTATCCCGTTATGTTTATCCGTTCAGCTTTTCTCATCGGTAGGGAGAGATGTACATTTATAGTCACTCTGGGATTCCGCTCGTCTGTGTTGCGAGCGGATCTCATCCAACGTTACCACGTCTGCATCACTACTTATACCAGAGTAGCTCTCCCTCGATCCCTACCCGCTTAGCCAGACATGAACCATTATCTGTTTCCAGGGTTACCACGTGGAGGTGAGGTAGGATTTTGGTTAGTGCCAGCTCACTAATCCTGGCGCTACGTTGTCCCGATGCTCATTTGTCCCAGTGATCAATTTAAGCACGTAAGAACCCTTGGTAGTTAAAATCGAGAAGAGCAGGCTGGAAAGCCGCTTCCCATGCAAAATGTATTAGAAACAATATAAAAATAAAATTCCTACAAAAATATCTTCACCATCTTCAAAATTACATCAGGGGCCCTCGCCGGTGCTACGCAATTCGTGCACTGCCGCAGAGATCTTCCTGTGTAAGAAAGAGGTCGAAGCATACATGGATGCTCACCGAAGTGCAATGATGATGGTCTTATCAATCAATCAATCAATCAATCATTCAATCAATCAATCAATCAATCAATCATTCAAATGATTTGGGAGATGGGTCGGACAGGGGAACCAGATTTCGATTTGAGAGATGGGTCGGACTGGGGAACCAGATTTCGATTTGAGAGATGGGTCGGACTGGGGAACCAGATTTCGATTTGAGAGATGGGTCGGACTGGGGAACCAGATTTCGATTTGAGAGATGGGTCGGACTGGAGAACCAGATTTCGATTTGAGAGATGGGTCGGACTGGAGAACCAGATTTCGATTTGAGAGATGGGTCGGACTGGAGAACCAGATTTCGATTTGAGAGATGGGTCGGACTGGAGAACCAGATTTCGATTTGAGAGATGGGTCGGACTGGAGAACCAGATTTCGATTTGAGAGATGGATCGGACTGGAGAACCAGATTTCGATTTGAGAGATGGGTCGGACAGGGATCCAGATTGTAATTTGAGAGATGGGTCGGACAGGGATCCAGATTGTAATTTGAGAGATGGGTCGGACAGGGGATCCAGATTGTTATTTGGATTGTACGTCCATGTTTCGCCTGCATGGACTTGGAGTCAAACATGGTGTTGGTACATTTGAACTTTCTCTAGGGAGTAGACGATGTTTATGACACGATTGTCTGTAAATGCTACAGACGAGTACTTATAATATCATGGACAGAGAAAAGAACAAATGCTTCTGTTCTACAACAGCTTGATATTAAAGAGAGTTGGTTATTAAAGAGCATAACATCAAGGAAAATTAAATATTTCGAACATTTCAAACGACATGAGTGCCTAGAGAAAATAATTTTGGAGGAAATGGTGCCTGAAAGAAGAATGAGACGAAGACCTAGAAGAAGACCCACTAACCAACCAATCTACCATCCAACCAACCAACCAACCAACCAACCAACTAACCAACCAACCAACCAACCAACTAACCAAACAATCAACCAATCAATCAAGCAACCAATCAACCAACCAACCAAACCAACCAAACAGACAACCAACCAACCAACCCACCAACCAACCACCAACCACCCACCAACCAACCATCCACCAAACCTACCAAACCACCAACCAACCAACCAATCAAGCACACTAACTTCTTTCCTTTTCTCCTCCTCACTTTACCATCTCTCCCCCAACCTTCTTTCTTTCTCATCCTTTCTTCCCTTATCTCCTCTCCTCATCTCTCTCATTTCTCCCAAAGAAAAAACCAATAATCTGATGACATGTCCATAATGCAAGCACAACAATTTAATAGCGCCCTAGATGTCGGCAGATGTCGTGGAACATAAACATAAGCGGATACGAGAGTGGGACAGATAATAGCAGAAAATTGAGCACTTTCTCTGGTGTCCATGTCTTGAGCCATCTCCTTCTCTTCCGTTTGCAAATTTATGGGGAAATAATTTGAGGGCTGACATATACAAGATCCGCTCATAGGCGTTTCTTGATGAACTGTGTGATGGGGGAGGGGGTTATGTGTGAGGTGGTGGTAGGCGCTGGAGGTGGGGGACGGGGAGGGAGGGTTGGTGTTGAGATAAATTTTGTAGTTGAAGATTAGAAACGTGACAGAAAAAAAACGTTGATCAGACAGACAGACAGACAGAAAGTGAGACAAGAGACAGTCATAGATATACATATATGGAGACGTAGAGAGATAGATAGATTTACAGATAGACAGACAGACAGATAGACGGACGGACGGATGGGTGCGTGGGTGGGTGGATGGGTGGGTGGATAAATGGATCTGTGGATGGAAAGATAGATAGATAGATAGACAGGCAGGCAGACAGGTAGATAGGTAGACAGACATATATGGAGATAGGAATATAGATAGGTATATCTTCTTCTTCTAACGCGTTATATCGACCAGGTGTTAACCACTCTGTGTCATTTGTATGTGATCCAAGCGCCTAAGAGTGGCTCTACGTTATATGTTGTAACTATATGTTGTAACTATTCTTTTCTTCCCTTGCGGGCGCCGGCAACACACGAGCGAAGTAGGTATAATGCAGACATATGACTGAGATAGACAAATAGACAGGTAGATAGACACATAGACAGGTAGATAGACAAATAGACAGGTAGATAGACAAATAGACAGGTAGATAGATAAATAGACAGGTAGATAGACAAATAGACAGGTAGATAGACAAATAGACAGGTATATAGATAAATAGGTAGATAGACAAATAGGTAGATAGACAAATAGACAGGTAGATAGACAAATAGACAGGTAGATAGATAGAACAAGATTGAAATGAAAATCGTGGCATATCCTAAAGGACGTAGCCATCAACCACGGTAAACGAGTAGTTGATTTTCTAGGCACCACTTATACGTTCAGTAGATTGCCATTGCTTTCTGAACCGTGAGGTCTATTGTTTCCTTTTGTAAAAATCCCACGGAAACGAATTTGCTTCTAAACTTGCCCACCGTGGGGTTTGAACCAGGTACGCTTGGCTTCGTGATCGAGCTCACTACCGCTTGAGCTACAGACGCTCACGTGAACAAGATTACCACTTCTAGAAAATGCACAGAAAACAACGCTATCCCAACACTGGTGACAACAAGATTATTCAACTCAAACAAGACACAGAAATAAAAAACATGGACAACATATTTGAACACTACTTAACATCAACATTCAAATGAGATATCAAAAGGCATATTTATATATTTAAGTTGGTGTGGGACGAATTCGCGTAATTTGTAACCATGTGAGTTTTTTAAAAAATCAAATCCATGTGATTTGAGCCTAAGAGCGATTGTAGTTGCGTAAGTTTTGTGTCTACGAGTAGGAACATCCGATTTCTTCAACGATTTTATATACTAGGGTAGCTTCCCTAGACCCCTACCCCAGTCACCTCTTACGACATGCCTTGTAGGTCGCAGTGTAACTATTCATTTCTCCCCTTGAAGAACCCGGCAGCACACAGGCGAAGAGAATGCAGTTCTACTTGTACCGCCGTCTGATTCTATAACTCGCCCTACACAGGAAACCCTACAGGTCCGGTACAAGAAGGGGAGGAGGGGAACCGATCAATACTCACAAACATACTCTGAACGATTTACAAATGTCTGACTTATTCAACATTATTGACAAGAATACAAAAGTCTGTGGTTTAGAAAGTAATGTCATAATCTCTATCTATCAATCACTTGTCCCTGGAGTTGATATACTTTCAATATATCTCTATTCTCCCTTGACATACCTACTCAAAAAGAACCGTTTTCTGTTCGTCTGTTTGCATGGTTACATGTTGACATAACTCATCATAGCTTGCTGTACATTTTTTAAATATCGATTTTGTAGAGTTGATCGAGCGTACATTGTTGTTAGCCATGTTCTAAGTAGATTTAATGCATATAGCGCCGTAGGGTTGTGCAGCAAATGAAGCGTTGCAGTGCTTGATATTATTTATTTTTAATGTAAGGATCGCCCTGTGGTTCCGGGACCCGCAATGGAAGCAAAGAATAGTACCACTGCGACCTACAAGGCATGTCGTAAGAGGCAACTGATGTAGGACCTAGGAAGCTACACTAGTAAATAAAAATAATCGGATATGCTGGCCTACTTGTAGGCGCATAACTGGCACAATGTTCAATCGCTCTTAGGCTCAGATCACATACAAATCACACAGAGTGGGTAACACGTTGTCTATATGGAGCGTTCGAAGAAGGATGTTAGGATACCAATGTACCCCAATCTTGAAACACCCAGCAATTCCAGTAGAGACTAAAAGACAGATTTATAAATGTAATCGTCATATCAACACTGTGCTACCAGTGCCAACCGTCAATTTTGAATCATCAAATAGCTTGTCCTGAGCAGAACGTTGCCACCCCAACAGTCCTTCGGTATTTCTCTCTCTAATAGGTCAGATGTCCTGTCTCTGCAGCCGTCATGTTGAAACCATCAGTTACATCCTGAATCCATCTTCTTCGTAGTCTTCCTCTTCTTTTATTTACCGGTATGCCTTCTTCCATAATGGTCTTCTCCAGCCCCTCATGTCTTTTTATATATCCAAAATATCTCAATTTTCTCTTTCTTATTTGTAGCATCAGCTAGTTTTCTTTGATTTTGAGTTGTTTCTGGATAGATCTATTTGTTCTCTTCTCTGTCCATGATATACGAAGGACTTCTGTAACACATATTCAAAAATATATTCAATCTTGAAACACCCAGCTATTCCAGTAGAGACTAAAAGACAGATTATGCTGTCAGTGTCAAACATGGACACCGACAAAGAACAAGAAAGGAAAATTGCCACTAGTGAAATGAGATGAGGAACATCATGGAAGGAGGCATACTGGTAAAGAGAAGAAGAGGAAGACCCATGGATTCAGGATGAAACTGGTGGTTTGAACATGACGGCTGCAGAGGCATCCTATGAGAGAGAAATTTCGAAGGACTGTTAGGGTGGCAACGTTCTGCTCAGGATAAGCTATTTAATGATGATATGACTGTGAGAAAGTGTTGGAGGATTCCTGCCTACATGTAAGATCTCCCTTGGGAGGGAGAGAATTCATTTTCATGTGCTATACCGCAGTCATACATCTCTATACCGCAGTCATGCAGTTCTATACCGCAGTCATACAGCTCTATACCGCAGTCATGCAGTTCTATACTGCAGTCATACAGTTCTATACCGCAGTCATGCAGTTCTATACTGCAGTCATACAGTTCTATACCGCAGTCATGCAGTTCTATACTGCAGTCATACAGTTCTATACCGCAGTCATACAGTTCTATACTGCAGTCATGCAGTTCTATACTGCAGTCATGCAGTTCTATACCGCAGTCATACAGTTCTATACCGCAGTCACACAGTTCTATACCGCAGTCATACATTTCTATACCGCAGTCATACAGTTCTATACCGCAGTCATGCAGTTCTATACTGCAGTCATACATTTCTATACCGCAGTCATACAGTTCTATACCGCAGTCATACAGTTCTATACCGCAGTCATACAGATGATCGGTACGTTGACACACATTAACTCTTTCACTCCAGGATAATACACGCTTGATATGCTGTGGTATTGTGAAGTTTTAAGATGTATGTAACTCCATCAATCCATCTTTTCTTGGTCTGTCCCTTCCTCTTAATGATTCCATTTTCAGGTTGTACTCTCTTGCAAATGGTGTTATTGGTAGTTCAAAATCGAGAACAGCAAGCTGGAAAGCCGCTGCATAGGCAAAATTTATTAGAAAGATAAAAAAATTATTTCTTAAAAATATTTTCACCATCTTCTAAATGAAATCGGACCTCACCGGTGCTAAGGAGTGTGTGCACTACCGCTGAGATTTTCCTATGTAAGAAAGATATCGAAGCACACATGATTACTCACGGAAGTGCAATGATGATGGTCCTATCAATCAATCAATCAATCAAGTAGTTTTGCTATCGATCAACAAATGCTTGGCAGATTCTCACTCCCTGTCACATCATACATCACAGATTCACCAGGCGTCTAGGTTTAACATTGACACACACGAGACACTGAATCTCTTCAAACCCGAAGAGTGTCTGCAAGTTGAGGACTAGATGAGTGGTCGAGAGAGAATGAGAGCCGGGGAAGTGAGTAAGACCAGAACCAATTACACATTCCCTCTAGCTCACGGCAACTTACAGAACTTTAGACCGGGAATTCACATTTTGAGTTAGATTTCGACTTGAAAAAATATTCATCATCATCAGGTTCCGTGCAGGCTGGAGTAGGCGATCGTGGATCTCTACAAATCTCTGTATGTGGTGTTTGCATTTCATGGTTTGTCATTTTAGCAGTCCATGGGATTCTCAACATTCTTCTGTAAAACCACACAAAACAGCTTCTTTATTACAATCATTAAGCCCATGTGCCCAGCGAGTTCGTAGCAAGTTGGACTGCGGGTGACAAGCCCTCTGTGAGTGCGGGTTCAATTCCGCGGACTGGCATAAAAGCCACTGATTCCCCAGATTTACGGTGTTTGTGACACTGAACCGAAGAGCTGACAGCTCAAGTGCTTCTGGATCGAAATTTTTTTTACAAATTACAATCATTAAAAATTAAATTTTATTTGTTGTCTTGATTATTGGTTACTGACTGAACTAACATATCAGCACTCCAGGCAGTCTCCTATAGGTGCACAGTCTCCCCTAGGTGCACAGTCTCCCCTAACAGTTGTCAAAGAGTATGCATACTGATGCGCATCTTAGGCTGTTGGTCCGGGTTCATTTCCACTGTGGGCGTAGAATTGTTTCCGATCGAAACGGCTCTCAGGTCGACCCAGCCTCATTTGGGTACCAGGAAAAGTTCTAGGAAGTAAAGACGGTCAGCGTGATGTTGACCACACCACCCATCGTGTGCCGATAGTCAATGACAAAAGTATGGAAATAACACTGTATTACCCTATATAAAAAGTGTTCTTTTGCTTTTCTTTTTTTCTTCTTGATTGATAGTACCATCATCATTGCACTTCAGTGAGTAACCATGTGTGCTCTGATCTCTTTCTTACACAGGAAGATATCAGATGTAGTGCACGAACTCCGTAGCACCGGCGAGATTTCCCGATGAAATTTTGAAGATGGTGAAGATATTTTTGTAGGAATTTTTATTTTAATCTTGTCTAATGAATTTTTCCGGGCAGCGGCTTTCCAGCCTGCACTTCTCAATTATGAACTGCCAAGGGTTCTTTTACTCAATTTGATCACGGGACATAGCGTCCTTCTCCGATAGGACTAGGAACTCGATCTCCTCTACACTGAAATCAGGGATCAGTGGAAAAAATATTCCAATGACCCCCACGAGGGAGCGAACCAAGAGGCGTACCTTTGGAACGAGAGGCGATCACCATACCTCTACGCCACAGAGACACAGAAACTCACTGGGACTCACTGGGACTCACTGGGACTCACTAGGACTCACTGGGACTCACTGGGACTCACTAGGACTCACTGGGACTCACTGGGACTCACTGGGATTCACTGGGACTCACTGGGACTCACTGGGACTCACTTGTATACTTGATCTTCTTGTGCTCAATATGATCACGTAACAGAACCATTGGTAGTTCCAAATCGAGAAGAGGAGGCTTGAAAAGTCGCAGCCTGGGCAAAACTCATTAGCCCTTTAGCTGCTAAGATGTATATATACGTTTTTCCCATTCACTTCTAAAGACGCATTAACACGTCTGCTATTATCTCTCCCCTGTGGGCTAAAGACGTGTTAACACATTATACATTGCTACTATCACTGCTATAGGCGTATATTCACGTTTGTGACCTAGAAACAAAGAGTAGCTATTCAGCCTTCAGAAAGTATGTAGCAGCGAAAGGGTTAAAAAGATTACAAATAAAAATTTCTACAAAATATCTTCAAAATTACATCCAGAACCCTCGACGGTGCTACGGAGTTCGTGCACCGCAGCTTAGATCTTTCTGTGTAAGAAAGAGATTGAATCCCATATGGTTATTCACTGAAATGCAATGATGATGCTCCTATTAATAAATCAATGATGCTTGGTCGAATTGCGTGCGGTTCTGGTCAGAATAAATCCCACTCTGACTATAACATTTGACAATAAAACCATGCCCGTAATAATAATAATAAATAATAAATAATAATATACAAAATAACAGACAGGAAGATAGAACTAAATTATTGAAAAGAGACAAGTATTTTACATGAATACCAATATTTAATGTGGAAACATCCTTGGAGGATACAAGGCAAATTAGTGTAAACAAAGCAATAATGGCGCTTTTGTTGAGCATACTTTTCCAAATATATTTATGAGCAGAGGCGTATACAGAAAGCACTGACGTTAGAGAGTAGTGAATTGAATAGATGTTCGTGTATTAAAAAGGCATGCTATTAACGTGGAATAAAGCAAGACTAAGGACAGCGGTTCCCACATTTTGCTTTACTGTGGACCTCCTTTTAAATACATTTTGTTACCGCTGACCACCAACAGTGTCTATATATTTTCTAACGATGGAGTTATTATTACACCATACCAGCAGTCAAGTTGGCTCTAATTTCTCAGACTGCGAGAAACTTTAAATGATCTTTCATTTTGTCCTGTCAGACATTTAAACTCCGGTCTGGTCCGGATCCTTTGATTTCGCAGAGGAACTAGTTTACCACTGTTTTTATTCATATTTTTAAAATGTATTTTTCTGTTTGAAATGTCAAAGATCATAATATTTCTTCAAGCGCTTGAGGACTCCCTGTTAGTACCTCGTAGACCCCATTTTGGGAAACGCTGACTTTGATCTTCTTTCTTTCTTTCTTTTGTCCTTCTCTGCTTTTTTGCCGCTAGGCGTAGCAGGTTTAACTGATGATCGGTTTCGGAGATAGTGCACGCTCTGTCGCTTGATATGCTGTGGTATTGTGGAGTTTTAAGATGTCTGTAACTCCATCAACCCATCTTTTCTTGGTCTGCCCTTTCCTCTTGATGATTCCATTTTCAGGTTGTACGCTCTTGCAACTGGTGTATTCGGTTCATTCTGACCAAGTGACCAAACCATTTGAGTCTCTGTTTTTCAATAAATCTAATAGCAGGTGTTGTTCCGACTGTTCTTCTAATTTCTTCATTTCTTATATGGTCTCTTCTTGTTTTATTTACTGCTTTCCTCAAGCATCTCATTTCGCATGTGGTAATTTTCCTTTCTTGTTTTTTTGTCAGTGCCCATGTTTGGCACTGGTAGCACAGTGTTGGTATATCTGACTTTGATAAAAGATGATAATGTATTGGAAATTTGTAAAGAACGGATTGCTGTTTGAACTAGCGCAAACTCCACCACATTCCAGCCTAGCGATTTACAGCGCTGTTCTAGGAAGTAAAGGTGATCTTATATATTATACTTATATGTTATACATCAAAATTGAATACTTTGGTCACATCAAGCCTAGAGAGAACAATATTAGAGGGCAGGGTCCCAGGACGCAGAGGCAGACCAAGAAGAAGATGGCTTCTTCTTCTTCTTTTGTCGTCACACTGCTACCGGGTTGTTGCCGAGTGTCGTGGTTTTCTGATTTTGTCTTGCTCTGTTCTGGTGGCTTATGTGATTGTTATCTTTGCTCTTTCACAGGATTCTGCTACGCCACCTAACCATCTTTTCCGTGGTCTTCCTCTTGTCTTCTTTCCGGATGTTCTGTTGTAGAAGACTCTGTATACTGTGGAGTTTGGATGCATTCTTATTAAGTGGCCAAACCACTTCATTCTTTGTTTATCTATGTAATTCAAGCACGGTTTTGTGCCAACTTTCTTTCTTATGCTGATGTTAGTGATTCTGTCTTTTCTTGTGTTGTTGATAACTTTTTGCAGGCAACGCATTTCACATGTAGTTATTTTTGTGACTGCGCTTTGCTCAATGTCCTCAAGATGGCTACAAGATATTAAAGAAACCACGAATGTGACCATCGACGAAGTGGGTGAACTGGCAAGAGACAGAGGAATTTCATATGCGCTGCAAAGAATGCAATGCCCTATAAAGGAAACCCACATTGATGATGATTAGTATTGCAATAATCACATGGCGGCCGCTCTCCCAAAACCATCAGTTAGATGCGCCTCGATATATAAAAACTTTGGACAGCGCTACTCAAGCTCAATGAATGCTAATGAACTGAATTAAGTCACGGGGTTGGTTTATTTGAACCTGTTTCCGGATTTCATCAGTTTGTGGCATATTTGACGTTTCATAATGGATTTTTGTGTGAAGGACGTTTTATTTGACCTAATAAAATCTCAACCGCAAACTACCATCAATAATGAAAACATTGAGAACGTCACATATTTATAATAACTTGGTTCTATAATTACTCAACAATGGAGATTGTACTAAAGAAGTTAGAAGAAGACTAGCCATGGTACTCCAGAGAGTGGTCAGTATGAAGAAACTATGGCACGACACAAGCAAAGATTGTAGAAATAAGTTAGAGGAAGACTCGCCATGGCTTTCCAGAGGGTGGTCAACATGAAGAAACTATGGCGTGACACAAGCAAAGATTGTAGAAATAAGTTAGAGGAAGACTAGCCATGGTACTCCAGAGAGTGGTCAGCATGAAGAAACTATGGCGTGACACAAGCAAAGAAACAAAAGTAAGACTTCTGAGAACATACATATTCCCTGTAGCAACATATGAATGTGAATCATGGACCATAACACAAACATTAAAGAACAAAATTGAAGCTTTTGAAACAAGGTGTTACAGAAAAGTTCTTAGAACATCCTGGACAGAGAAGAGAAGAAACAAAGACATCCTACAAGACCTGAATATCAATGTTCATAAATAACATCATGTCTCGGAAGATGAAATGTTTGGGCTACGTTAACCGTCACAGTGGTTTGGAGAGAATGGTAATAGAAAGCGTGGTTTCTGGAGTACGGGGCAGAGGACGACCAAGATGAAGGTGGCAGCACAACATTAAAGAAACCTTGAACATACCGCTGAAAGAGGCCGGAGAATTTGCTAGAGACAGAGAGTTTTTCATGCGGGCTGTGATGAAAGAGACGTTCTGTAAGGGACAAGCTACTACTTGAATATATAACAACGTGTTCTTGAGGTACTGATGGATGTTGAACTCCCCTGAATGGCTTTATTAAAGACAATGGCCAGAGTCCGGGAAAAGTGACGAACACCTGTTGAGGCCCCCATGCTCCACGAGGATCGGAGTGTAATAAGTTAGTAATCATCATCATCAAATAGCTTGTCCTGAGCAGAACTTTTCCACCCCGACAGTCCTACGGAATTTCTCTCTCTCTTAGGCCAGATGTCCTGCCTCTGCAGCCGTCAAGTTCGAACCATCAGTTACATCCTGAATCCATCTTCTCTGTGGTCTTCCTTTTATTCTCTTTGCCGTAAGTAATACATGACGCAATAGTAGCAGTCCATCGCAAACAATGAGGACAGCAGCCTCAGACGTGTGATGATGCACCTACCTGGTGTGTGCAGAAGTGATTGTAAAGTCCAATCTTCGAACACAAACCACTACCACATGTGGGGCGGGGCATACAGTTTACTTTCAGTAGTCTGTGTAGACAACTTATGTGGAAGTGGTTTAGTTTTCTTGCGTGTCGGCTATACACTGTCCATGTTTCACTTGCGTACAGCAGCGTGGTTATCACTACATGACGTAATACACATACTTCTTCTTCTTCCAATGTTCCATATCGACCACTTGTTAACCACTCTGTGTGATCTGTATGTGATCTGAGCCTAATAGCGATTGTACGTTGTGCCAGTTGTGCACCTACAAGTACTCCAGCAATTCGATTTCTGCGATGCTTTTTATTTACTATGGTAGTTTCCCTAGACCCCTACATCAGTCGCCTCTTACGACATGCCTTGTAGGTCGCAGTGGTACTATTCTTTACTTCAGTTGCGGGCCCCGGCACCACACGAGCGAAACACAACACATCCGATTTCTGCGACGCTTTTCATTTACTAGGGTAGCTTCACTAGGCCTCTACCT
>CM036777.1:19201228-19206228 GCA_020796225.1 Arion vulgaris
TCACTATGATCTTATTTTAAAACATACCATTTATTTCAGTTTTATTTTGTGGGATTTTTGTGAGGGGAAAGGGGGCGTATGTGGTCATGAGGTTTATCTTGCTTTCTGAAGGTCGAAATGCGGACCGCGTCATTCGGTACACATGTGAATTTTTCTTTTTTCTATCAACAGTTAGTCAGAGATTTAGTATGTATGCAAGTGGTTCTTACCAGGGGAGGCGTGAGGAAGTATCAGGGAGGGTGAGGAAGTATCAGGGTAGGAGTGAGGAAGTATCAGGGAAGGCGTGAGGAAGTATCAGGGAAGGCGTGAGGAAGTATCAGGGAGGGTGAGAAAGTATCAGGGTAGGAGTGAGGAAGTATCAGGGAAGGCGTGAGGAAGTATCAGGAAGGCGTGAGGAAGTATCAGGGGAAAGGGGTGAGGAAGTATTAGGGATTGGTGAGGAAGTATCAGAGGAGGCGTGAGGAAGTATTAGGGAGGCGTGAGGAAGTATTAGGGATTGGTGAGGAAGTATCAGGGAAGGTGTGAGGAAGTATCAGGGAGGTGTGAGGCAGTATCAGGGAGGTGTGATGAAGCATCAGGAAGGCGTGAGGAAGTATCAGGGAGGAGTGAGGAAGTATCAGGGAGGGTGTGGCAGTATCAGGGAGGGTGTGGCAGTATCAGGAGGCGTGAGGAAGTATCAGGGAAGGTCTGAGGAAGTATCAGGAAAGGTCTGAGGAAGTATCAGGGAAGGTGTGAGGAAGTATCAGGGAGGTGTGAGGAAGTATCAGGGGAGGAGTGAGGAAATATCAGGGAAGGTGTGAGGAAGTATCAGGGGAGGTGTGAGGAAGTATCAGGGGAGGTGTGAGGAAGTATCAGGGAGGTGTGAGGAAGTATCAGGGAAGGTGTGAGGAAGTATCAGGGAGGTGTGAGGAAGTATCAGGGAAGGTGTGAGGAAATATCAGGGGATGAGTGAGGAAGTATCAGGGAAGGTGTGAGGAAGTATCAGGGGATGAGTGAGGAAGTATCAGGGAAGGTGTGAGGAAGTATCAGGGAGGTGTGAGGAAGTATCAGGGAAGGTGTGAGGAAGTATCAGGGAGGTGTGAGGAAGTATCAGGGGAGCCACGAGGAAATATCAGGGGAGGCAGTATCAGGGAGGCGGGAGGAAGTATCAGGGAGGCAGTATCATGGGAGGCGGGAGGAAGTATCAGGAGAAGCAGTATCATGGGAGGCGGGAGGAAGTATCAGTAGAGGCAGTATCATGGGAGGCGGGAGGAAGTATCAGTAGAGGCAGTATCATGGGAGGCGGGAGGAAGTATCAGGAGAAGCAGTATCATGGGAGGCGGGAGGAAGTATCAGGAGAGGCAGTATCATGGGAGGCGGGAGGAAGTATCAGCAGAGCCGTGAGGAAGTATCAGGGGACGCAGTATCATGGGAGACGGGAGGCAGTATCAGGGAAGGAGGGAGTCAGTACCAGGGGAGCTGTAAGACAATGCCAGTAGAGGTGTTAAAACGTTATAACAATTAACCTCTAGTGGCACAACAATTGTGACATATCCTTTACAAGACATCACCATCAAACACAGTAAATGAGTATTTGATTTTTCTAGGCATCACTTATACGTTCAGTAGCTTTACATTGCTTTCTGAACGGTGGTGTCTATTTTTACCGTTCTTAAAAATCCACGGACACGAATTTTCTTCCAAACTGTCCGACGCGGTGTTTGCACCAGGTACTCTTGGGTAGTGACCAAGCTCACTATCGCTTAAGCCGTAAAGACGAATGCACTGTAATGTTCACAGAAGAAATGAATAAAAAATATTCACGTTGCTCTCACTGTTCACTAAACAGAATAATCTGGATAACAATGGGGAGACTGCAGTAACAACTGGCGAAACACGTAATAACAAAATACTGTAGTTTTACAAAATACAAAAACAAAATACAAAAACATAACATTGGCTGTGAAATATGTAAACATTGATTGATTGATTGATTGATTGATTGATGGGACCATCATCATTGCACTTCGTGAGTAACCATGTGTGATCCGATCTCTTTCTTATACAGGAAGATCTCAGTTGCAGTGCATGAACTACTTAGCACAGGCGAGAGCCCACGATGAAATTTTGAAGATGAAGATATTTTTGTAGGAATTTTATTTTTAATCTTGTGTAATGAATTTTGCACGGGCAGCGGCTTTCCAGCCTGCTCTTCTAGATTTTGAACTGCCAAGGGTTCTTTTACATGCTCAAATTGAACACGAGACCTACGTTTTATCGTACGTCTCTGATAGGACTAGGAACTCGATTACACAAACACTGAGATCAGGGATTTCTGGAAAAATATCAAGATGGCTTAACACGGGAGCGAACCTGGTACCTTTGGCACGAGAGGCGAGCACCTAACCTCTACGCCACGGAGACCACCTAGGATTAGAGAAAAGAAGGATACAAACTCTTGTCTTTTAGTTACGTCGTGGTCTCCGATAATAGACGGCCGTTGGGCTGAAGTATAAATTCTTGGAAATAAGAGCACAACTGTTCAGTGATCCTCGCATTCCAGTATTATTGTATTTATTCATTTTAAAAGCAACACAACACGCTAAATCAAGATTATATTATGTTACAAGTTCAGTTTAACACTACACGCTAAATCAAGATTATATTATGTTACAAGTTCAGTTTAAAACTACACGCTAAATCAAGATTATATTATGTTACAAGTTCAGTTTAAAACTACACGCTAAATCAAGATTATATTATGTTACAAGTTAAATTTAAAACTACACGCTAAATCAAGATTATGTTATGTTACAAGTTCAGTTTAACACTACACGCTAAATCAAGATTATATTATGTTACAAGTTAAATTTAAAACTACACGCTAAATCAAGATTATATTATGTTACAAGTTCAGTTTAACACTACACGCTAAATCAAGATTATATTATGTTACAAGTTAAATTTAAAACTACACGCTAAATCAAGATTATATTATGTTACAAGTTCAGTTTAACACTACACGCTAAATCAAGATTATATTATGTTACAAGTTCAGTTTAACACTACACGCTAAATCAAGATTATATTATGTTACAAGTTCAGTTTAAAACTAAAGAATATCAGAATTATTAACATTTTTTATCAATATATTACCATGAACGCATAGAATTGTGTAAAATGGCAAAAAAAAGCTTACAGTGTACTATCAAATATATACAAAAATCAGTCCCAATCAAATTGAAATTTTCGATTTCTCGTCTGAGCTAGTCGGCCTTATGTTGCCGGGGGCTACGGTTACGCATAAAATTGACACACTTGATACATTTTGTTCAGTACAATTTCTTTTTTTCTTGCTGAAGAAAGTAACTTATAATTATTATTCAGTTATCAGTTATATGAGGACTATCATTATAGCACTCCGGACATGTCTACTTATGCACCGATCTCCGCCTCAGCAAATTCAATAATTATTATTACGGTGGTCATCTTCGCCTGTTTGAGAATCGTTCAGTTTTGGCAACCTTTGATATCATCAATTTGATCCGGTATCATGCTGCAGTGAGAGAGTTGTGGAGAGACATGATCGCCTATGCCGGGAGGTATAGCACTTGATTGATCATGCTACAGTGAGAGAGTTGTGGAGAGACATGATCGACTACGCCGGCAGGTATAACACTTGATTGATCATGCTACAGTGAGAGAGTTGTGGAGAGACATGATCGACTACGCCGGCAGGTATAACACTTGATTGATCATGCTACAGTGAGAGAGTTGTGGAGAGACATGATCGCCTACGCCGGGAGGTATAGCACTTGATTGATCATGCTGCAGTGAGAGAGTTGTGGAGAGACATGATCGACTACGCCGGGAGGTATAGCATTTGATTGATCATGCTACAGTGAGAGAGTTGTGGAGAGACATGATCGACTACGCCGGGAGGTATAGCATTTGATTGATCATGCTGCAGTGAGAGAGTTGTGGAGAGACATAATCGCCTACGCCGGGAGGTATAGCATTTGATTGATCATGCTACAGTGAGAGAGTTGTGGAGAGACATGATCGACTACGCCGGGAGGTATATCATTTGATTGATCATGCTACAGTGAGAGAGTTGTGGAGAGACATGATCGTCTACGCCGGGAGGTATAGCATTTGATTGATCATGCTGCAGTGAGAGAGTTGTGGAGAGACATGATCGACTACGCCGGGAGGTATAACACTTGATTGATCATGCTACAGTGAGAGAGTTGTGGAGAGACATGATCGACTACGCCGGGAGGTATAGCACTTGATTGATCATGCTGCAGTGAGAGAGTTGTGGAGAGACATGATCGACTACGCCGGGAGGTATAGCATTTGATTGATCATGCTACAGTGAGAGAGTTGTGGAGAGACATGATCGACTACGCCGGGAGGTATAGCATTTGATTGATCATGCTACAGTGAGAGAGTTGTGGAGAGACATGATCGACTACGCCGGGAGGTATAGCATTTGATTGATCATGCTGCAGGAGAACTTAGTAGTTTCTTCTTTCTTTCTTGTCTCTAATCCTGTTTAGTAGGATAAGAAGAGATTTCTAGAACAGGCTTTTGTGTGCGTTTCATAAACATTATTTTTCGCCGCGTCTGTTATTTCTGAGATCCACCGTGTTTCGTGAACGACCTTTTACTTTGTATCGACTGTATCGACTGTATCGACTGTATCGACTGTATCGACTGTATCGACTGTATCGACTGTATCAGAGTAACATTGCTCTTTGAGGCGCACTGTCTGTTGGTAATCCGCTTACGTGGTCGAACCATTTATTTGTTGTTTCTTGATGAAGTTTAGTACTGATGTTGTACCTACTTTTTCTTCTTCTTCTCCTTCTTCGAACGCTCCATATCAACCACTCGTTAACCACTCAGTGTGATTTGTATGTGATCTGAGCCTAACAGCAATTGTACGTTGTGCCAGTTATGTGCCTACAAGTAGGCCAGCACATCCGATTTATGCAATGCTTTTTATTTACTAGGTA
>CM036777.1:19808728-20256228 GCA_020796225.1 Arion vulgaris
ATTCTTTCACCTTTCTCTTGCCCTACTGTTGTTTGTCCATCTCTTGAAGGTATCCTCCCATTTACAGTATGTCTTCCTCTTGCTCTTCATATCTCTCTCTCTCTCTCTCTCTCTGTCTGTCTCTTGAAGGTATCCTCCCATTCACAGCATGTCTTCCTCTTGCTCTTCATGTATCTCTGTCCATCTCACGAAGGTATCCTTCTACTTACATCATTTCTCCCTCTTTCCCATCTTGTTGCTGATTGTCCATGTTCTGTTGCTGTACCCCCTCAAAGAGCACAGTCTGCATCTGGCCTCCAACATCATAGAGTACACTCACACCTTCTAACGACACCCCTCCAATCCGAAAAAGTGTTTGTACTGTGTTTTATTGTGCCCCTAATTGCCTTCTATTTTCTTTCTTAAAACCTGTTGAATTCAATGTGAGAAGTTTGTTTTTTCCCTTTACAGAATGTTCTTCTGTTTTATCTTAATAATGTCTGAAGATAACTCTTCTGGGCTGTTAAACATGGCTTTTACTGTTTTGTCTGCTTAACCTGGTGTGAAACACGCCCATTTACGTGACAGGAAACGATGTCCCACCTCCATCAATTCCCTTTCTTCCACTTCCACATTATTGACATTTACGTACTTCATCAGCGTCTCTGGTTACCAGATAACTCTGGTGTTGATCATTCTGTTTCATTTATCTCCCCTGAATTATTATTTTTCCGTTCTAATTATTTTTGTTTGCTGTACTTGAATATTGTACATTTTCATTAGAGCAGCTGGCTGTAACTTTGGAAGATCAATCCCCCATTTATATTTTAGAGATTTTGTTTTCTTGTGGATATGCTGTCTCTCATGTTTCCTCTACTTGGATTCTTCGAAACGAGTTTCTGGCGTGTCCATCGTCGTGCGTGTGTGTGTAGTAAACATGGATTCAGTGGGGGAAGATTAGTGGGAAGTGGGGATATGAAGGGGAATGAGTGGGAAGTGGGGGAAAATGAGTAGATATATTTGAAATAAGTGGGAAGAGGGGATATGAATGGGGAATGAGTGGGAAGTGGGGAAAAATGAGTAGATATATTTGAAATAAGTGGGAAGAGGGGAGAATGAGGTGAAATGATTGGTAAAAGAGGAGATCTTCTCCTTTGCGTTCGTTCTTTACGACCAATTTTAATCACTCTTTGTGATATGTTTGATCTTTGCCAAGAACGTGTATACGTTACACATTGGTTTGGTAGGTCCCTAAACGCATAGACTTCTACACATTTAGGACACGTGCATCCGATTTCAACCAAACCTGCTTAGTCCCCTCTTACGTCATGCGTGGCAGGTAACAGTGGTTCTATTCTTTACACCCCAAATTTGGCCCCCGGTAACCACTCGGACGAGAGAGAAGATGAGTGGGTAGATTGGAAATGAGTGGGTAGATTGGAAATGAGTGGGAAGACGGGAAAATGAGTGGGAAGACGGGAAAATGAGTGGACAAATGGGATGTAAAAAGGAAATGGAAGGAGACCGTAATTTTACTTGCAAAGAAAATGGAATAAAAACATGACAATTTGGCTCCAGAGTAGATACTATCTGACAAGATGAAATAACTCAGTAATTTAATTTGTAATAAAACTCTCCATACTTCCTGTAATAAAACTCTCCATACTTCCTGTAATAAAACTCTCCATACTTCGTGTAATAAAACTCCATACTTCCTGTAATAAAACTCTCCATACTTCCTGTAATAATGCTTTTTAGTGCGGTGTAGGACAGTAGGCACATGGGCCTTGGGGAATTAATGGCAGCATGACTAGTACTGTCACTGCGAAACTGTTCATGTTAGGGTTTTCTTTATGCCCCCGACAGAAACAAACTCATCATCCGTACTGTGGATTAAACCCCGGTCTCCCTAATGGCCTAATTCATTCGGCAATACACACTGAGCCACAGACTGATCACTACTTTGAAAATATTTCAGTTGACCTCTAAGAGTGTACACACAGAAAAAAAGATACATATTCCACCGTTACATTCCAAACTTCCATCTTTCAGTATTTCACACGGTGCTTCGTCTGTCTGTCTGCCCTCATTAACAAGAAGTTCCAGATTTCTTCCAGTCATTTCTTCAACCGACCTCTTCGCGTGAAACCACAAGACATTTTCAGTTTCTATTACTAGCGATTTTCGTAGTTATTTAGTCACGTCACTCTGTGTTTGTTTTCAACTTTGAAGCCGTCAGAAACCTTTAATCAGAACCCATATCTTCTCTCTTTCTACCCCAGTGGTTCTCAAAATGTTTTGAAGTCGTGGTACTCTTGAAGTCATACGAACAAATCGTAGGCGCACTATACACAAAAACTTAATAAATAAGATGCAAAAAGCATTTATGCTCGTGCCTTTATTCATCATTTAATTTCTGCCTATGAGAAGCATGGACCTGATGTGTCTTTGCGATTTTTTTTTTACCCTGGTGCCCGCCGGCACCATTTGTCGACCCCTGATCTGGGATTTCCTAGTAATGTCACCGGGCACACTCTGAGAACCACTGGTCTACCCTCATTAAGAAAATGTTCCTATTTTTTTAAACTGACCTCTTTGCGTGAAACCACATGACATTTTCAATTTCTATTACCAGCGATTTTTTCTGTCATTTAGTCACATCACTCTGTGTTTGTACAGAATGGAGAGTTTTTCAGGTCTGATGTCATGGGAACCAAGTTCCGGAAGGGACAAGCTGCTTGATGATGATGACGTGTGTGTGTATATATATATACATACGGCAACATGGGCAAGTCTCAGACACTGGGAAGAGTTCGAGAATTAGGCATTAAGTTTGGACCGTGTCATCTTCGTGGTAAATAGAGAAGATATATAGTAATTAACTTCTCGTGGGTACAGTGAGCAAATGGACTTTGGGATGGCTGCTACAGTGGAGGACAGAGCACGAATGGGAATGCCCAATGTACCATGACGTCGGTCGCATAACATAACATACACAGCGTGTGTCGATTAGGGCATCAACAACTGCACACCATTCTTCATCATTCTTTGCCGACCTGTTTACTGTGTTCTAGACGTGTTTCATTACTTTCAGTACCTGTTTACTGTGTTCTATCCGTGATTCATTACTTTCAGTACCTGTTTACTGTGTTCTATCCGTGATTCATTACTTTCAGTACCTGTTTACTGTGTTCCAGCCGTGATTCATTACTTTCAGTACCTGTTTACTGTGTTCTATCCGTGATTCATTACTTTCAGTACCTGTTTACTGTGTTCTATCCTTGATTCATTACTTTCAGTACCTGTTTACTGTGTTATAGCCGTGATTCATTACTTTCAGTACCTATTTACTGTGTTCTAGCCGTGATTCATTACTTTCAGTACCTGTTTACTGTGTTCTAGCCGTGATTCATTACTTTCAGTACCTGTTTACTGTGTTCCAGCCGTGATTCATTACTTTCAGTACCTGTTTACTGTGTTCTATCCGTGATTCATTACTTTCAGTACCTGTTTACTGTGTTCTATCCGTGATTCATTACTTTCAGTACCTGTTTACTGTGTTCTATCCGTGATTCATTACTTTCAGTACCTGTTTACTGTGTTCCAGCCGTGATTCATTACTTTCAGTACCTGTTTACTGTGTTCTATCCGTGATTCATTACTTTCAGTACCTGTTTACTGTGTTCTATCCGTGATTCATTACTTTCAGTACCTGTTCCCTCCAGTTGGTTATAAAGTTTCCACGTTTTCGTTTGCCCTTTGGTGTCTATCTTAATGCAGTTTTTGTGACCGAGTTAGTCTGCATGCAGATACAGTGGTTTAAAAAAAGGGTTTAAAAGCCGAAGGATTGACTTCATTGCACCGGGTTACCCCATATGGCTCGGTCCTTCTCCGCAGAAATGGCACGCCACCTACCGAGAGTATTGCACAAGCACGAACTCCGTAGCTCCGGCAACAATCCTAGGGGTCTCTGGAAAAACTGCACTCGTGAACAGAAGGCCGCGGTCTGGATTCGAACCTTCGACTCGCAAGGCAAAGGGCTTAACCACTCAGCCACAGAGACCCCCAGATACAGTGGATACATAGCACAGATCGTCCATGCAAAAATGGGACCTCAGAACTAACATAGACATGAATAAAAACCCTTTCTAGAAATCTCTTCTTATCATCGTAACGCTGTGAAGCAAAACAGGATTAGAGAGGTGCACACAAAAGCCCGTTCTAGAAATCTCTTCTTATCATGACGCTGTGAGACAAAACAAGATTGAAGAAAAGAAAAAAGAAGCATGTTTTTTGTTGTTGACTTTGAAGCATTCAGAAACTGTTACTCAGAACCGATATATCGCATCTCACGTCCACACTGTCAACTAAACAACCTCGTATCCCTCTCCACATTCGTCCACATCTCTCTTCTAAACGTGGCATTATTAAAACGAGTTAGTCATAGTCTTGTAATGTCAATATTGACGTCATCACCACATACAACCACCAGTTTCCACACCTCATTGCTGTATTTATATAACATCAAGTCTGGTACAATTTAACTGTGTCGTCTTCATCCGTAACATTTCAAATTATATTTAACAAATCACTTCCTCAGTTTCATCTCCGCAAACCTTTATAAGATGCATGTAATTTATTTTTTAGTTCGCCCGCTAATTTACTTTCTCTTCGAACTATCCATATAGTCCATGTGTTCTAATAAGATAATGCAAGGGGTGATGATGTTGTATATACCGATGGGTCGGTTCAACGTGGTGAGAAGTCCGGCTGGGGTTTCTTGGCTAATGCGCATGGTAGGGTTGTTGCAGAGCGAAGTGGGGCATAAAGGACAACTACTTCTAGTATGAGGATGGAGGTTGAGGCCGTCACTGCTGCCCTCCATTGGATCTCTGGGACTTCATTTACTGGGGCAGTTGTTGTATCTGACTCTCAGTCGATGCTTCACAAGATCCAGAAGGGCAGGTTTTGGTATGAGTGGATGTCGTCTATAGAAGTTTCTAACCTCCAGAGGTTTACGTGGATATACTGTCCTGGGCATGCGGGTGTTTACGGTAATGAGAAAGCGGACAGGCTTGCTTCAACAGCATCGATTGTTGGGGAGTTGAAGATGGATAAAGGGGATATTCTTCGGTCTCTTCGCGACTGTCTGTTGGACGAGGACACTAAAATCGATGTTGAATCGATCCAACGATTTAAGCAGTTTGGAGTTACCCGTTGTACAAGTCGAACTGTATGCCTGAGAGGCAGAGTGAGAGGTGTGTTTAATCCGCGAGCCACATGAACCATGAGTATGCATACTCTTCGATATCTGTTGGGGGAGACTGAGCACCTATGGGTCTGCCCGGAGTGCAATGACGTCAGTTTAGTAACCAATAACCAATCCATGTGTGTTGCCGGGGATCATAAGGAGAGCAAAGAATAGTAACATTACGACCTACAAGGCATGTCGTAAGAGGCAACTGACGTAGGGGCCTAGGGAAGCTATCCTAGTAAATAAAAAGGGTCGTGGAAATCGGATGCGCTGACCTACTTGTAGGCGCCTAACTAACGATGACTCTTAGGCTCCGATCACATACAAATCACAGTGATTTAACAAGTGATCTTCGGCGATCTCTGGTCATGCGTTTAATTTGCTGTGGACCACAAACTGGGCAGTCAGCTTCAGGTCTGCCAGGTTTATTTCTTCAGCGATCTCTGGTCATGCGCTTAATTTGCTGTGGACCACAAACTGGGCAGTCAGCTTCAGGTCTGTCAGGTTTCCCAAAACTTAGTTTTCAGTTCGACTGGGTGTGGCCACATATTGCTTCTCAGCTCACACAGGAGAGGGCAGTCTTGTATGTCATGCTCCGGTGTCTGTTCCTTCTGCTGACACTGGCAGGACTAACACGTGATCAACATAAAGAAAGATGGTTCGAAGAAGAAGAAATTACTTTAAAGATCACTTCCTCAGTTTCATCTACGCAAACCGAGATGAGATTGCAGAAAGTAATTTTTTTTAGTTTACCCGCTATTCTTCTTCCACCATTTGTTAAACCATGCGTGTGTGTGTTTATACAACCATTTGTTAAACCATGCTATATATATATATATATATATATATATATATATATATATATATATATATATATTTTATATATATATATATATATATGTGTGTGTGCGTGCGTGCGTGTGTTTATATATGGGACGGATCTGTCGACTCGGATACAAGAGGGTTCTGGGTTCAATCCCACACGTTCCACATGTGAGGAAAGGAATTTATCTCCTGCACACTAGAGGCTAGACATGGGAAGTGACTTCATAATCTAACGTCTCAAAAGGTTACGGGAAATTTTAATTTTGTTGAAATGGGATCTGAGCCTAAGAGCGATTGTACGTTGTGCCAGTTATGTGCTTACAAATAGGCTAGCACATCCGATTTCTGCGACGTTTTTTATTTACTAGTATAGTTTTTCTAGGTCCCTACCTCAGTCGACATGTCTTGTAGGTAGCATTGTTACTACTCTTTCTCCCCTTGCGAGCCCATGCATCACACGGGTGATGAATTAATCTAACCCATAGATTCCCAAACGTTTTCTGCCCACCGCCCACTTTGCACGACATAAACTTTGTAGCGCCCCCTCTCCATTATAACAGTTTGCCAACGCTCCTCCCCACACACACTATATATATATATGCGCCTATTTTCACTTTGACATAGAAAATTGATATATATTTCTGTCATACATGGTCAATTTTCAAATGATTATATGCATGAAATAGAAAATTGATGAAAAAATGGATCGTGTAAGATGGGCATAAGATGAATTAAAGTGTAGAATTTAATTTATTAATGATTATTCAATCGCAAAATCACGAATAAAAACTTCCCCCAAATGCTTCTGAACCCACTAACGCCCCCTGGAAGGCTTCAGCGCCCACAGGGGGCGGTACCGCCCATTTTGGGAAACGCTGATCTAACCTCTCTCATCCGATCCACATTTACCACGGGAAACGGACATTTTCGTTAATAAGCTAGATGAATTGCAGGGGTGGTGGTGGGGGTGTCTCTGTGGCTAGGCCCTTGCAGGGTGTCTCTGTGGCTAAGCCCTTGCCTTGCGAACTGTATGTTGTAGGTTCGGATACGAACTGCGCGTTGTGTTCATATGTGCATTTTTTCTAGAGACTCCTGTGGTTGTTGCGGAGCTACGGAATTCGCGTGCTTTGTGCAGTGTAGTGTACCGTATAAGAAGTGAATGTTTTCACGTCTGTTGCATCCTTTGCTCGATAAAGGCCATTTGGTAGAAACGTTGCTGCGTATTGTTTTTGTATTTTGTAAAACTACAGTACTTTGTTTTTACGCGTTTTGCCATTGTTAGCAGATGCACAGAAGAAAACAACGAAATTATGCTTTTTAAATTGATGTCTTTATTATCTTTTGTTTCGTTTTGATTATTTTTCTTTTTAGAAATGAGAACTATTGGCTTGTGTTATTGAGGTTGTTCTTTCTGTTGGGCTGTTGTCGATTGGGAACATAAAGATGATGTCGGGAGTGACTTTGATGATTTCGAAGCAAGTCCTGTTGATACTGATGCTGTTAGGAGGTTTGTTTTGTTGCGTGGAAGCTTGTTTGAGCTAACGGGAAGTTCTGTATCTGGAGATACAACAGAGGCTGATACTGTTGTGTGAATAGCAGTAGTGATAATCGTTGCTGGGTAACTTGAGATGTTGACTATCGATGGAAAACTAGATGCGGTGGCCGTTTCTGGAAAGTTGGAGGAGATGACCTTCTCTGGAAAACTGGAGGCGGTGGCTGTCTCTTGAAAACTGGATGTGGTGACCCTCTCTGGAAAACTGGATGTGGTGGCCCTCTCTGGAAAACTGGATGTGGTGGCTGTCTCTGGAAAACTGGATGTGGTGGCCGTCTCTGGAAAACTGGATGCGTTGACCGTTTCTTGGAAGTTGGAGGAGATGACCTTTTCTGGAAAACTGGATGTGATGGCCCTCTCTGGAAAACTGGATGTGGTGGCTCTCTCTGGAAAACTGGATGGGGTGACCGTCTCTGGAAAACTGGATGGGGTGACCGCCTCTGGAAAACTAGATGCGTTGACCGTTTCTTGGAAGTTGGAGATGACCTCTGAAAAACTGGAGGTGGTGACCTTTTCTGGAAAACTGGATGTTGTGTCTGTTGCTGAAAAACTGGATGGGCTGACAGTTTCTTGGAAGTTGGAGGAGATGACCGTCTCTGGGAAAATGGAAGCGTTGATGGTAGCTGGACAACTAAGAATGCTGACTAGCATCTCACCAGAAGAGCTCGCCATGTTGTTTGTTTGCTTTGGCGGACGAGTGGTTGTAGGATAATTACTGTCATCATCTTGAAGGACTGACCCTTTACCCTTTGACATTTGACTTATCAAATCAGAATGGCTATTTTTAACTAGACTCAGAGCGGGGATTCCCATATTGGTCGTCTGGGGATTTGTCTTGAAGTTGTTACTACAGTTAGTGACGAGTGTCGGCACCGTTATGTTATGCAAGAAAGGTGTCATTTTAGAATTTATTACTGGTGTCATCTTAGAGTTTAAGAATGGTTTCATTTTAGGTTTCATTTCTCTGTTGTTTAGTGCATGAGCTGAATCTACTTCTTCTTCTTCTGGCGTTGACTTGCTGTTTTCTTTTTGATCGCTCGGATGTACTTTGTCCTCATTGCGGGCTGATCTGAATCGAGATGCTATTCCTCTTTGGGGAATCGCATGGATTGTATGAGAACGATGTAATCTACCTGCCCCATAACAAGTTAGTTGGGCATCGCCGGAACGAACTAAATGAAATTTAGTGGCATGATTCGGTGTTGTCAGAATGTTGTGATCATTTCTCAATAGAAGCTTGCAATTTTCTTTGTTGTAACAGTTGATTGGGCCGTTGTTTTTCTTGATTTCACACTGAAACTGTTGCCCAGTTAATATTTTCTTTGTGTTCTTGTAATGCTCTCTGCTATGCAAGTTAGAATTAGTCATTGAAGAAATTAGCGGTGTTGTATCATTAAACTCTCCATGATTATTTACCCCCTTATTTGTGGGCACACTCTTAAATCTCCGTCTTTTAAGTATTTTATGAAGTTGGGGAAAAGTCTTTGAGCGTTTCAACTTTGCCGGTTCCTTGTTAAACATTCCTCTACCATTTCTATCATCATCATCGTCTTCACCATCATCGTATTCATCACTAAGATGAACATAAAACTCTCCGTTTTTTCTCATATATATTTCGCTGTCAGATTTATCTACATCGTCTAGTTCAACGTGGGAGTCTGTCTCCGATTTTGAAGTCTCGACGAAGACTGTATTCTTTTTGCGACAAAATGCCAACATCAAACCCGTTACTGATATCGTTACTATCATAAATAACGACATTAATACTAAAACAATAATGAAAGAATAATGGGAGTGTTTTTCTACGAACGACGTGTCAGATTTTTCAATAGGTTTGTTCAATAATTCGGTTGGTTGGTTCATAATCACCGACATATTTTTAGCTATCGCTGCTGATAAGGTGCTGGCATGACGTAAGTAGTTGATAGTGGAACTTGCCGATTTGGCTTTGTGGTTTCGTAAGCGAAACAAACGCATGTTGCCAGATCTAGCAGCTGATAAAGGATTGTTCCTTTTGAAATCAAACTTATACATCCTTTGGCTGTTCTCGAGTTCTTGAGGTTTCGATTCTGTGATTGATGGCAGTGACGGGCGTATGTTGTAGTTGGTTGAGTAAGGTTCAGTTATTTGTTTTCAGCAATACTTTTGAGGCGTCCAAGTTCTAGAACAATCGAGTTGTTGATGATTTTTGTTCTGTAAGATAAATGTATAAATATTATTTCATTTTTAGTTCAATAGAGTTGTGGTCATTGTGTGCAATAGAGGTGTGGTCAGTGTGTACAATAGAGTTGTCGTCGTACAATAGAGGTGTGGTCAGTGTGTGCAATAGAGGTGTGGTCAGTGTGTGCAATAGAGTTGTTGTCATTGTTTACAATGGTGTGGTCAGTGTGTACAATAGAGTTGTCGTCGTACAATAGAGGTGTGGTCAGTGTGTGCAATAGAGTTGTGCTCAGTGTGTACAATAGTGTTGTGGTCAGTGTGTGCAATAGAGTTGTGATTAGAGTGTTGAATAGAAGATAAATCAGTGAGTCTAATAGACGATAGACCAGTGGATCTAATAGACAAAATAGTAACATTACTAGATAAAGGAGTTGTATTAACAACTTTTCTCTCTCATATCGTCTTCTTCTCTGTTATCATTTCTTCTTCTTCTCTGTTATCATATAACTTCATCTTATCTTTTTATTGGGGAAGTGAAGAGACATTCCAGTTCTCTCTAGTTTTCTCAACGTTTCTTTGTGTCTATACACTCCCTTTAATTTTCCTCACATTTCACATTATCTTTCTCTCTCTCTTTGTTTTCCTCAATATTATCTATCTACTGTTGTCTTTTTGCATGCATTTTTCCAACGCATTCTTCTCTCATATTACTCCAAACCTCTTTATTCTAGGGTTCTCTCTCCATAGACGAGCCATTACCCCGTTTTAGTTTGACCTCGTGGTCAAATTTTCCCGGTCTACGCCGCAGAGAGATGGGGTTGGCTTGTGTGTTCTGAGGGTCATCAGCAGGATACTAATTTTCGCTTTTCACCCCTCCTAGAGAGAATAGCCGATCCCAACCATGTGGAATGTAGAGCCAGGACACATCTGGTAGGCCAACAAACAACTGGACTTAATGATAATCAGAAGGGAAATAACTCCCAGTATTTTTAAACAAATAAGCGTTTATGAAAGAAAATGAAACGAGGGAAAAGAAGGAATTGACATCCGTCTGAATTATACACATTATTGAAGGCAGATTAAACAAACAGAATTGCTATGCATATTAAGGACAAAAAAAATAAATAATGGAAATGCTGGAGAAAGTTGAATAGAGAGAGAGAGAGAGAAAGAAAAGGCATGCAATCCATTAGTTTTGATTGTGGCATAAATTCTTCATTCCCAGATGACCAGGCTAAATTGTGCGTATATGCGCGCGCATGATCGGATACAGAGCATGCAGAGATTTAACGCAGGGGATGAACGTGGCTGGCGATCGGACGTTTGGAAGATTTGATAACAGTAAATTATCACACACGCTCGCGCGCGGATGTACCTCTTAACACACACGCTCGCGCGCGGATGTACCTCTTAACACACACGCTCGCGCGCGGATGTACCTCTTAACACACACGCTCGCGCGCGGATGTACCTCTTAACACACACGCTCGCGCGCGGATGTACCTCTTAACACACACGCTCGCGCGCGGATGTACCTCTTAACACACACGCTCGCGCGCGGATGTACCTCTTAACACACACGCTCGCGCGCGGATGTACCTCTTAACACACACGCTCGCGCGCGGATGTACCTCTTAACACACACGCTCGCGCGCGGATGTACCTCTTAACACACACGCTCGCGCGCGGATGTACCTCTTAACACACACGCTCGCGCGCGGATGTACCTCTTAACACACACGCTCGCGCGCGGATGTACCTCTTAACACACACGCTCGCGCGCGGATGTACCTCTTAACACACACGCTCGCGCGCGGATGTACCTCTTAACACACACGCTCGCACGCGGATGTACCTCTTAACACACACGCTCGCGCGCGGATGTACCTCTTAACACACACGCTCGCGCGCGGATGTACTTCTTCTTCGAACGCTCCATATCGACTCCCTTGTTAACCACTTTGTGTGACATGTATGTGATCCGAGCCTAAGAGCGATTGTACGCTGTGCCAATTATGCGCCTACAAGTAGACCAGGACATCTGATTTCCACGACGCGTTTTATTTACTAGGGTAGCTTTCCTAGGCCACTACCTCAGACGCCTTTTACAACATCTCTTGGTCACAGTGCTACTATTCTTTGCTCCCTTTGCGAGCCCTGGCAACACGCAGGCGGCGCGGATGTACAGAAAGATCTATCGATCTAATCTTTAATCCTGTTTTGACTTTCGGCGTTAGGTCGAAAAAAGAGACACCTGGAGCAAGCATCTTTATGCGCTTTGTACATAGTGGAATTTAGTGCCTCGGATATTCCGTTGATCCATCGTTTACGTAGTCGTCCTCTGGATCTGTTGCAATTGTATCTGAGTGTTAGTGAGGATTGTGGTAACCTTGATAGTGTTCGAACTATTTGACCTGTTGTTTCTTTACATATTGTAGCACCGGCAAAGATCCCACTCTTCTATGATCTGATTTATTCTTGTAACATTTAGAATTTGCTGTCAACACTCCATCTCTGTCGTTTGGATTCTTATTTTCTCATTTGTTGTCTGTCTACAGGTCTGACACTGATAGCACAGATTTGGTAATAAAAACTGTTAAACATTGCTACAGAAAGATCAACACATTATATTCTTAAATAATTCCTTTCGTACCTTTATACGTTACATAGCGCCTGCAAGCAGTTTCTCCATACCGCTCTATCCTGGGCAACTCGCTCAATCTCTTCCATGGAACTGAGACCGATATTTCATGCCTCTCTCAGCAAAGTTCGTTTCACCGTCTCATTAAGTCGTCCTCTCTTTCTTGAACCTTCTGCATCCCACTTCAATGTCTGCTTTGACATTCTTTGATCATTTCTTCTCAAGGTATCTCCAACATATCTCCATCTTCTCTTTCTTATAATAGTTGTTACTAGTGGTTGACCAGACATTTCTTCTCAAGATGTGCCCAACATATCTCCATCTTCTCTTTCTTATAACAGTTGTTACTAGTGGTTGACCAGACATTTCTTCTCAAGGTGTGCCCAACATATCTCCATCTTCTCTTTCTTATAACAGTTGTCACTAGTGGTTGACCAGACATTTCTCTGATTTCATCACTTCTGAATTCGTTCCATTTTATGTTCATTATTTTCAAGATCGGAGCACTTATGGACATGTCCGGAGTGCTATGATGATAGTCCTCGTATAACTGAACTGGCATGTTGGACCGCTGGTCACTGCGGGATTTGTTGAGACAGAGATCGAAGCACCTATGGACGTGTCAGGAGTGCTATGATGAATGTCCTCATATAACTGATCTGGCATGTTGGACCGCTGATCACTGCGGGATTTGTTGAGACAGAGATCGAAGCACCTATGGACGTGTCAGGAGTGCTATGATGAATGTCCTCATATAACTGATCTGGCATGTTGGACCGCTGGTCACTGCGGGATTTGTTGAGACAGAGATCGAAGCACCTATGGACGTGTCAGGAGTGCTATGATGAATGTCCTCATATAACTGATCTGGCATGTTGGACCGCTGATCACTGCGGGATTTGTTGAGACAGAGATCGAAGCACCTATGGACGTGTCAGGAGTGCTATGATGAATGTCCTCATATAACTGATCTGGCATGTTGGACCGTTGGTCACTGTGGGATTTGTTGAGACAGAGATCGAAGCACCTATGGACGTGTCAGGAGTGCTATGATGAATGTCCTCATATAACTGATCTGGCATGTTGGACCGTTGATCACTGTGGGATTTGTTGAGACAGAGATCGAAGCACTTATGGACATGTCCGGAGTGCTATGATGATAGTCCTCGTATAACTGAACTGGCATGTTGGACCGCTGGTCACTGCGGGATTTGTTGAGACAGAGATCGAAGCACCTATGGACGTGTC
The DNA here is from genome assembly GCA_020796225.1 of Arion vulgaris. Classification (NCBI taxonomy): domain Eukaryota; kingdom Metazoa; phylum Mollusca; class Gastropoda; order Stylommatophora; family Arionidae; genus Arion; species Arion vulgaris. The sequence goes on from CM036777.1 coordinate 19,822,388, forward strand.
AGGAGTGCTATGATGAATGTCCTCATATAACTGATCTGGCATGTTGGACCGCTGATCACTGCGGGATTTGTTGAGACAGAGATCGAAGCACCTATGGACGTGTCAGGAGTGCTATGATGAATGTCCTCATATAACTGATCTGGCATGTTGGACCGCTGGTCACTGCGGGATTTGTTGAGACAGAGATCGAAGCACCTATGGACGTGTCAGGAGTGCTATGATGAATGTCCTCATATAACTGATCTGGCATGTTGGACCGCTGATCACTGCGGGATTTGTTGAGACAGAGATCGAAGCACCTATGGACGTGTCAGGAGTGCTATGATGAATGTCCTCATATAACTGATCTGGCATGTTGGACCGCTGGTCACTGCGGGATTTGTTGAGACAGAGATCGAAGCACCTATGGACGTGTCAGGAGTGCTATGATGAATGTCCTCATATAACTGATCTGGCATGTTGGACCGTTGGTCACTGTGGGATTTGTTGAGACAGAGATCGAAGCACCTATGGACGTGTCAGGAGTGCTATGATGAATGTCCTCATATAACTGATCTGGCATGTTGGACCGTTGATCACTGTGGGATTTGTTGAGACAGAGATCGAAGCACTTATGGACATGTCCGGAGTGCTATGATGATAGTCCTCGTATAACTGAACTGGCATGTTGGACCGCTGGTCACTGCGGGATTTGTTGAGACAGAGATCGAAGCACCTATGGACGTGTCAGGAGTGCTATGATGAATGTCCTCATATAACTGATCTGGCATGTTGGACCGCTGATCACTGCGGGATTTGTTGAGACAGAGATCGAAGCACCTATGGACGTGTCAGGAGTGCTATGATGAATGTCCTCATATAACTGATCTGGCATGTTGGACCGCTGGTCACTGCGGGATTTGTTGAGACAGAGATCGAAGCACCTATGGACGTGTCAGGAGTGCTATGATGAATGTCCTCATATAACTGAACTGGCATGTTGGACCACTGGTCACTGCGGGATTTGTTGAGACAGAGATCGAAGCACCTATGGACGTGTCAGGAGTGCTATGATGAATGTCCTCATATAACTGAACTGGCATGTTGGACCGTTGATCACTGCGGGATTTGTTGAGACAGAGATCGAAGCACCTATGGACATGTCAGGAGTGCTATGATGAATGTCCTCATATAACTGATCTGGCATGTTGGACCGCTGGTCACTGCGGGATTTGTTGAGACAGAGATCGAAGCACCTATGGACGTGTCAGGAGTGCTATGATGAATGTCCTCATATAACTGATCTGGCATGTTTGACCGCTGATCACTGCGGGATTTGTTGAGACAGAGATCGGAGCACCTATGGACGTGTCAGGAGTGCTATGATGAATGTCCTCATATAACTGATCTGGCATGTTGGACCGCTGATCACTGCGGGATTTGTTGAGACAGAGATCGAAGCACCTATGGACGTGTCAGGAGTGCTATGATGAATGTCCTCATATAACTGATCTGGCATGTTGGACCGCTGGTCACTGCGGGATTTGTTGAGACAGAGATCGAAGCACCTATGGACATGTCCGGAGTGCTATGATGAATGTCCTCATATAACTGATCTGGCATGTTGGACCGCTGGTCACTGCGGGATTTGTTGAGACAGAGATCGAAGCACCTATGGACGTGTCCGGAGTGCTATGATGAATGTCCTCATATAACTGAACTGGCATGTTGGACCGCTGATCACTGCGGGATTTGTTGAGACAGAGATCGTAGCACCTATGGACGTGTCAGGAGTGCTATGATGAATGTCCTCATATAACTGAACTGGCATGTTGGACCGCTGATCACTGCGGGATTTGTTGAGACAGAGATCGAAGCACCTATGGACGTGTCAGGAGTGCTATGATGAATGTCCTCATATAACTGAACTGGCATGTTGGACCGCTGGTCACTGCGGGATTTGTTGAGACAGAGATCGGAGCACCTATGGACATGTCAGGAGTGCTATGATGAATGTCCTCATATAACTGATCTGGCATGTTGGACCGCTGATCACTGCGGGATTTGTTGAGACAGAGATCGAAGCACCTATGGACGTGTCAGGAGTGCTATGATGAATGTCCTCATATAACTGAACTGGCATGTTGGACCGCTGATCACTGCGGGATTTGTTGAGACAGAGATCGAAGCACCTATGGACGTGTCAGGAGTGCTATGATGAATGTCCTCATATAACTGAACTGGCATGTTGGACCGCTGGTCACTGCGGGATTTGTTGAGACAGAGATCGGAGCACCTATGGACATGTCCGGAGTGCTATGATGAATGTCCTCATATAACTGATCTGGCATGTTGGACCGCTGATCACTGCGGGATTTGTTGAGACAGAGATCGAAGCACCTATGGACATGTCCGGAGTGCTATGATGAATGTCCTCATATAACTGATCTGGCATGTTGGACCGCTGGTCACTGCGGGATTTGTTGAGACAGAGATCGAAGCACCTATGGACGCGTCAGGAGTGCTATGATGAATGTCCTCATATAACTGAACTGGCATGTTGGACCGCTGATCACTGCGGGATTTGTTGAGACAGAGATCGAAGCACCTATGGACATGTCCGGAGTGCTATGATGAATGTCCTCATATAACTGAACTGGCATGTTGGACCGTTGATCACTGTGGGATTTGTTGAGACAGAGATCGAAGCACCTATGGACATGTCCGGAGTGCTATGATGAATGTCCTCATATAACTGATCTGGCATGTTGGACCGCTGATCACTGCGGGATTTGTTGAGACAGAGATCGAAGCACCTATGGACGTGTCAGGAGTGCTATGATGAATGTCCTCATATAACTGATCTGGCATGTTGGACCGCTGATCACTGCGGGATTTGTTGAGACAGAGATCGAAGCACCTATGGACATGTCCGGAGTGCTATGATGAATGTCCTCATATAACTGATCTGGCATGTTGGACCGCTGATCACTGCGGGATTTGTTGAGACAGAGATCGAAGCACCTATGGACGTGTCAGGAGTGCTATGATGAATGTCCTCATATAACTGATCTGGCATGTTGGACCGCTGATCACTGCGGGATTTGTTGAGACAGAGATCGAAGCACCTATGGACATGTCAGGAGTGCTATGATGAATGTCCTCATATAACTGATCTGGCATGTTGGACCGCTGATCACTGCGGGATTTGTTGAGACAGAGATCGGAGCACCTATGGACGTGTCAGGAGTGCTATGATGAATGTCCTCATATAACTGATCTGGCATGTTGGACCGCTGATCACTGCGGGATTTGTTGAGACAGAGATCGAAGCACCTATGGACATGTCAGGAGTGCTATGATGAATGTCCTCATATAACTGATCTGGCATGTTGGACCGCTGATCACTGCGGGATTTGTTGAGACAGAGATCGAAGCACCTATGGACATGTCCGGAGTGCTATGATGAATGTCCTCATATAACTGAACTGGCATGTTGGACCGCTGATCACTGCGGGATTTGTTGAGACAGAGATCGAAGCACCTATGGACGTGTCAGGAGTGCTATGATGAATGTCCTCATATAACTGATCTGGCATGTTGGACCGCTGATCACTGCGGGATTTGTTGAGACAGAGATCGAAGCACCTATGGACATGTCAGGAGTGCTATGATGAATGTCCTCATATAACTGATCTGGCATGTTGGACCGCTGATCACTGCGGGATTTGTTGAGACAGAGATCGAAGCACCTATGGACGTGTCAGGAGTGCTATGATGAATGTCCTCATATAACTGAACTGGCATGTTGGACCGCTGATCACTGCGGGATTTGTTGAGACAGAGATCGAAGCACCTATGGACGTGTCCGGAGTGCTATGATGAATGTCCTCATATAACTGAACTGGCATGTTGGACCGCTGATCACTGCGGGATTTGTTGAGACAGAGATCGGAGCACCTATGGACATGTCCGGAGTGCTATGATGAATGTCCTCATATAACTGATCTGGCATGTTGGACCGTTGATCACTGCGGGATTTGTTGAGACAGAGATGGACGTGTCCGGAGTGCTATGATGAATGTCCTCATATAACTGATCTGGCATGTTGGACCGTTGATCACTGCGGGATTTGTTGAGACAGAGATGGACGTGTCCGGAGTGCTATGATGAATGTCCTCATATAACTGATCTGGCATGTTGGACCGCTGGTCACTGCGGGATTTGTTGAGACAGAGATCGGAGCACCTATGGACGTGTCCGGAGTGCTATGATGAATGTCCTCATATAACTGATCTGGCATGTTGGACCGCTGATCACTGCGGGATTTGTTGAGACAGAGATCGAAGCACCTATGGACGTGTCAGGAGTGCTATGATGAATGTCCTCATATAACTGAACTGGCATGTTGGACCGCTGGTCACTGCGGGATTTGTTGAGACAGAGATCGAAGCACCTATGGACGTGTCCGGAGTGCTATGATGAATGTCCTCATATAACTGATCTGGCATGTTGGACCGCTGGTCACTGTGGGATTTGTTGAGACAGAGATCGAAGCACCTATGGACGTGCTATGATGAATGTCCTCATATAACTGATCTGGCATGTTGGACCGCTGATCACTGCGGGATTTGTTGAGACAGAGATCGGAGCACCTATGGACGTGCTATGATGAATGTCCTCATATAACTGATCTGGCATGTTGGACCGCTGATCACTGCGGGATTTGTTGAGACAGAGATGGACGTGTCCGGAGTGCTATGATGAATGTCCTCATATAACTGAACTGGCATGTTGGACCGCTGATCACTGCGGGATTTGTTGAGACAGAGATCGAAGCACCTATGGACGTGTCAGGAGTGCTATGATGAATGTCCTCATATAACTGATCTGGCATGTTGGACCGCTGATCACTGCGGGATTTGTTGAGACAGAGATCGAAGCACCTATGGACATGTCAGGAGTGCTATGATGAATGTCCTCATATAACTGATCTGGCATGTTGGACCGCTGATCACTGCGGGATTTGTTGAGACAGAGATCGAAGCACCTATGGACGTGTCAGGAGTGCTATGATGAATGTCCTCATATAACTGAACTGGCATGTTGGACCGCTGATCACTGCGGGATTTGTTGAGACAGAGATCGAAGCACCTATGGACGTGTCCGGAGTGCTATGATGAATGTCCTCATATAACTGAACTGGCATGTTGGACCGCTGATCACTGCGGGATTTGTTGAGACAGAGATCGGAGCACCTATGGACATGTCCGGAGTGCTATGATGAATGTCCTCATATAACTGATCTGGCATGTTGGACCGTTGATCACTGCGGGATTTGTTGAGACAGAGATGGACGTGTCCGGAGTGCTATGATGAATGTCCTCATATAACTGATCTGGCATGTTGGACCGTTGATCACTGCGGGATTTGTTGAGACAGAGATGGACGTGTCCGGAGTGCTATGATGAATGTCCTCATATAACTGATCTGGCATGTTGGACCGCTGGTCACTGCGGGATTTGTTGAGACAGAGATCGGAGCACCTATGGACGTGTCCGGAGTGCTATGATGAATGTCCTCATATAACTGATCTGGCATGTTGGACCGCTGATCACTGCGGGATTTGTTGAGACAGAGATCGAAGCACCTATGGACGTGTCAGGAGTGCTATGATGAATGTCCTCATATAACTGAACTGGCATGTTGGACCGCTGGTCACTGCGGGATTTGTTGAGACAGAGATCGAAGCACCTATGGACGTGTCCGGAGTGCTATGATGAATGTCCTCATATAACTGATCTGGCATGTTGGACCGCTGGTCACTGTGGGATTTGTTGAGACAGAGATCGAAGCACCTATGGACGTGCTATGATGAATGTCCTCATATAACTGATCTGGCATGTTGGACCGCTGATCACTGCGGGATTTGTTGAGACAGAGATCGGAGCACCTATGGGAGTGCTATGATGAATGTCCTCATATAACTGATCTGGCATGTTGGACCGCTGATCACTGCGGGATTTGTTGAGACAGAGATCGAAGCACCTATGGACGTGTCAGGAGTGCTATGATGAATGTCCTCATATAACTGATCTGGCATGTTGGACCGCTGATCACTGCGGGATTTGTTGAGACAGAGATCGAAGCACCTATGGACATGTCCGGAGTGCTATGATGAATGTCCTCATATAACTGATCTGGCATGTTGGACCGCTGATCACTGCGGGATTTGTTGAGACAGAGATCGAAGCACCTATGGACGTGTCAGGAGTGCTATGATGAATGTCCTCATATAACTGATCTGGCATGTTGGACCGCTGATCACTGCGGGATTTGTTGAGACAGAGATCGAAGCACCTATGGACATGTCAGGAGTGCTATGATGAATGTCCTCATATAACTGATCTGGCATGTTGGACCGCTGATCACTGCGGGATTTGTTGAGACAGAGATCGAAGCACCTATGGACGTGTCAGGAGTGCTATGATGAATGTCCTCATATAACTGATCTGGCATGTTGGACCGCTGATCACTGCGGGATTTGTTGAGACAGAGATCGGAGCACCTATGGACGTGTCAGGAGTGCTATGATGAATGTCCTCATATAACTGATCTGGCATGTTGGACCGCTGATCACTGCGGGATTTGTTGAGACAGAGATCGAAGCACCTATGGACATGTCAGGAGTGCTATGATGAATGTCCTCATATAACTGATCTGGCATGTTGGACCGCTGATCACTGCGGGATTTGTTGAGACAGAGATCGAAGCACCTATGGACATGTCCGGAGTGCTATGATGAATGTCCTCATATAACTGAACTGGCATGTTGGACCGCTGATCACTGCGGGATTTGTTGAGACAGAGATCGAAGCACCTATGGACGTGTCAGGAGTGCTATGATGAATGTCCTCATATAACTGATCTGGCATGTTGGACCGCTGATCACTGCGGGATTTGTTGAGACAGAGATCGAAGCACCTATGGACATGTCAGGAGTGCTATGATGAATGTCCTCATATAACTGATCTGGCATGTTGGACCGCTGATCACTGCGGGATTTGTTGAGACAGAGATCGAAGCACCTATGGACGTGTCAGGAGTGCTATGATGAATGTCCTCATATAACTGAACTGGCATGTTGGACCGCTGATCACTGCGGGATTTGTTGAGACAGAGATCGGAGCACCTATGGACATGTCCGGAGTGCTATGATGAATGTCCTCATATAACTGATCTGGCATGTTGGACCGTTGATCACTGCGGGATTTGTTGAGACAGAGATGGACGTGTCCGGAGTGCTATGATGAATGTCCTCATATAACTGATCTGGCATGTTGGACCGTTGATCACTGCGGGATTTGTTGAGACAGAGATGGACGTGTCCGGAGTGCTATGATGAATGTCCTCATATAACTGATCTGGCATGTTGGACCGCTGGTCACTGCGGGATTTGTTGAGACAGAGATCGGAGCACCTATGGACGTGTCCGGAGTGCTATGATGAATGTCCTCATATAACTGATCTGGCATGTTGGACCGCTGATCACTGCGGGATTTGTTGAGACAGAGATCGAAGCACCTATGGACGTGTCAGGAGTGCTATGATGAATGTCCTCATATAACTGAACTGGCATGTTGGACCGCTGGTCACTGCGGGATTTGTTGAGACAGAGATCGAAGCACCTATGGACGTGTCCGGAGTGCTATGATGAATGTCCTCATATAACTGATCTGGCATGTTGGACCGCTGGTCACTGTGGGATTTGTTGAGACAGAGATCGAAGCACCTATGGACGTGCTATGATGAATGTCCTCATATAACTGATCTGGCATGTTGGACCGCTGATCACTGCGGGATTTGTTGAGACAGAGATGGACGTGTCCGGAGTGCTATGATGAATGTCCTCATATAACTGATCTGGCATGTTGGACCGCTGGTCACTGCGGGATTTGTTGAGACAGAGATCGAAGCACCTATGGACGTGTCCGGAGTGCTATGATGAATGTCCTCATATAACTGAACTGGCATGTTGGACCGCTGGTCACTGCGGGATTTGTTGAGACAGAGATCGAAGCACCTATGGACGTGTCCGGAGTGCTATGATGAATGTCCTCATATAACTGATCTGGCATGTTGGACCGCTGATCACTGCGGGATTTGTTGAGACAGAGATCGAAGCACCTATGGACATGTCCGGAGTGCTATGATGAATGTCCTCATATAACTGAACTGGCATGTTGGACCGCTGGTCACTGCGGGATTTGTTGAGACAGAGATCGAAGCACCTATGGACATGTCCGATGCTATGATGAATGTCCTCGTATAACTGAACTGGCATGTTGGACCGCTGATCACTGTGGGATTTGTTGAGACAGAGATCGGAGCACCTATGGACGTGTCCGGAGTGCTATGATGAATGTCCTCATATAACTGAACTGGCATGTTGGACCGCTGATCACTGCGGGATTTGTTGAGACAGAGATCGGAGCACCTATGGACGTGTCCGGAGTGCTATGATGAATGTCCTCATATAACTGAACTGGCATGTTGGACCGCTGGTCACTGCGGGATTTGTTGAGACAGAGATCGAAGCACCTATGGACATGTCCGGAGTGCTATGATGAATGTCCTCGTATAACTGAACTGGCATGTTGGACCGCTGATCACTGTGGGATTTGTTGAGACAGAGATCGGAGCACCTATGGACGTGTCCGGAGTGCTATGATGAATGTCCTCATATAACTGAACTGGCATGTTGGACCGCTGATCACTGCGGGATTTGTTGAGACAGAGATCGGAGCACCTATGGACGTGTCCGGAGTGCTATGATGAATGTCCTCATATAACTGAACTGGCATGTTGGACCGCTGGTCACTGCGGGATTTGTTGAGACAGAGATCGAAGCACCTATGGACATGTCCGGAGTGCTATGATGAATGTCCTCGTATAACTGAACTGGCATGTTGGACCGCTGATCACTGTGGGATTTGTTGAGACAGAGATCGGAGCACCTATGGACGTGTCCGGAGTGCTATGATGAATGTCCTCATATAACTGAACTGGCATGTTGGACCGCTGATCACTGCGGGATTTGTTGAGACAGAGATCGGAGCACCTATGGACGTGTCCGGAGTGCTATGATGAATGTCCTCATATAACTGAACTGGCATGTTGGACCGCTGATCACTGCGGGATTTGTTGAGACAGAGATCGAAGCACCTATGGACGTGTCAGGAGTGCTATGATGAATGTCCTCATATAACTGAACTGGCATGTTGGACCGCTGATCACTGCGGGATTTGTTGAGACAGAGATCGAAGCACCTATGGACGTGTCAGGAGTGCTATGATGATAGTCCTCATATAACTGATCTGGCATGTTGGACCGCTGGTCACTGCGGGATTTGTTGAGACAGAGATCGGAGCACCTATGGACGTGTCAGGAGTGCTATGATGATAGTCCTCATATAACTGATCTGGCATGTTGGACCGCTGATCACTGCGGGATTTGTTGAGACAGAGATCGAAGCACCTATGGACGTGTCCGGAGTGCTATGATGAATGTCCTCATATAACTGAACTGGCATGTTGGACCACTGGTCACTGCGGGATTTGTTGAGACAGAGATCGGAGCACCTATGGACGTGTCCGGAGTGCTATGATGAATGTCCTCATATAACTGATCTGGCATGTTGGACCGCTGATCACTGTGGGATTTGTTGAGACAGAGATCGAAGCACCTATGGACATGTCCGGAGTGCTATGATGAATGTCCTCATATAACAGATCTGGCATGTTGGACCGCTGATCACTGCGGGATTTGTTGAGACAGAGATCGGAGCACCTATGGACATGTCCGGAGTGCTATGATGAAGGACGTGTCCGGAGTGCTATGATGAATGTCCTCATATAACTGATCTGGCATGTTGGACCGTTGATCACTGCGGGATTTGTTGAGACAGAGATGGACGTGTCCGGAGTGCTATGATGAATGTCCTCATATAACTGAACTGGCATGTTGGACCGCTGGTCACTGCGGGATTTGTTGAGACAGAGATCGAAGCACCTATGGACGTGTCAGGAGTGCTATGATGAAGGACGTGTCCGGAGTGCTATGATGAATGTCCTCATATAACTGAACTGGCATGTTGGACCGCTGGTCACTGTGGGATTTGTTGAGACAGAGATCGAAGCACCTATGGACATGTCCGGAGTGCTATGATGAATGTCCTCATATAACTGAACTGGCATGTTGGACCGCTGATCACTGTGGGATTTGTTGAGACAGAGATCGAAGCACCTATGGACATGTCCGGAGTGCTATGATGAATGTCCTCATATAACTGAACTGGCATGTTGGACCGCTGGTCACTGCGGGATTTGTTGAGACAGAGATCGAAGCACCTATGGACATGTCCGGAGTGCTATGATGAATGTCCTCATATAACAGATAACATACAGATAATTATTCAGTGCTACATAGAGCCAGTATTCATCATCATCAAGGTGCGTATCCTTTATAGGACGTTGCTCTCTTTGCAGCACATCTGAAATACACTCTGTCTCTTGCCAGTTCACCCACTTCGTCGATTCATGGTTTCTTTAATATCTTGTAGCCATCTTCTTCTTGGTCTGCCTCTGCGTCCTGGGACCCTGCCCTCTAGTATTGTTCTTTCCAGGCCATCGTGACGCTTGATGTGACCAAATTATGTAATTTTTCTGTATAGTATGTTGTTTATCAACCAATTATCTTTAACATTTAGTTCATTCAGGACATGTGTGTTCTTTCTTTTTTCTGTCCATGGTATTCGTAGGATCTTTCTGTAGCATTTAGTTTCGAAGGACTGGATTTTCGTTCTTCATTTTTGTGTAATAGTCCATGATTCACAACCATAAGTAGCCACTGGGAAAATGCATGCTCTCAATATTTTTAATTTTAGTATTTTGCTGGTGCTTTGCCTGATGTTCTTCATTGTGTTTAACTTCTTGAATGCTATTGCCAATCTTCTTGAGATCTCTTTGGAGCAGTCACCGTTATTGTTAATCATTGAGCCCAGATATTCGTAGCTCTCTACACATTCTCTCTTATTATTATTAGAATATGTTCCTGTATTACCGCCCATATTCTAACAATACTGCATCTAAGACCGCTCGGTAGCACGTCCATCATTGAATGATTGACAAAACCATCGCCATGACACTACGTTAAGTAACCATGTCTGCTCCAATCTATTTCTTACACAGGAAGATCTTAGCGACAGTGCACGAACTCCGCAGCACCGGCAAGGGTCCCCAATGTAATTTAGAAGATGTTGAAAATATTTTGTAAGAATTTAATTTTGAAAATATTTCTTCATGAATTTCACTCGTGCAGCAGCTCTTCTCGATTTTTGAATTACCAGTGCTTATTTTACCTGTTCAATTTCAACACGAATCTACGTTAAATCGTCCGTCACCGAGAGGACTAGGAACTCGATCTCACCTACACTAAGATCAGGGATCTCTGGGGAAATATCACGATATCCCAAGAGGGAACGAACCGAATACCTTTGGTATAAGATGCGTACACCTAACCTCTATGCCACAGAGACGCCCAAATCTGTCGCACATATTCTATAGTTAGTTACAAAATTCGTGATCACATTAAGGTTTGATTTGTACGAAATCTATCTGATGGATACAAGTAATTTTTGCATGCAGTCTTATATACCTCACGACGTTACGAATCCATGTTTAACTAATTGGTAGGTAGCTTAGTTGATGCAAGAAAACGTTTTTTGTTATATAATTTTGCATAAGCACAACAAAATGATCATCAAAGTTTAGAACTGACAGTAATACACAAAATGGTGGCGAATGATTGCAAAGGCGTATTCCTATTACATTATAAAAAGAAAGGTCACATAGTGAACAAATGATACCTTCCACTTCTGTAAATGTTGCGTACATACGCCAATGACAGTCGGTAGGAAACATTGTGAACTGATTAATTCCACGGGATTCCCGATTTTGATTTGCACTGAATTGCATGTGGAACACGGAAATGCTTAGTTATAGACAAACTTGACAATTGTTCTGTAAAATTTCGACAGGTATACCAGATCAACATCGCGGTAAATTTAGTAATAACATATAATAAAATTCTTACAGAACTAAAGATTTGGGTGGGCAAAAATTACTTTTGGAACGTCGTCACTGTTATCTATATAAAAATGCAAAAATCAAGAATTTCTGTTAAGTGGATGATTTTATATCGGTCGGTAAAGATGATCACGAATTTTGGAACGAACTATAGTAATACTGCCTCTGAGATCACGCATAATTCAACGACAACACACTCCAGAATAACAGCTGTGTGCACATCATCATGACAGCGTTCACCACCACCTCTTCAGCTGCCAAGCAGAAGATGATGTCAGGAAGATCCTCCTTCCACCAAGGCCAGATAAATGGAACACATTATACAGAACAAAAGAACACACTTACAAACACATACAGATGCCACCACATAGCATTTGGCCGAAGGGAAAGAGCTCAAGTGCCGCTGGATCGTGGAAGAATAAGAGGAAGAGACGGCACGGTAGCCCCTTCTATCGTCCATATTCTAACAATACTGTTTCTGACACCGCTCAATGCCCCCAATCTATTGACCATTGACTAGCCATACCGTCTACTCTTTGTAATAATACTGCTAAACTTGGCGCTAATCCAAATCAAATCCTTTCTATTCAAGTTATCGTCCGTACATGTTTTCATAAACAGATTGCCTTCCCTTGTCAATAATTGATACATAACCGATGTGTAGTAACTTGATTGCCAGGCGGTGAGAGGCAAGACCTACATATCTTCTTGTTTGTTTTTTTGGTTGATATTTTTAGCAGATTTTTCTATTGTTATTGTGGTAGTTTCCTTGTTTGTTTTCTTGCCACAGCGCAATGCTTTTTGTTTTATATTTTTTCCAACCACGTTATTTTAGCGTGTCAGTGTGTGAGTGTGCGTGCGTGCGTGTTATACTCCTTATAATGTGTATTTACTGTTCAGGTCGATGTAGCTTACTAGACGTAATATATTCGCCCGAGTGATTACCGGAGCATAAATAGGGGTGTAAAGAATAGAACCACTGTTACTTTCCACGCATGTCGTAAGAGGTGATTAGGGAGGTTGGACGTGGGGCTAGCTACCCCACACCGTAAAAACACTAGATGGCTACAGAGTGGAGAGCGAACCGAGTAAACGCTGGCTGAAACCGGACACATCGTCGAAGGATAAGCACCAGAGCTTTAAATGGTGCTGAAGATGTGACGTAAAACACACCAATGCTAAGGCTGCATGAATCAGATTTCCACATGAATAGAATTTATGGGGAGGTCTGGTACATCGGTCTGGGCGGTGATCGAGAGAGAGACGTATATATATATATAAAATAAAGTTAGAATTATTATGTATATATGTCTGTTGACTTTAATGGAATATATCTGGACATTCTTTCTCTCTTTCTGCCTTTTTAACTTGGATTAGGGCATATGCCCTCAACCAACTCATGCCAAGTCTTACTATCTCCTGCAGCTATCTCCAGCTCTTCTTTATATTGTTGATCTCTGCCTCCAAATCTTGTCTCCATGTATTTCTCGGCCTCCCCTTCTTTCGCTGTCCCTGCGGGTTCCAGGCAAGAACCCTTCTTGTTATACTCCCCTCAGGTTCTCGCAAAGTGTGTACTATCCAGCGCCACCGTCTTTTTTTTAACCTCTTGGTTCACTGGAATCTGCCGTAGTATTCTCTCCATAAGTTCCTCATTTGTGATCCCATCATACCATCTCAGTCCCTCTATTCTGTCTTGTTCTCTCTATAAGTTCCTCATTTGTGACCCTATCATACCATCTTAGTCCCTCTATTCTGCCCAGACACCAGTTGATGAATGTTTGCAATTTATGAGTTATTATTTTAGTCGTTCTCCATGTTTCTGACCCATACAGTAGAACTGCTTTAACATTGGAGTTAAATATCCGAATTTTTGTTCTAGATTTAATTTCTTTAGACTTTCATGTGTTTCACAGTGCATCAATATTGGTTGGTTTTTATATCTTTAAATACTAACTTAACGAAATTGTCATGAAAAGTTGAACACCGAAAACATAGTATCCATGTTTATTTAGCTTCTTTTTAGTTTTGAATATTTTCCCCGGAAGCATTTCCAGTCACATGTTACGCGAATATTTGACCTATTCGAATCTTTTTCTCGCCCCTTTTTCTCTCTCTCTCTCTCTCTCTCTCTCTCTCTCTCACCCCTCCCAGAGCAGGATTAGCCTAGTAGCAGAAGTAGCAAATGCTACGGGCCCCGCGCTTCTAGGGGCCCCCGCGCCTATGTGACAGATGAAAATGGAAAAATAACCAGATGTTATATAAAAACACGCAAGCTGTCTGAATTTTTAAATGTCGTTTGTGATGGTGCTGAATCCAACGAAATCGAAGCAGAAAATACAGAAGACGTGTCCCACTGTGAAGTAGATGAAAGCAGTGCTATAGAAGAATCATCATTACCAATATTACCATTAAGATCAGCAACTCTTCACGATTTAGCCACATTTTTCACAAGACAAACTGAAATCGAATGTACAACAACTCCTCCCAATTTAGCCATATCATCTTCAAGCCAAAGAGAGGCAGAAAGCACAGCACATGCTTCTAATGTAGCAACATCATCTACAAGCCAAAAACACAACGAAAGTAAAATGTACTCAAACGATATTGGTGAATGGCCAAACAACTTCAAACAATCCACAATTTTGTCGAAAGTCGTTTTCACATACACACTACACCAACAAACAAAACTCACGTGAAAGATTGGTTGTGTTATACAGAAACTAAAGGACAACTGTTCTGTTTTGTTTGAAAAGTTATTGATTTAGGCTGTACCATAGAGTGACTGGTGTATTTGGAATACTCCGGCAGTTAAAATCTATTACAGAGGAAGAGATCTTGAAAAGAACTCCAAATATTGTCAGCTCTTACCAAGAGGATTTGGAAGAAAGCCTAGGCGACGAACTTATGCAGTTCACTGAACTTCTTAAAACTAATGTAGCTGCTGCTATTTGCAACGAAAAGCATGAGGCTCTAGAACTGCAATTTTATAAACTTATAATGGAAAATGTATTAGAGTCGTGTTTCCCAAATGTAGAAATAGTCTTACGAGTTTACTAGTTTTTAATGATTACTAACTGCAGCGGAGAACGTTCTTTTCAACATTAAAGTGTATAAAAAGTGAGTTAAGAAACATGACGGGACAAGATCGTCTAAACAACCTCACCTTAATGAACATTGAAAGTAATTTACTTAAAGAAATTGATTTGTCTAGTATTATCTCTAAATTTGCTCACATTAAATCAAGAAAAGTTTGTTTGTAAAAGTTGTGTTTTATTTTATTATCATACAAAACCTAGGGCCCCGCGCTAAAATTTGCTACGGGCCCCGCGCTAGCCTAATCCGGCACTGCCCCTCCCCACATCCTTCTTCTGTCCCCTTTCTCTCTCTCTCTCTCTCTCTCCCTCCCTTCCCCACCCCTTCTCCAATGTGTTAGTAGTTTATTCTGTCATCAGTTATAAGTATTTTAACAGATCTAGTCACTTCGATAAGTTTATAATCATTTCAATTATTCTTGGTATTGAAGCCGCCCGAGTGGTTACCAGGGTTCACGTTTGGTGTGTAAAGAATAGAACCACTGTTACCTGCTACGCATGCCGTAAGAGGCGAATAAGGAGGTTTGGCTGAAATCGGATGCACATGTCCTAAACGTGCAGAAATCTATGCGTTTAGGGGCCTACCAAACCAATGTGCAACGTATACACGTTCTTGGCAAAGATCAAACATATCACAAAGAGTGATTAAAATTGGACGTAAAGAAGGAGAAGGTATTGAAGCTTTCCCTTCTTGTTTAGTTTGATTCTTTTACCGCTATTTAATACTCTCTTCGCTTTTATCAAGCTATTATTTTGTGTAATCGGCGTAGCTTGAGAGTAAATATATTGATATTAATGGGAAAAGCTGGCGATTTTGAAGTTATGTGGGTGACAGGAGACGGGACATGTCTCTTTAATATGCTCAGTACCGCACTGTTTAGAACCTATGTATCCCTGTTCAAAGAACGGGTACATCAGCTAGTATATATACAGTGGCGGCTCGTCTATAAGGGACAGTGGGGCCGGGCACCACCAAAGATAATGTATAACGTGTATTTATTATTTTTAAATTAAAATATAGCAACCTAAAACCATGATTTATCTGGAAATAAATGTCTGGCCCCACCAACAAAAATTATCACGAGCCGCCACTGTATGTATATATATATATATATGTCCGCGTGTCCATCGTGTTCGTAGCGCGTTGTACTACGGGTGACTAGTCCTCTGTAAGTGCGGGTTCAACTCCGCGGACTGGCAGAAAAGCTACAGGTTCCCCAGATTTACGTTGTTCGTGGTACCGAGCCGAAGGGTTACGATGTCCATGACACCGAGCCGAAGAGCTTTCAGCTCAAGTGCTTCTGGATCGAAGAAAAAAAAAAATATATATATATATATATAGATGTCGCTGTGGCGTAAAGATTAGGTGCTCATCTCCCGTTCCAAGGTACCTGGGTTCGCTTCTTCGTGGAACCGTCGGAATATTATTTCTAGAGATCCCTGATTGCAATGAAGATGAGATCGAGTTCCTAGTCCTATCGGAGACAGAAGATAAAAACCTAGATCCAATGTTCAAGATGAGCAGGTAAAAGAACCAGTGGCGGGTTCAAAATTGAAAAGAGCAATCTCGACAATCGCTGCACAAGCTAAATTCAGACAGATTTTTGTAATATATAAAATTCCTACAAAATATTTTCACCATACTCTAAATTACGTGGGGACCTTTGCCGGTGCTACGGAGTTTGTACACTGAGATCCTCCTGTGTAAGATAGAGATTGGAGCACACATGTTTATTCACCGAAGTGCAATTATGATGGTTCTATCAATAAATCAAACCTATTTGCGGTTAACCTTTATATGGCGTTCAGAATGTCAACTTTTGCCATTGTATGTTGGGAAAACAGTGCGCATCAACGGACAATGCTACTTAGATGCAAGGCAAAATGGGGACCACCGGTCCGTGTGTTGCTGGGACTTACAAGGGGAGCAAAGAATAGTAACACTGCGACCTACAAGGCATGTCATAAGAGGCGACTGATGTAGGACCTAGGAAGCTACCCTTGTAACTAAAAAGCATCAGAAATCGGATGTGCTGACCTACATGTAGGCGTATAACTGGCACAACGTACAATCGCTCCTGTGCTCAGATCACATACAAATCACAAAGAGTGGTTTAACAAGTGGTCGATCTGGAGTGTTCAAAGAACACGATTGTCTACCACAGAAATAACAGTCAATGAAAAAGACTATTTATGAAGCGCACACAAAAGCCCGTTCTATAAATCTCTTCTTATCCTAACACTGTGAGACAAAACAAGATTAGAGAAGTGCACACAAAAGCCCGTTCTATAAATCTCTTCTTATCCTGACACTATGAGACAAAACATGATTAGAGAAGTGCACACAAAAACCCGTTCTAGAAATCTCTTCTTATCCTGACACTGTGAGACAAAACAAGATTAGAGAAGTGCACACAAAAACCTGTTCTAGAAATCTCTTCTTATCCTGACACTGTGAGACAAAACAAGATTAGAGACAAGAAAAAGATTTAAAAATAGAGATATAATTGGAGAGGCAGGGATACAGAGAAGATTAGAGACAGCGATCATCATCATCATGTTATATTATAGGGTTAAATTTGATTTGTAAACCTTGTTATTATGTGCTGCTTGTGGGTGACGGACTGCACGCGTTGTTGCCGTGTGGAGACGGGGGATGTGTGGCATAAACAGATCATGAAATTGCTCAAATGTTTGGTCAGGCGATGGGTGTCGTAAAAAATGATGGTTAGTGGTTCGAGTCCCGTGTTTGTCTATTTCTTTTTTTCGGACGCTTTTAATATCTGTAGATTGTTTATTTGTTGATCATAATCGTTGCTTCCGTTGCTGCTTCCTCTTGGGTTCTTGCAAACAAACTTTCTTATCTTATCTTATCTTAACCACATTTGCCGTGAAGCGTCGTGGGAGAGTTAGTTTCCTATCTTGTGCCAGGTGTGTTGCGCTTGACGTTGTTAGTCCATGCTTTCGCAGGGACTCTGAGATGTTATCTATCCATCTTGTTCTTGGCCTGCCTCGTGCTCTGCGCCCTGAGTGTCGATTATTATAGGCACGTGATGGTAGTAAATGTGGTTCCATTCTCATTAAATGGCCGAACCACTTGATTCTTTGCTTCTCGATGTACTGTATGCATGGTATAGTACCAACGATGCTTCTGATATTCTCGTTTCTCACTCTATCTCGCCTTGTAACGTTGACAGCTTTTCGTAGACATCTCATTTCACATGTTGCAATCTTTCTTTCTTGTGTCTTAGTCAGGGCCATGTTGTTCTCACCTTCAAATGTTTTGGAAAGTTGTTACACGTTATCAGCGTCATCTAGAGCAGCGATGTACAACCTGTGTGTCTACTGGGGCGTATTTGACTGATAACTGTGGAGGCGAGGGTCGCCATGCGGCGATTGCAACGATAATAATACTCATCATCATCAAGTAGCTTGTTCCTTCTGGAACTTGGCTCACATGACAGCAGTCTTGAAAAACTCTCTATTCTGTGCAAGTTGACACGCGTCAGCAGCAGTCATTCTCAGATCGTCAATGACATCTTACACCCATCGTCTTCCTCTCATTCTTCTTCCAGGCATCATTCCCACAAAAATTATCTTCTCTAGACACTCATGTCGTTTGATGTGCCCGAAATATTTAATTTTCCTTGATGTTATGTTCTTTAATAGCCAACTCTCTTTAATATCAAACTGTTGCAGAACTTAAGCATTTATTCTTTTCTCTGTCTATGATATTCTAAGTACTCTTCTGTAACATTTGCCTTCAAAGACATTAATGATCTTCTCCGCCGCTTTGTCAATGTTCCATGTCTCACAATCATATGTTGCTAAGGGAAAAAAACATAGGCTCTTAAACACTTGATTTGTGTTTTTATGTCAGTTCCCTTCCATAGGTTAGTTATTTCTTTTAGTTTTTGCAATGCAATGCTCAACCTTCTTTTAATTTCTTTTATAGCATTCCCATCATTTGTCTGCAATTCCCCAAGATATTCAAAGTTGTCGACTCTTTCTATTTTGTGACCGTTGACACATTTATTAGCCATCAATTCTGTTTTATCAGTTGTAAATAACTTCGTTTTTATTCTATTGAGATAAAGGTTTTGATCTTCGCTGGGTTTTTTTTAGTAAGTTACCGTATCAAGTTCTCTACGAATAGTAATTTCGTGATATTAAAACATTAACAACATATGAAAAATGTAATCCCAAGGTGTAATCTTGAAGTTGAATTTTGGTTGTTGTTGTAAATATTGTACTTACATTAAACATAGTGAAAAATATGACATGGTATTTATATTGCACAAGTTGAGGAAATGTGTGGTCTTCGGTGGACAAATCTGTAAAACAAATAGTGGGATTAAGGACAGTAGAATGGTTACAAAAAGAGCATAATCCTTCTCCCAACATTTTGTTATCAGTCTCAAACTTGGAGGCTGACATCAAATGATAGAAGAAAACTAGTCACGACAGAGATGAGGTGTATCACAGAATGCTGGGAGTATCAAGAAGAGACCGGTTGAGAAATGAAGACATCAGGAAAAAAGTTGGTACAATATCAGTACTAGACTTCATCAAGAAACAACAAATTAAATGATTTGGCCACATAAGCAGATTACCAACAGACAGTGCACCTCAAAGAGCAATGTTGCTCCGATACAGTGGATACAAAGCGGGGGGCCGACCGTGCAAAAGGTAGACCTCAGAGATAACAGAGGCGACGAAAGACACTATTTGTGAAGCGCACACAAGGGATCGTTTTAGAAATATCTCCTTATCCTGACGCTGTGCGGCAAAACAGGATTGGTGTAAAGAAGAAAGCATAATTTTGAGAGAACTAATATTATGTTGAACATTGTTCTATTAGTGTTCAATGTGATATGTTTGCATTTCAAATTAGTGTCATTTGTCCTATGATATATTACATTAATTTGCTTTATTGCATCTATGCTTGTTTTCGTTAGTTATTCTTCCATTTTGCTGAACATTGTTTTTGAAAGATCCAACATGTTGTAATGTGCGTATGTTTTAAGCTATTGCCTGGTAAGTGAAACTGTTTGCCTAATGTTGTCAATTAGTTAGTTAGTTAGTTAGTTTATTCCTTTCGAGCCAAAGGCGGCACATAGGGCAGAGGTTTTAGATCTCCATGTGATACGGTTCTTTGCTAGCAGTTGAAGATCTTGTATGGTTTTACATCCCAATAGTTTACTTTCTTGTTGGATGGTTCTTCGAAGAGTGGTCTTTGGTCTTCCACGTTTTCTTTTCCCAACTGGTGACCACATAAGGACTTGTCGATTTAGTCTCTTTTCGTCTGATCTAAGAACATGACCTAAATACTTCCACCTTCGTTTCCTTATAATATTTGATACGGGTTGTTGGTGTGTTCTATCTCTCACTGTGTTGTTAGAAACGAAATCACTCCATTTTACTTTTAATAATTTTCGGAGACATTTATTGTCAAAGCTGTCCAGTTTCTTATCAATTTTCTTTGTTGATTTCCAACTTTCACAACCGTAGGTCAGTACAGGAATCACACATGACCTAAATAATTTAACTTTTGTGCATATACTAAGGTCTTGTCAATTAGTGAGGTCAATTTCAGTTACTTTTAAGTATTTCTAGCTGTTCGAAACTGTTAGGTAAACAAAGTTTTCTTCTATCGTTTGATGTCACTGTCCAGTCATCTTGATACTCCCAGCATTCTGCGTAGATACTTCATCTCTGTCGTGACTAGTTTTCTTCTATCGTTTGATGTCAGTGTCCAGTCATCTTGATACTCCCAGCATTCTGCGTAGATACTTCATCTCTGTCGTGACTAGTTTTCTTCTATCGTTTGATGTCAGTGTCCAGTCATCTTGATACTCCCAGCATTCTGCGTAGACACTTCATCTCTGTCATGACTAGTTTTCTTCTATCGTTTGATGTCAGTGTTCAGTCATCTCTGTCGTGACTAGATTTCTTCTATCATTTGATGTCACTGTCCAGTCATCTCTGTAGTGACTAGTTTTCTTCTATCATTTGATGTCAGTGTCCAGGTTATGGCACTGATAACATCATGGAACGTATCATTGCTATTCGCACATCACAATTCCCAATGTGTTTTATGTACACAAGAATCGACGTGTATGCCTCGTCAACTCTGGACAGAGTTATAACCAACAACAAACCAAATAAACGGATCGATACCAAACAAACGTATTGAAGTCGCAAACACAGAGATTTATCACAGACACAATACACATAAAATAACTATAAGGGGTCGACATTATGTTATATGACTGTTGTAATAAACACATAGACAAACTTATGTTATCTTATAACTTGATGGTTAAATCGATGGGGAAGCGACCAGTACTAACTCACGACGGCTACTAAAATATGATCAGACTAGAATACGATCTCTTTATCTATTCTTCTTCCAGCGCTCCATATCGATCACTTGTTAAACCACTCTTTGTGATTTGTGTATGTGATCTGAGCATAAGAGCGATTGTATGTTGTGTCAGTTATGCGCCTACAAGTAAGCCAGCATATCTGATTTCTGCAACAGAGTTGCAAATGCAAATCTGTGGATACTTCTTCTTCTCTTTGCGTTCATTCTTTACGACCAATTTTAATCACTCTTTGTGATATGTTTGATCTTTGCCAAGAACGTGTATACGTTGCACATTGGTTTGGTAGGCCCCTAAACACATATATTTCTACACATTTAGGACATGTGCATCCGATTTCATCCAAACCTCCTTAATCGCCTCTTACGACATGCGTGACAGGTAACAGTGGTTCTATTCTTTACACCCCAAAATGGGCCCCGGTAACCACTCGGGCGATCTGTGGATACGAACAGGGACATGGGCCCACGATGAATCAGGTCTTTACACACACAAAAACTCATTTACTGCCTGTGATACCGCTTTTTTGTGGCGTCTATTGCCTAGGGGATAGTGACTCGGTCTATTAACCCCGACGTTCTGAGTTCGAATCACGCTTCGGACAGTTTGGTTGCAAATTGTTTCGTGTGAATATTTACAAAAGGACGATGGCACCACCCGTTCAGAAAGCAATGACTAACTCAATCAATCAAGTGCCATGCCTGCCGGCGTAGGCGATCATGTCTCTCCACAACTCTCTTTGCTTGGTGCATGTAATCAGTTCTGACGTCGATATTTTGTCGAACCATGATGTCAGACCATCCAACATCTTCTCCCTCTGTCTTCCACGATCTCTCCTTCCCTGAATTTTACCTGTAGTCACCAAATGTTCTAAACCTTCTCTTCGCATTATATGCCCGAAGAACCTTGATTGTCGGATTTTTATTCATTTGATAAGGTTTCTTTGTGTGCAGGCCTGATTTAAAACCTCCACGTTTGTTTTCTTTGCTGTCCATGGAATTTTCAACATTCTTCTGTAAACCACATCTCTGTGGCTTCCAATGATAGTATTGATTGTTTGTTCAGTGTCCATGATTCGCTGTCATACATAAGTATTGGTTCAATATAGCATTGGAGTACTCGTTTTCGCAGTGTCATTGGTAGTGAGTTCACGCATAGTGTGTTTTTCATTTTCATAAAAGCTGCTTTCGTTTGAGCTATTCTACTCCTAATCTCTGTTGTACATCTTCCATCTGATGTTAGGAATGTTCCTAGATACTTGAATCGATGGACTTGTTTCAATGACTAACTACTGAACGTAATAATGCCTAGAAAAATCACAGCCTTAAAAAGCTGGGGTTGATTCGCAAAGTCCTGTAAAGGATATGCAATTCACTTTTTTAATATCGCTTTTTATAGCAGTGTAGGACATGAGTCTGATGAATTTAGTGGTCGCATTGCAAGTGCTGTCGCCACCAAGCTGTTCAAATTAGGATATTTATTGTTCCTCCAACAGAAAAAAAAACTCATTGACCTTACCGAGGATTGAACACGTGTCCCGCGAATGCGAGTCGTGCTCTAATCTATTCGACCAGATGCTGCCCAATGATGACCCAGGTTGAGAGGATACAATGAATATGGATCATGCAACATGCCCTGCGGTGTCACTAGACAAGCACTTCAGTGGAACCCAACAAGGAAAAGGAGACGTTCTAAACAAACCTGGAGACGGGTTAACTTAAGGTTGCTTGACTATCCTGGGATTCCATCAAGAAAACAACCAGAGACTGAAAAAAGTGACAACTGTTAATGCCCTATGCTCCACGAGGAGCGGAGAGAAATAAGTAAGTAAGTATACCGAAAGGGCAAATATTGAAACATGAAGTAAGGTAATTTTACAACAAACTCACAGCCTCCGGTAACAGAAGGCCGAATAACTTAGCAGACAAATCGGAAATTCCTGTTTGATGGGGGCTGACTTTTATATGTGTTTGATAAAACACAGTAAGCTTTATTGCAATATACATTGATAAAACACAGTAAGCTTTATTGCAATATACATTGATAAAACACAGTAAGCTTTAGTGCAATATACACAATTCTATGAGTTTATGGTTATTTATTTATGAGACGTTGTCACAGTAAGAAACTTGATTGTCAGGCACTTATACAATATAATAATTGACATATACCAAAACGTTGACACTATAGGTACATACAAAACTCCAGATACTAGTTCTAGTCTTACCTTCCAACTTATTTTGGGAATATTTTCAATATGAACAAGAAAACGTGCATTCATACATCTTGGATACATCACAGACTTGACTTCATCACTTAATAAGGTCACAGAATCGACTTCATCCCTTAAAAAAGTCACAGAATCGACTTCATCCCTTAATAAAGTCACAGAATCGACTTCATCCCTTAATAAAGTCACAGAATCGACATCATCCCTTAATAAAGTCACAGAATAGACTTCATCCCTTAATAAAGTCACAGAATCGACTTCATCCCTTAATAAAGTCACAAGAATCGATATCATCACTTAATAAGGTCACATAATCGACTTCATCACTTAATAAGGTCACAGAATCGACATCATCCCTTAATAAGGTCACAGAATCGACATCATCCCTTAATAAGGTCACATAATCGACATCATCCCGTAATAAGGTCACAGAATCGACATCATCCCTTAATAAGGTCACATAATCGACTTCATCCCTTAATAAAGTCACAGAATCGACTTCATCCCTTAATAATGTCACATAATCGACTTCATCACTTAATAAGGTCACATAATCGACTTCATCACTCAATAATGTCACAAAAAAGAATTCATCATTTAATTAGGTCACATAATCGTCATCATCCCTTCATAAGGTCACAGACTCGACATCATCACTTAATAAGGTCACAGAATCGACTTCATCCCTTAATAAAGTCACAGAATCGACTTCATCCCTTAATAAAGTCACAGAATCGACTTCATCACTTAATAAGGTCACATAAACGACTTCATCATTTAATTAGGTCACATAATCGACTTCATCACTTAATAAGGTCACATAATCGACTTCATCATGTAATAAGGTCACAGAATCGACTTTATCACTTGTTATAGTAACATGTCTTTTCGAACAGAAGAGTTTCATTATTGTTAGTCCCACTGGCTGACCACGTTAGATAGTTGGTAACTTTGTAAAACGTCTGACGCTGTATTCCATAATTCTCTCGTTTTATTTGTTTCTTTTCCATCCTCTTGCGCTACATATGATTCTAAAACTCACAGCAACATCTTAGTCACTTCATGTATTGTGGTGGCATCCACATTAGGTCGTTTATATGTGGCATTTTACGTCTTTACAGACGGTCAATTGACAAGTGTTTTACTGTGACAACTTCTGAGTTTATGCTTATCTCTTACCTTTACAGACGGTCAATTGGCAAGTGTTTTACTGTGACAACTTCTGAGTTTGTTCTTGTCTCTCTTGTCTTTACAGACGGTCAATTGACAAGTGTTTTACTGTGACAACTTCTGAGTTTGTTCTTGTCTCTCTTGTCTTTACAGACGGTCAATTGGCAAGTGTTTTACTGTGACAACTTCTGAGTTTATGCTTATCTCTTGCCTTTACAGACGGTCAATTGGCAAGTGTTTTACTGTGACAACCTGTCTCTCTTGTCTTTACAGACGGTCAATTGGCAAGTGTTTTACTGTGACAACCTGTCTCTCTTGTCTTTACAGACGGTCAATTGGCAAGTGCTTTACTGTGACAACTTCTGAGTTTGCGCTTGTCTCTCTTGTCTTTACAGACGGTCCATTTGCAAGTGTTTTACTGTGACAACTTCTGAGTTTGTGTTTGTCTCTCTCGTCTTTCAGCTCATTCCTAAGTCTCTTTTCATAAGATTCTGCAGCTTTGCATAATGTTGTTTTCCACATAACTCGAACATCGGCTAGTTTTTCTCATTTGTTGGAAGCGATCATTTAGTGGTGTTGTTATTCAACTAATAATAACAATTAAAACATTCTCTCCCTCATACAAAAACACGATGTGGCCGAATTACGTTTTATCACTTTTTCCACTCCATTCTATCGTTTTCTTATGTTTTTTTAACGAAATTTGAAGAATTGCATGTAGATTTTGTAGATTAAATAAATATCATTTTATCACAGACTAACAGCGTGTAAATGAAAAACCAGTGACGATCAGAATTTTAAAAAATGTAGTTTCGAAATAATTTGACAAAACGAATCTTGGCGCATTGTACTGTATATGGCCAATCGTGGCAGACAAGCTGCCGCATGTTGCAGCTTTCAGTAGTTAATGTATAAATCCGTTCACCCTATTTTTTTACCACTGGGCGTACTTATTTAGCTGTACATACGAAATTAGCCAGTAAATTTACTTTGCGTCATGTTATAAAATTATACAGGGTGTTCAAATTAAAAGCAACCTGTGAATGGAGCTAATCTGGCATATATGTATGGAAATAGAAAGGTTCAGTTATGACGTAGTATAGGTCAAGGTTGTGTGATGGTGTGTAATTGTAGTGCGGGAAGGGCGATGAACAAATGTGACGTAGAACAAGCTAGTCAGAACCGGTTTAAATAGTAAATAGACGAGATGCAATGTGTACCTGGCAAATTTATATTTATCACTGGGGCTGCTTTTAAGTTGAACACCCTATATAACGGCACAGAGGTACGAAAGGATTACGGTACTGTGTGTGATGTGTCATGAACATCGGACCAGAGCTTGCCAGTGTGATGCTTGGGAGCGCAAGGGAAGCAAAGAATGGTACCACTGCGACCTACAAGGCATGTCGTAAGAGGCGACTGATATAGGACCTGGGGAAGCTACCCTAGTAAATAAAAAACATCACAGAAATCGGATATGCTTGGCCTACTTGAAGGTGCATAACTGGCACAACGTACAATCGCTCTTAGTCTCAGATCACATACAAATCACACAGAATGGTTAACAAGTGGTCGATAGGGAGCGTTCAAAGAAGAAGAAGAAGAACCAGAGATAATTAACTAAGATCCGCCTACTTCACCCACAAATACTGATCCTTGTAACAGGTTGCATTACTGCAGTCTGGTTAAACGAGTATGAATCAAAGAAGGAAATCAGTCACTATTCACAAAAAATGATGTGCTGAATAAGAATGTGTCGAGCTTAAAGTCAACAATATCACACCGTGCTGTAAAATTCGACACACAAGTAACTAACACCCTTCTCCTCAGTAACGATGAGTATGAAGAAATAACAGTATCATTGTTGCAACAGTTTCGTTGGAAGTCTAAAAATCAAGTTGCGAATTTGAGCTGTTTTCCCTCTTTTTCTACTGGATTGGCATCCTTGTCCCTGCCATGTTGACGTTGTGAACCGTTAGTAACAGCAACTCACCCCACACAAACTGCGCGTGCAGTCCGTTGCAACATCTTGCATTCTTATTATGTGACCCGTGGATATTTACGAATAACAGTTATCCGTTACTCGAATACATATAATTACCTGGACACTTTTTCTCTAATCTTGTTTTGTCTCACAGTGTCAGGATAAGAAGAGATTTCTAGAACGGGTTTTTGTGTGAGCTCTAATCTTGTTTTGTCTCACAGTGTCAGGATAAGAAGGTATTTCTAGAACAGGTTTTTGTGTGCACTTCTCTAATCATGTTTTGTCTCATAGTGTCAGGATAAGAAGAGATTTCTAGAACGGTCTTTTGTGTGCGCTTCATAAATAGTGTATTTCGTCGCCTCTGTTATTTCTAAGGTCCACCTTTTGTGTGGCCGGCATTTTGCTTTATATCCATCGCAGTAACATTGCTCTTTGAGGTGTATTGTCTGTTGGTAATCTGCTTATGATCACATGCTATATTTATCCTATATTAATGTATGGCTCGGAAACATGGACAATGAACAAGCAGTTAGAAGACAGAATTGATGCCTTTGAGATGTGGATATATAGAAGAATAGGCAGAGTTTCATGGACAGAAAAACAGACAAATAAACACGTTTTAGGAAAACTAGGCATGAAGAAACAATTATTAAGAGAAATAAAATTCACACAAGTAAAGTATTTTGGGCACATAAAAAGACATGACACCATGATAAAATCTTTACTTGAGGGAAAGTTAGGGGGAAGCAAGAGGAAGACCGAGAGATAAGTGGTAGGAAACTTTAAAAAATGGACAAGTTACAGTCTGGCAGAGTGCAACACCAAGGCGAAAGACAGAGGATGCTGGAGATTCATTGCAGTCAACATTCGATGTGGAGACGGCACCTGATGATGATGAATCTGCTTATGTGGCCGAACCATTTAGTTTGTTCTTTCTTGATGCAGTTTAGTGCTGTTGTACCCACTTTTTCCTGATGTCTTCATTTCTCAACCGGTCTCTTCTTGTTACACCAGCATTCTGCGTAAACACTTCATCTCTGTCGTGACTAGTTTTCTTCTATCATTCGATGTCAGCGTCCAGGTTTGGCACTGGTAGCATAATGTCGGAAGAAAGATTATGTTGAACAATGCTCTTTTTGTGTTCATGGTGACGTGTTTGCATCTTTAAATGGGTTCCATTTGTCCTATGATTTGATTTGCTTTGTTGCATCTGTGTTGGATTTCGTGAGTTATTCTTCCATTTGCTGAAAAAATGCTCTCTAGGCACCAGGATTAGAAAAGACCATTGAGTAACGATTGTTTGTTACGAAGTAACGAGTAGTTATAAATAATTAATAGTAACCGGAACCGTGCATCACTAATAATCAGGTCTTGTTAGCGCGGTTGAGCGTTGTGTGTCCGTCGCAAGCGATGAACTAACTGGGATCAGTATCTGTAAGGGAGGAAATGAGGAGGGGAGGAAGAGGAGGACTTCCAGGAGGGAATAAATCTGACCACAAGATGTTTATTAATGTCAATGTTTGGAGGAATTTACGGAAACTGGGACTAATCGGATAATGTTGTAGCAGATGTTTTTGGGCTGTATCATTGTTATGAGAGAAATGCCGTTACTGGCTACTAGTTGTCAAACTCATCATCAGGTGCCGTGCCGGCTGGCATAGGCGATCATGGATCTCCACAAATCAATGTCTCTGATGTTTGCTATCATCTCAGATGTTGACGCTCTTCCGTGCCATGAAGTCAGTTTCTCTGTCTTCCTCTGTCTCTTCCCCCCTCTATTTTACCAGTTGTGACAATGTGTTTTAAACCCCCTTTCTCATCACATAATCGGAAAATGATGACTGTCTTTCTTATATTGATGATAAGATTTGTGTGGAACTAAACAACTAAAAACAATATGGAACGGAACTAATAGGAAAACAAAGATCAGAATACTAAGAGTATGCATATTCTCAGTAGCAACGTATGGGTGTGACGCATAGAAAGTAAAACAACATATATATGCTTATGAATATAAGTAAAAAGGGTTTTTAAAGCCGAAGGATTGACTTCATTGCACCGGGTTTTACCCCATATGGCTCGGTCCTCTCCGCAGAAATGACACGCCACCTGCCGAGAGTATTGCACAAAGCACGAACTCCGTAGCTCCAGCAACAATCCTAGGGGTCTCTGGAAAAAACTGCACTCGTGAACAGAAGGCCGCGGTCCGGATTCGAACCCACGATCTTCGACTCGCAAGGCAAAGGGCTTAACCACTCAGCCACAGAGTGGTTGAGCAACGTGACCGACCCATCTCAGTTGGGCCTTCTGCAACAGGGTGGTGACGCTTGGGATCTTTGCTCTTGTGAAGACTTCACTGTCTGGAATTTTATCCTGCCAGTTTATTTTTAGTATTCTACGTAGACAGCTTGTGTGGAAATGGTTTAGTGGAAATGGTTTGACTAAGAATACATAGTAGATGGATGCATGATGTAACTGATGATTTGAGCATGACGGCTGCGGCATCTGATCTATGAGAGAGAGAGAGATTCTGAAGGACTCTTAGGGTGGCAACGTTCTGCTCAAGACAAGCTACTAGATGATGATTAGTTGTTGGCTTGGTATTTGGTTAATGAATAATTTGTTGAACCCACTACCAATAACGGCTTGCAATAAAAAGAGACCAGGTACTAGAGCCAAGGGAAGACCAAGAAAAAGATGGACAGACAATATCAACACGGAATATAATGAAATGAAAATCGTGGCATAACCTTTACAGGACATAGCCATCAATCACAGTCAACGAATCGTTGATTTTCTAGACACCACTTATACGTTCAGTAGTTTGCCATTGCTTTCGGAACTTTGAGGTCTATTTTTACCTTATGTAAAAATCCCACGGAAACGAATGTTCTTCCAAACTTGCCTACCGTGAAGATTGAACCAGGTACGCTTGGGTCTTTCATCGAGCTCACTACCGCTTGAGCTACAGACGCTCACATATATAATAGCTCCCATTAAACAGGAATTTTCGATCTCCCGTCTGAGCTAGTCGACCTTGTGTTGCCGGGGACCACGTCCACACTCCTTCGGAATTTCTCTCATATGCCAGATGTCCCACCTCTGCAGCCATCATGCTCAAAACATCAGTTACATCATGAATCCATCTTCTCCGTGGTCTTCCTCCTCTCCTCTTTGCCGGGATACCCCCTTCCACGATTATCTTTTCAAACGGTGTCTCTTTATATGTCTAAAATGCCAGCGTGTTCGTATCGCGTTGGACTGCAGGTGACAAGCTCGCTGTGTATGCGGGCTCAATTCCGCGGGCTGGCAGAAAAGCCACAGGTTTCCCAGATTTACGATGTTCGTGGCACCGAACCGAAGAGTTACGATGTCCCTGGCACCGAGCTGAAGAGCTGAAAGCTCAAGTGCTTCTGGATCGAGAGAAAAAAGATATGTCTAAAATGTATGAAACGCACACAAAAGCCCGTTCTGACACTGATGCAAAACATGATTCAAGAAAAGAAAGAAAGACCCACACTTTACTCGAACCTATAACTTTAGAATCGTCATGCCATCACCTCTACCTCACACCCACATATCCTCCACATAACATATTGACGTTTGAGAGTGAGTGAAGAAGCAGACGAAGTGGCATATGCGAGATAGAAGTATATAGTACGTAATGGAACACACAGATCCCATGTAATGATTTGAGCATTAGCATGGCTATTGATGATGATGGCATTTCTGAGAATTGATCTTACAGTGAAGACTTCTTAATGGCAAATCAAATGTAGGGGGCCCGGATCGTGACAGGCAGGGAATAGATGCAGGAAGGGGGACGGGCGGTCGTGACAGACAGAGAATAGATGAATAATTTGTGAGAAATGGTGGTTGAAGAAAGTGGATTGTGAAGTTTAATGTGATGGCTAGGGTTGTTGTGTTATAGATGGGGGAGTGGGAACGGATAAAGAGCTGGAATGTGAGGTGCTGGTTAGATGGATGTATATGAGGACAGAGAGAGAGATGGAAGGTGAGAGAGGACATAGAGAGAGATGGATGTATATGAGGATGGAAGGTGAGAGAGGACATAGAGAGAGATGGATGTATATGAGGAGAGAGAGAGAGAGAGATGGACGATTGGATGATGTATATGAGGACAGAGAGAGATGGACGGTTGGAGGATGAGTATGAGGACAGAGAGAGAGAATGAGATGGAAGGTGAGAGAGGACATAGAGAGAGATGGAAGGTGAGAGAGGACATAGAGAGAGATGGATGTATATGAGGATGGAAGGTGAGAGAGGACATAGAGAGAGATGGATGTATATGAGGACAGAGAGAGAGAGAGAGATGGACGATTGGATGATGTATATGAGGACAGAGAGAGGTGGACAGTTGGATGATGAGTATGAGGACAGAGAGAGAGAATGAGATGGAAGGTGAGAGAGGACATAGAGAGAGATGAACGGTTAGATGATGTTTATGAGGACAGAGAGAGAGACTGTGTTACAGACGGAGGGAAAGGGATAGAGAGATGGAAGGTGAGATAGTGGTTAGATGGTGTGTATGAAGACACAGAGAGTGAGACTGTGTTACAGACGGAGGGAAAGGGATAGAGAGATGGAAGGTGAGATAGTGGTTAGATGGTGTGTATGAGGACACAGAGAGTGTGATTGATTGATGGATTAGACCATCATCATTGCACTTCGGTGAGTAACCATGTGTGCTCCGATATCTTTCTTACACAGGAAGATCTCAGCTGCAGTGCACGCACTCCGTAGCAACGGCTAGGGTCCCCTGTGTAATTTAGAAGATAGTGAAGATATTTTGGTAGGAATTTTATTTTTTAATCATTTCTAATGAATTCTTTCCCCGGGCAGCTCCTTTCCAGCCTGCTCTTCTCGATTTTGAACTACCATGGGTTCTTTTACGTTCTCAAATTGAACACGGGACCTACATTTTATCGTCCGTCTCCAATATGACTAGGAACTCGATCTCACCTACACTGATATCAGAAATCTCTGGAAAAATATCCAGATGAAACGAGACGAGCATCTAACCTCTGTGATGAGATCAGAGCCATTATGGACAAGTCCGATATGCAATGAGGATGCTCCTCTAAAGAACAATCATGTAATGTGCTGCCATCAGGAGGGCTAAGATTTCTACTTTGTAGTTGGCATTGCAACCAGTTAACTTCCTTGCAAACTAATCTGCTCCCAATATCCTACTTGTTACTTGTCATGTGTTGTGCTGCCATCAGGAGGACTAAGAGTTCTACTTTGTAGTTGGCATTGCAACCAGTTAACTTCCTTGCAAACTAATCTGCTCCCCATCCCTTCTCACGTGTGTAGGAAATCAACAATCTTGACCGTGATTAACTCTCAATCCAATTCCTTCTCTCAGTTACACAACACAAGGCACGAAATGTAATTAAAGTCAATGACGTTACAGCCAAAACATGGTTAATTTGATTGAGTTTTGTAATGCTATAATTAGAATTATTCTCAGCGCTGACTTGTCTTGGAGACTTGATCAATAGTGAATTATTTATGTGAACTGTGGGGAGGATTATTTATGTGAACTGTGGGGGGATTATTTATGTGAACTGGGGAATTATTTATGTGAACTGTGGGGAATTATTTATGTGAACTGTGGGTGTCATGAATCTGCTTTGACAGTCTCTCATACGGTCAATCGGATCCGTTGTTGTGTATATGTGTCCATGCATCGTGGTGAGAAGTCAAGCTGGGGTCTCTTGTCTAAGGGGCATGGTAGAGTTGTTTTAGAGCGATGTGGGGCATACAGGACAACTACTTCTAGTATGAGGATGGAGGTTGAGGCCGTTACTGCTGCCCTCCATTGGATCTCTGGGACTTCATTTACTGGGGCAGTTGTTGTATCTGATTCTCAGTCGATGCTTTACAAGATCCAGAAGGGCAGGTTTCGGTGTAAGTGGATGTCGTCTATAGAAGTTGTTTTCTAACCTCCAGGGGCTTACGTGGATATACTGTCCTGGGCATGCGGGTGTTTACGGTAATGAGAGAGCGGACAGGCTTGCATCAACAGCATCGATTGTTGGGGAGTTGAAGATGGATAAATGGGATGTTCTTCGCTCTCTTCGCGACTGCCTGTTGGATGAGGACACTAAAATAGATGTTGAATCGATCCAGCGATTGAAGCAGTTTGGAGTTACCCGTTGTACAAGTAGAACTGGATGCCTGAGAGGCAGAGTGAGAGGTGTGTTTAATCAGCGAGCCACAGGAACCATCAGTATGCTAGCCTTCACCTTTTAACTCCCAACGGAGCACAGGTTTTCAACAACAAACTTCTTCCAGCTCTTCCTCTCTCCTTCCATCTCTTCTAATTCTGTCCTGGTTCAGATGGTTGAGTTCGGTTATTTCTTATAGTTGTGTTTTCCATGTTTGTTTATGTTGACTTATTGTTTCTATTTGGTGAGGTAACCATCCCCCTCGACCAACCCTTTTAAGCCGCCTATTACGACATGCCTTGCAGGTATACATTGCTGCATATTCTTTCCTCCCCTTTCGAGCTCAGGCGGATCCCTACCTTAGTCGGCTCTTATGACATGCCTTGTAGGGCGCAGTGTTACAATTCTTTGTTTCCCTTGCGGGCCCCGGCAACACACAGGCGATCAGTACGCATACTCTTCGATATCTGTTGGGGGAGACTGAGCACCTATGGGTATGCCCAGAGCGCAGTAACGTCAGTTTAGTAACCAATAACCAACGCTATGTAAGTTGTTATATAACTGGGTCCCTGTAGCGTAGAGGTTAGCTGATCGTCTCTCGTGCCAAAGGTACCAGGTTAATCACTTTGCCGCTGAATTCGGGAAAGACAAGTCTGTATGGCAGGGTACACTGATAATAATGAAAGCTGGAATTTGCGCAAAAATCAGTCAGAAGCGTCTTACCATACACTTTACATCTGAAGCCGGAGAAGACACGCCTTATGGCGGGGGACACTGCTAATTATGAAGGCAGACCGTCACGCAAAAATCAGAAGCGTCATACCTGACTACGCTTGAACTCATAGCGGGCGAACTTAAGAAGATGATGCATCTCGTTTTGTTAGAACGATACGGGCCTCTATAGAACACCATATTCTGCCAGCATACCTCAATGTATAACTTCTTCAGCGATCTCTGGTCATGCGCTTAATTTACTGTGGACCACAGACTGGGCAGTCAGCTTCAGGTCTGTCAGGTTTCCTCAAAGCTTAGTTTTCAGGTCGACTGGGTGTGGCCACATGTTGCTTCTCAGCTCACCCAAGAGAGGACAGTCTTGCAGGATATGATCCGGTGTCTGTTCCGCCTGCTGACACTGGCAGAGAGCTGGTTGACTTATTCCTAGTCTATATAAGTGTTTGTTGAGTCTGCAGTGTCCGGTGCGTAGTCGAAATATAATGACCTGGTCTGTTCTGCTTAGGTCTTTGAGGAAGTCTTTTCCATAATCATATCCAGTGTTTGTCTTCCAGCCTACTGCAGATTTTCTCTGTATAAGGGTTTTGACCTCTTGAAAAGACAGGGGTTGGTAAATTTGCTCTTTGGCACTGCCCTTCTTAGCTAAGGCATCAGCACTCATTGCCTGCAATGTCACAGTGAGATGGAATCCACTGCAAGTGAATTTCTGCTTTTTCTGAAAGCTGAGAAAGTTCTCTTTTTAAGTTTTGTACCGTGATGTCAGCGGATTTAGCCTCCAGGGCTTGTATAGCTGACAGTCAGTCTGTAAGAAATACCATCTTGCCTACAGGTGCTTGCAGCTTATTCATGTGCTGTGCTGTGCTGCCATCAGAAGGGCTAAGAGTTCTGTTTTGTAGTTTGAACATATTCTTCCAGTAGGGGCTGCTAGAGACACAGTAGTAGCATATGGGTGCCTAATGTACACTCCTGCTCCACCATTCATGCTTGCCTCCATTGCCAATCCATCTGTGTAAATTCTTATCCAGCTGTCTTCTGGAAACATGTAATGGAGATGTTCCATTGTAGTTGCTTTCTTCACTAGATTAGGCTCGGCATCTTTGCTGAACAATTTAGGGATGGAGGTTGAGAAGTTTAGTGCTACTGAGTCTGGTTCCCAGTGATCAAAAGTAATTATTCTGGTATGGAACTATGATTTAGTAGTTCCAAGTATGACTTTCATATTTCTTTTGCTTTGTGGTTTAGACTTGTACGCTTTAGTCTGTTTTTGTCCTAGCCATCATTTTTCATGTAGTGGATGGTGAGGCATTCTTTTGATCCTTTCAGTCTGTAGAATCACTGTTCTGCTTCTGTCTTCCAAGGGCTGGATGTTGGCTGCATTTTCCATTTCTACAATTAGTGTAGATTTGATGGCTCCCAAAATAGCATGCAGACACATACAAATAACTCAATGGCCATGCGCAATGTATAACAAAAATGTTCCTTCATATTTGGATTGATTTATTAACGATAGGACCATCATCAATGCACTTCGCTGACTAACCAAATGTGCTCCGATCTCTTTCTTACACAGGAAGATCTCAGCGACAGTGTACGAACTCCTTAGCACCGGCGAGGGTCCCGATGTAATTTTGAAGATGGTGAAAATATTTTGCAGGAATTTTGTTTTTAATCTTTTTTCTAATGAATTTTGTCAGCGCAGCTTCGTTTCAGCTTGCTCTTCTCGATTTTGAACTGCCATTTGTTTTGGTTTTTTTACTTGCTCAAATTGAATGTTTTATCGTCCGTCTCCGATATGACTTTGAACTCGATCTCACCTACTTTGAGATCATGAATCTTTCGAAAAATACCCAGATGGCTCTACGAGGGAGCGAACCTGTTACCTTTGACACGAGAGACGAGCAACTAACCTCAACGGTCTTCTATGTGCGCTTCATAAACAGTGTTTTCTTGGCGCTTCTGTTATCTCTGAGGTCCACCTTTTGATTTGTATCCACTTCCTTTATAGTTATATAGATATGCTGCTTGTAAGGTTTTGCAAGTAGAAAACCACCACTTTTCAATACCACATCTACTGGTACAGTATAGTCAAATATGGTTTCTCCATCACTGTCAGCGGCGTGTCTCCATCAACACCCTAAGCTCGGCTGATACGCTGCTGGGAGTTTAAGTAGACCTCATTAATCAGAATTTGAGAAACTTGTTTAACGATTTTCTCCTTCAGAAGGATTGAGTGTGATCGGGAATGTAAGCAGGAATAAAGAGGAATGTAGTGGAAGAAGAGAATGTAAAATAGTGCGAAAGATAGAATGTGAAATAGTTCGTAAGATAGAATGTAAAATAGTTCGTAAGGTAGAATGTAAAATAGTTCGTAAGGTAGAATGTGAAATAGTTCGTAAGATAGAATGTAAAATAGTTCGTAAGATAGAATGTAAAATAGTTCGTAAGATAGAATGTAAAATAGTTCGTAAGATAGAATGTAAAATATTGCGGTAAGATGTGCTGTTAAATAGTGCGTAAGATGTGCTGTTAAATAGTGCGTAAGATAGAATGTAAAATAGAGTGTAAGATAGGATGTAAAATAGAGTGTTAAATAGAATGTAAAATAGAATGTAATGTAGAATATAAAATAGAGTGTAAGATAGAATGTAAAATAGAGTGTAAGATAGAGTGTAATATAGAATGTAAGATAGAGTGTAAGATAGAATGTATGATGAGATGGGTATAAGAAAAACAGTAGCAGATAGTGAAATGAAGTGGAAACAAACAACACCGCGCAGAGATAGGAAATCTAGAATATTCGAGATAACAAAAATATATTTCCCGACATGATTACCAGTTTTACTTCAATGTGATTGTCTTGGTAAATTCTTTCATGGTCTGCCACATCTCATGGTCTGCCCCATCTCATGGTCTACCCAATCTCATGATCTGCCCCATCTCATGATCTGCCCAATCTCGTGGTCTGCCCAATCTCGTGATCTGTCCAAGGATCTGCCCCATCTCATGATCTGCACAATCTCATATGTGTACCACAGGTTAAGCACGTCTCATTCCATGCATAAATATTCATGGGGACACTACCATGGCGTCGTCATCATCATCAGGTTCCGTGCCGGCTGGCGTAGACGATCATGGATCTCTACAAAGCTCTGTCCTTGGTGTTTGCTATCATCTTAGATGTTGACGCTCTTCCGTGCCATGAAGTCAGACTGTCTAAAATGTTCTCTCTGTCTTCCTCTGTCTCGTCTCCCTCGATTTTACCAGCTGTAACGGTGTGTTCTAAACCTCCCCTCGTCATTACATACCCGAAAAATTATGACTGCCTCTTTCTTATATTGATGATAAGCTTTCTCTGTGTCTTGATCTCATTCAACACCTCCACATTCATCATTTTAGCAGTCCTTGGGATTCGCATCATTCTTCTGTAAAACCACATCTCTGTGGCCCTCAGAGATTTTTGATCTGTTTGTTTATTGTCGACGACTCGCATCCGTATGTCAGTATTGGTTATGTGTAGCACTGAATAACTCTCATTTTGATCTCAATTGTCTATCTGTTTGTTTATTGTCCATGACTTGCATCCGTATGTCAGTATTTGTTCTATGTAGCACTGTATAACTCTCATTCTGATCTCAATTGTCTATTTGTTTATTGTCCATAACTCGCTTCCTTATGTCAGTATTGGTTCTATGTAGCACTGAATAGCTCGCATCCGTATGTCAGTATTGGTTCTATGTAGCACTGAATAGCTCGCATCCGTATGTCAGTATTGGTTCTATGTATCCCTGTATAACTCATTCCGATCTCAATTGACAATGACCTGTTGCATATAATGCTTCTCATTCTCTGGACCTGGTCATAGGGGGCTTATTTGGAATTGTCCGACAACGCATCACTCTTTGTCAATGAGGAGGTCTCTGTGGTTAAGCGGTTACGCCTTTGCTTTGCGTTCTGAAGGTCGTAGGTTTGAATCCGGAGCCGCTCTATTCATGAGTGAGTTTTTTTTTCTAGAGATCCCTAGGATTGCAGCCGGGGTCACGGAGTTCGTGCTTTGTGCAATACTCTAGGAAGGTGGCTTACCGTTTCTGTGGAGATGGACAGAGTCATAAGTAAGTAAGTAAAGGAACCCTTTCATACCTCGTGGCATATAGGTCAATACAGTGTTAGGCCTGTATTTTCATTGACCGTCGGCACACGATGGGTGATGTGGTCAGCATCACGCCGGTCGCCCTTTACTTTCCCAGAGAATGTCTGGTACCCAGTTGAGGCTGGGTCTACCTGAGAGCCGTCGCGGTCGGGAAAAATTCCACGCGCATTGCGGGAGCTGAACCCAGGTCACCAGCCTTGCAAAGCGAGTTCACTAACAACTATGCTACAGCGGCTCTCGGACAGAGTCATATATGACTGTTATTTTTTAACTCACCCCCTACCTACCCTTCTTTCTCTTCCTCCCCCCCTCCTCCTCCTCCTCCTCCTCCTCCCGGAAGTATGAGTTTTCACCCTGTTCCTAATATCGTGTGGTTGAGAGTGCCCGGCTTTCCTGCAGTCCTAGAAACATACAACAGCTCTAGACGTGTAGTGCTATGCTTGTTGCTGCGTAGACTCCTGCTCAGGTAAGCTTGCAGCCGTATAGGATAAAACCCTTTGCATTGAAGTCAATCCTTCAGGCTTAAGGGCCCTTTAGAAGGAGATGGCCTTTGTGGCGTAGAGGTTAGATACCTCCCTCTCGTTCCAAATGTACTTGGTTTGCTTCCTCGTAAAGCTATCTAGATATTTTTCAGATATCCCTGATCTCCGTTTAGGTGAGATCGAGTTCCTAGTCCTATCGGAGACGAACGATAAAACGTAGGACCCGTGTTCAAGTTGAGCACGAAAAAGAACCCTTGATGGTTCAAAATCGAGAAGTTCAGGCTGGAAAACCGCTGCACGAGCAACATTCATTAGAAAGATTACAACATTCCTACATAATATTTTCACCATCTTCTGAATTACATTAGACACCTTCGCCCGTGTGGTGGCGGGACCTGCAAGGGAATCAAAGAATACCACAACTGCGACATACACGGCATGTAGTAAGAGACGACTGAGGTAGGGATCTAGAGACTGCACTTCTTCTTCTTCTCTTCCACCATTTACTTCTTTATGGAAGTGTTGGAGGTGAAACGTAGTGATCTTGTGTGTGCTTTTTTAAGGCACTTTGTAAGCTGATATTCATGTTCGTAAGGCTGTTCTTGATGCCGTCGCTCCATCTTTGCGTGGTCTTCCTCTTGCCTTGTACTCATTATACTTTTTCTGTGTGGCTCTCCGTGGTAGGCGATACCAGGGCATTCTGGTCAGGTGTCCAAACCATTTAATCTGTTGTTCTTTTATGAATTGCATAACTGGTTTCACATCCAGTCTCCTGATTTCTTCATTTCTAATTTTGTCTCTTATTGTCACACCTGCAGCTCTTCTAAGACACCTCATCTCTGTCGTTATTATTTTCCGCTCATTAGCTGCTGTTATTGGCCATGTTTGACACTAGTAACATAGTGTTGGCCAGAAAATCGTTCTTATGAGATTTGCTTTAGTTGTTAGCGGTATCTCTTTATGTGGCAACACAAGGCTACACTACTAAATAAAAAAGCATCGTATATGCTGACCTACTTGTAAGCACTTAACTGACACAACGTACAATCGCTCTTAGACTCAACAAGTAGTTGACTCAACAACTGATAGTTAACAAGTGGTCGTTCTGAAGCGTTCAAGGAATAAGAAGACATCGGGGACCCTTGTCGGTGCTACGGAGTTCGTGCACTGCTGATAATATCGTCCTGTGTAAGAAAGAGATCGGTGCACACATGGTTATTCGCCGATGTGAATAATGTTGGTCCTGTCAATCAATCCTTGTTAAGGAGAAGCTGCCTGTTGAAATGTATATTGTCTGTGTTCTTATTTGCCAGAATGGATGGTGTGTTACACGGAAAATGATCTGCTAAAAATATCTTGGAGTTTGACAACAAATCACGCACAGCTTTAATCTTCATAAACCACTGGCCATGTCTGTCAAATCTGGCTTGCATTTACCCAAAAATCTGGCAATGTAATGATTATTAATCTCTGCATGTGCTGTTCTAGCAGACGTTGGAGATCATGCCTGCTCCATGTTTGTTTTCTGCAATTTGATTCCCGGGGTTTTTTGTTTCTCGATTTATTTGGATAATATGTGGGAAACTGCTTCGCATAATCGTAAATGACAAGTAGTTGAAACCTTTCTTTCTCACAGACATTTTTGTAATCACACATTCTTTCTGTTCTCTAATTATGTTTTGTCTCACAGCGTCAGGATAAGAAGAGATTTCTAAAACGGGCTTTTGTGTGAAATGAAAATCGTGGCATATCCTAAAGGACGTAACCATCAACCACAGTAAACGAGTCGTTGATTTTCTAGGCACCACTTATACGTTCAGTAGTTTGACATTGCTTTCTGAACTATGTCTATTTTTACCTTTTTTGTAAAAAATACCACGGAAACGAATTTGCTTCAAACTTGCCCACCGTGGAGATTGAACCAGGTACGCTTGGGTCTTTGATCGAGCTCACTACCGCTTGATCTACAGACGCTCACTGGCTTTTGTGTACACTTCATAAATATTGTTTTTTTCACCGTCTCTGTTATTTCTGAGTTCGGCCTTTTGCTTTGTTTCCATTGTATCAGAGAAACATTGCTCCTTGAGACACACTGTCTGTTGGTAATCTGCTTATGTGGCCGAACCATTTAATTTGTTGTTTCTTGACGAAGTTCACTTTTTTCTGATGCCTTCTTTCTTTCTTTTTGCTAAATTGGCCAGTAAATCGGCTCCGAAGGGCGAATGGGTTAATGAACCGTATGATTCCTTTCAGATCTTGCAAAGAACCCTTCATATTATATCGTTAGTCTGTCAGTCATTAGATCATAGCTTCAGTAGCTTCAACAAACTGTATGATTAAGT
Organism: Arion vulgaris; assembly: GCA_020796225.1. Lineage (NCBI taxonomy): Eukaryota > Metazoa > Mollusca > Gastropoda > Stylommatophora > Arionidae > Arion > Arion vulgaris. The sequence goes on from CM036777.1 coordinate 19,863,272, forward strand.
TCGTCCGCTATAATAACCGTTATAATATTAAATTAGCAAAACACGTAATTACAAAGTACTGTAGTTTTACAAATTACAAAAACAATGACAAAATACATTAAATTACATTAAATACATTAAATATTAAATTACATTCTATATCGTTAGTCTGTCAGTCATTAGATCATAGCATCAGTAGCTTCAACAAACTGTATGATTAAGTTCATCCGCTATAATAACCGTTATAATATTACGTTACATTCTATATCGTTAGTCTGTCAGTCATTAGATCATAGCATCAGTAGCTTCAACAAACTGTATGATTAAGTTCATCCGCTATAATAACCGTTATAATATTACGTTACATTCTATATCGTTAGTCTGTCAGTCATTAGATCATAGCATCAGTAGCTTCAACAAATTGTATGATTAAGTTCATCCGCTATAATAACCGTTATAATATTACGTTACATTCTATATCGTTAGTCTGTCAGTCATTAGATCATAGCATCAGTAGCTTCAACAAACTGTATGATTAAGTTCATCCGCTATAATAACCGTTATAATATTACGTTACATTCTATATCGTTAGTCTGTCAGTCATTAGATCATAGCATCAGTAGCTTCAACAAATTGTATGATTAAGTTCATCCGCTATAATAACCGTTATAATATTACGTTACATTCTATATCGTTAGTCTGTCAGTCATTAGATCATAGCATCAGTAGCTTCAACAAATTGTATGATTAAGTTCATCCGCTATAATAACCGTTATAATATTACGTTACATTCTATATCGTTAGTCTGTCAGTCATTAGATCATAGCATCAGTAGCTTCAACAAACTGTATGATTAAGTTCATCCGCTATAATAACCGTTATAATATTACATTACATTCTATATCGTTAGTCTGTCAGTCATTAGATCATAGCATCAGTAGCTTCAACAAACTGTATGATTAAGTTCATCCGCTATAATAACCGTTATAATATTACATTACATTCTATATCGTTAGTCTGTCAGTCATTAGATCATAGCATCAGTAGCTTCAACAAACTGTATGATTAAGTTCATCCGCTATAATAACCGTTATAATATTACATTACATTCTATATCGTTAGTCTGTGAGTCATCAGTTGATGTGTTCTAATCTACCAATCGTTTTCGAAGCAAATATAGTATAGTTGCGTCATCAGTTAATGTGGTCTCATCCATATATGGCCTTTTTCGTCTTTACAGACGTCTTTATTGACAAGTGTTTTACTGTGACAACTTCTGGGTTTGTGCTTGTCTCTCTTGTCTTTACAGACAGTCAATTGACAAGTGTTTTACTGTGACAACTTCTGAGTTTGTGATTGTCTCTCTTGTCTTTACAGACGGTCAATTGACAAGTGTTTTACTGTGACAACTTCTGAGTTTGTGCTTGTCTTTCTTGTCTATAACGCTCATCCCTAAGTATCTTCTTAAATGATTATGCGTAATTTTGTTGTTTTGCCCATAACTTTGTCATCAGCTAGTTTTTCATTTGTTGGTGCCGATAGAAAATGTATTCATTGTAGCCTTGCATACATCCTTTTATCTGAGCCGTGGTCTGCTTTGGTGTCTCTTCCCTTCTGAAAGTTCACACAGAACAACACATAAACAGTCTAAATATCTCATAAAGTTATCTGTTCTCATCCATCAAACGGTCGCTAAGCAAATAGTCTAAGTACATCATCATTTTATGCGTTGCCATCCCCTTAGAGGGTCACTAAACAAAAGCAGTCTAGATGCGTCATCAAATGATGTGTTCTCGTCAAATAGACGCTCTAATTAAATTGAGAAAATTTAGGTCGTTTGGATATATAAAAAGACACGAAGAGCTGGAGAAGACCATTATGGAAGGAAGCAAAGAGGAGAAGATGAAGACCACGGAAAAGTTGGATTCAGGATGCAACTGAAGGTTTGAGCATGACGACTGCAGATGCAGTCATCTGACCTATGAGAGAGAGACATTCTGAAAGACTTGAGATGGCAAAGTTCTGCTCATGCCAAGCTGTTTGACGATGATGAATTTAATACATTATAAACACGTCATCAATAAGTGTGTTCTCATCAAATGATACCGAAAAACATACAGTATATTAACGTCATCATTTTATGTGTTCTCATCCATCAAACTGTCGCTAAGCAAATACGGTCTACGAACGTCATCATTTTACGTGTTGTCATCCACTAAAAAGGTCACTAAACAAATAGTCTCGATGCATCATCAAATGATACCTAAAGACACACAATATATTAACGTCATCATTTTATGTGTTCTCATCCATCAAAACGGTCTCTAAGCGATTCTCTCCTTATTCAACCCCCAACACTGCGTATATATATATATTCTTCGTCTAACACTTCCCTAGCGGTCTGTGATAGTTCCAGAAAGGATATACCCCTGGCGCTCGTCATTCCTGAATGCTTTCATATCAGCACTCGCGTCCGTCTGTGTAGAGAGTGCTGATGTTATCAAAACGTTGATCCTGCATTCAAGCCGTCTCCAAGCTCATGCATAATTTATTTGGGTTTGACATGATCTCAGTGTCTGCACTTGATTTACATAAATGTCCCTCATTCCTTCCGATGTTGGGAGGGGGGCTAGCGTACAGTTGTGATGTAATGTTGTTCTTGGGAGGGAGGGGACGATCCGCAGTACAGTTGTGATGTGCTGGTGTCATTGTCCCTGGGAGAACAGTCTAGCGTACAGTTGTGATGTGCTGGTGTCATTGTCCCTGAGAGGACAGTCTAGCGTACAGTTGTGATGTGCTGGTGTCATTGTCCCTGGGAGGACAGTCTAGCGTACAGTTGTGATGTGCTGGTGTCATTGTCCCTGAGAGGACAGTCTAGCGTATAGTTGTGATGTGCTGGTGTCATTGTCTCTGGGAGGACAGTCTAGCGTACAGTTGTGATTTGCTGATGTCCTTGTCTCTGGGAGGACAGTCTAGCGTACAGTTGTGATGTGCTGATGTCCTTGTCTCTGGGAGGACAGTCTAGCGTACAGTTGTGATTTGCTGATGTCCTTGTCTCTGGGAGGACAGTCTAGCGTACAGTTGTGATGTGCTGATGTCCTTGTCTCTGGGAGGACAGTCTAGCGTACAGTTGTGATGTGCTGATGTCCTTGTCTCTGGGAGGACAGTCTAGCGTACAGGTGTGATGTGCTGATGTCCTTGTCCCTGGAAGGACAGTCTAGCGTACAGTTGTGATGTGCTAATGTCCTTGTCCCTGGAAGAACAGTCTAGCGTACATCTGGTCTATAAAAGAGAGATAGAGAGATAAATTTCGAAGGACGTTTTTAGAGCGACAACATTCTGCCGGGATGATGATGATAAAACCCACCTTATTTCCTGTTTTAATTTCCTTACTTGTTCTTCTAGTCTTACTTGATTCTCTCTCGATCACCGCCCAGACCGATGTACCAGACCTCCCCATAAATGCTATTCATGTGGAAATCTGATTCATTCAGCCTTAGCGTTGGTGTGTTTTACGTCACATCTTCAGCACCATTTGGAGCTCTGGTGCTTATCTTTCGGTGATGTGTCCGGTTTCAGCCAGCGTTTACTCGGTTCGCTCTCCGTTCTGTAGCCATCTAGTGTTTTTTACGGTGTGGGGTAGCTAGCCCACGCCCAACCTGCTTAGTTTCCTCTTACGACATGCATGGCAGGTAACAGTGGTTCTATTCTTTACACCCCAACATGGGCCCCTGTAACCACTCGGGCATTCCAAGCAGACCAAGAAGAAAGAAGATGGCTACAAGATATTAAAGAAACCATGAATATGACCATCGACGAAGTGGGTGAACTGGCTAGAGACAGAGTGAATTTCAGATGCACTGCAAAAAGAGCAACGTTCTATAAAGGATACGCGCCTTGATCATGATGATGATTCTCTTTTAGTCTGTTTGTTTTATTGTGTTAAATAAGAGACAAAATTAGAAAGGAAGAAATCAGAAGAAGACTGGATGTGAAACCAGTTATGCAATTCATAAAAGAACAACAGATTGAATGGTTTGGGCACCTGACAAGAGTGCCCTGGTATCGCCTACCACAGAGAGCCACATATAAAAAGTATAACGAGTACAAATCAAAAGGAAAACCGCGCAAAAGATGGAACGACGGCGTCAAGAACAGCATTACGAAAATGAATATTAGCCTTAAAACAAGCACACAAAAGATCACTACATTTCTCTCTCTCCCTCTTCTCCTTCCCCACCCCCCTCCCACCCAACACACCTATAAAGAAGTAAATGGTGGAAGAGAAGAAGTCTGGTTGTCTACCTTTTCCCGCACGAGACACAGCGGGTGCAATAAGGATCGTGTTTCTGCTTCTGTGCCTACAGCAGAACAAGAAAATGAAACATGCGGGACAAAATAGCGATCAGGGTAAAATAAATGGAGAACTCATAGTCTTCTTCTTTCTTTTGTCCTTCTCTGCTTGTTTATCGTTATGCGTAGCATGATCAACGCTCGGTCGCTTGGTATGCTGTGTCCTTCTCTGCTTTTTTGCCGCTAGGCGTAGCAGGTTTAACTGATGATCGGTTTCTTAGATAGTACACGCTCGGTCGCTTGATATGCTGTGGTATTGTGGAGTTTTAAGATGTCTGTAACTCCATCAACCCATCTTTTCATGGTCTGTCCCTTCCTCTTGATGATTCCATTTCCATTTGTACGCTCTTGCTACTGGTATAGTCAGGTTCATTCTCACCAAGTGGCCAAACCATTTGAGTCTCTGTTTTTCAATGAATCTAACAACAGGTGTTGTTCTAACGAAATCATAGTCATCAATGAAATAAAACTAGAAAACATCACAAATCGTACTTTGTATCATCATCATCATCAAATAGTTTGTCCTGGGCAGAACGTTGCCACCCTTACAGACCTTTAGAATGTGTCTCTCTCATAGGTCACATGTCCCGCCTCTACATCAACTGGTGTCTGCGCAGAATAGAGGGACTGAGATAGTTTAGTTTAGTTTAGTCGTCGGATCACCATCATTGCACGTCGAACAAATTAGTCCATAAGTGCTCCGATCTCTCCCTCAGTATGTCCATCAGCGTGTGGCGACTAACGACACCGGTTCTTTGTTGGTTTACAATTCTTCTTTGTCTGCCAGCATAGCGTTCTTGTCGAGCTACACCACACTTAACTTTGAGTTCTTGCAGTCTGGTTAGTGTTGTGGATTCGCCGCTATTACGTGAATCATGTACACGCCCTCTCTCCCTTAAGGAATTTATAATATCAGCCTGGTCTATTGCTCGCCCGCTTTGGACAGCAGCCATACCTGCAAGCTTATCCGCACGTTCATTCCCAATTACACCTGCATGCCCTGGCACAAAAATAAAACTGATCTTTGTCAGCTTAGACCTCCCCAGCGACTCTATCCAATGCCTCCGAGCCCATCCTGTTTCAATCTTCCTGAGCATACTCATTGAGTCACTGAGAAAACATGCATGGATAAAAGTCTGTGATTCTAGCCAAACCATCGCTTTAGTAACCTCCATGATTTCCATAGTGAGATTGCTCATAGTCACTGCAAAACCACCACTGTCTTCCTTCACAACATCACCTCCGACCTGAGCAGTGAAAGCCCACGAGCTCCGCACATGTCGAATCATCGAACCATCCGTATAAATGATTACATCATGCTCAGATGCGTTCTCAGAAATTAATGCCTGAACCTCTGCCTCCACAACAAGTGGGTTGTGTTGCCTGCATTCTTTATCAAGTTCGATGCATACAGAAAAGGATGTAGCGATTCCTCTTGGCACTGGTATCCATTCTTCACCGGGATCAATGTCTTCAAGTGTACACACCTGTTCAACACAGTCCTCGGCCTGACCCATCCAAGATTTTCCTCTTTTTAACCTATTTCCTTTTTGTCTCTTTATTTCCAAGTGCAGAGGATGTTGTGTGTCAGCATTGACTCGAAGGTATGCTCGTGCACGGCTCACGACTGAGATAGTATCATGGTATAATAAGGACAGATTCCAGTGAACCAAGAGGTTAAAAAAAGACACTGGCGCTGGACAGCACACTTTGAGAAAACCAGATGGGAATATAACAAGAACGATCATTTCCTGGAACCCACAGGGACAGCGAAAGAAAGGGAGACCTAGAAATACATGGAGACGAGATTTGGAAGCAGAGATCAACAATATAAAGAAGAGCTGGAGGGAGCAGCAGGAGATAGCTAGAGATAGGAAGACTTGGTATGAGTTGGTTGAGGGCATATGCCCCAATCAAGGTTAAAACGGCAGAGAGAGATGTTCAAACCGATCAATGTACAACACAATCTTTCTTCCAGCATTATGCTATTGGTGTCAAACCTGGACGCTGACATTGAATGATAGAAGAAAACTAGTCACAACAGAGATGAAGTGTCAACACAGAATGCTGGGAGTAACAAGAAGAGACCAGTTTAGAAATGAAGAGATCAGGAAAAAGTGGGTACAACATCAGTACTGAACTTCATCAAGAAACAACAAATTAAATGGTTCGGCCACGTAAGCAGATTACCAACAGACAGTGCGCCTCAACGAGCAATGGTGCTCCGATACAATGGACACAAAGCAAAAGGCTGGCCACGCAACAGGTGGACCTTAGAGATAACAGAGGTGATGACAGACACTATGAAGCTCACACAAAAGCCCGTTTTACAAATATCTTCTTATCATAACGCTGTGAGACAAACCAGGATTGGAAAAAAACACAGAGAGAGAGAGGGAGAACAATATGTATACAGAAGCGAGACGATGAAATTGAAGAAAAAGTAGAGATATAGAAGCGAGACGATGAAATTGAAGAAAAAGTAGAGATATAGAAGCGAGACGATGAAATTGAAGAAAAAGTAGAGATATAGAAGCGAGACGATGAAATTGAAGAAAAAGTAGAGATATAGAAGCGAGACGATGAAATTGAAGAAAAAGTAGAGATATAGAAGCGAGACGATGAAATTGAAGAAAAAGTAGAGATATAGAAGCGAGACGATGAAATTGAAGAAAAAGTAGAGATATAGAAGCGAGACGTTGAAATTGAAGAAAAAGTAGAGATATAGAAGCGAGACGATGAAATTGAAGAAAAGGTAGAGATATAGAAGCGAGACGTTGAAATTGAAGAACAAGTAGAGAAATAGAAGCGAGACGTTGAAATTGAAGAAAAAGTAGAGAAATAGAAGCGAGACGTTGAAATTGAAGAAAAAGTAGAGAAATAGAAGCGAGACGTTGAAATTGAAGAAAAAGTAGAGAAATAGAAGCGAGACGTTGAAATTGAAGAAAAAGTAGAGAAATAGAAGCGAGACGTTGAAATTGAAGAAAAAGTAGAGATATAGAAGCGAGACGTTGAAATTGAAGAAAAAGTAGAGAAATAGAAGCGAGACGTTGAAATTGAAGAAAAAGTAGAGAAATAACTTGAAATTACAAATGAAATAAGAAAAAGAAAAAGAACGGATGTAGAGAAAAGATATGAATCGAAGCTAATAGATTGAGATGTGCGTTACGTCAAAAAATAAGTCGACGAGTGCCCTAAAGGTGTATCGATTGTCAACTGTAGTTCTGCTCCGTTTATTAGTATAATATAATCGAATATGCAGGATCGCGATATGGGGGCCAGATAGTTCCTGCTATTATTCATGTGTACGGCGACAGAGATCGAGTACTTCAAGTTTTTGGCTACATGGGTACTTTGAATTTCGTACATCTCGATCGTTCCCACTCGATCGTTAGTTTAGTCATCAGATCATCATCACTGCACATTGAACTAATTAGTCTATAAGTGCTCCGATCTCCTCCTCAGTATGTCTCTCAGTTTAGTCGTCAGATCATCATCACTGCACATCAAACAAATTAGTCCATAAGTGCTCTGATCTCCTCCTCAGTATGTCTCTCAGTTTAGTCGTCAAATCATCATCACTGCACATCAAACCAATTAGTCCATAAGTGCTCTGATCTCCTCCTCAGTATGTCTCTCAGTTTAGTCGTCAGATCATCATCACTGCACATCAAACAAATTAGTCTATAAGTGCTCTGATCTCCTCCTCAGTATGTCTCTCAGTTTAGTCGTCAAATCATCATCACTGCACATCAAACAAATTAGTCCATAAGTGCTCCGATCTCCTCCTCAGTATGTCTCTCAGTTTAGTCGTCAGATCATCATCACTGCACATCAAACCAATTAGTCCATAAGTGCTCTGATCTCCTCCTCAGTATCTCTCTCAGTCTAGTCGTCAAATCATCATCACTGCACATCAAAGCAATTAGTCCATAAGTGCTCTGATCTCCTCCTCAGTATCTCTCTCAGTCTAGTCGTCAAATCATCATCACTGCACATCAAAGCAATTAGTCCATAAGTGCTCTGATCTCCTCCTCAGTATCTCTCTCAGTCTAGTCGTCAAATCATCATCACTGCACATCAAACCAATTAGTCCATAAGTGCTCTGATCTCCTCCTCAGTATGTCTCTCAGTCTAGTCGTCAAATCATCATCACTGCACATCAAACCAATTAGTCTATAAGTGTTCCGATCTCCTCCTCAGTATCTCTCTCAGTCTAGTCGTCAAATCATCATCACTGCACATTGAACTAATTAGTCCATAAGTGCTCTGATCTCCTCCTCAGTATGTCTCTCAGTTTAGTCGTCAAATCATCATCACTGCACATCAAACAAATTAGTCCATAAGTGCTCTGATCTCCTCCTCAGAGTGTCTCAGCGTGTGGCAATTAACAACACCGGTTCTTTGTTGGTTTACTATTCTTCTACGACTACCACTATATTGAGCTTGTCTAGCCACACCCCATTTGACTTGGAGTTCTTGCAGTCTGGTTAGGGTTGTAGATTCACCACTATTACTTGAATCATTTATACGATCTCTCTCCCTTAGGGAATTTAGAATATCAGTCTCTAGTGGGGAACGTTGAGTGTGGGATCAAACCTACAATCTTCATATGTCCGAGTCGATAGCTGAACGCTTACGCATTACACTAATACGTCCCACTGGCATGATATCTCTCTCTCTCTCTCTTTAGCCTTTAGTATTACACTAATACGTCCCACTGGCATGATATCTCTCTCTCTCTCTCTTTAGCCTGTTACGTCCCTGGAGTTTAGGGGCAGCAACAAACACACACCATTCTTCTCTATTCATGGCCTTCCTCTGTATTGTGTTCCAGCTATGATTCAGTTCTTGCTTTATCGTTCTCCTCCAGGCTGTATTGGGTCTTCCACGTTTCCGTTTACCCTCTGGAGTCCATCTCAGTGCAGTTTTCGTGTCGGAGTCAGTCTCCAAGGCAGCGGAAAAACGTGTGTTGTTTTACTATGAGTGTTACATAACAGAAAATTACATCGGAGACCCTCGCCGGTGCTACGGAGTTCGTGCACTGCAGTAGAGATCTTCCTGTGTAAGAAATAGATGGGAGCACACATGGTTACTCACCAAAGTGCAATGATGATGGTCCTATCAATCAATCATCTGTTGTACCAGTCTTGTATGAAATATCGTGGCATATCCTTTACAGGACTTAGCCATCAACAACAGTAGAACGAGTCGTCGATTTTCTAGGCACCACTTATACGTTCAGTAGTTTGTCATTGCTTTCTGAACGATGAGGTCTATTTTTACTGTTTGTAAAAATCCAAGGGAACAAATTTGCTTGTAAACTTACCCACCGCGCAAGTTTGAACCAGGTACTCTTGGATTGTGGTCAAGCTCACTACCGCTTCAGCTACTTGTATACCCGCCTGCCCAGCGTGTTCGTAGCGCGTTGGACTGCGGGTGACTAGCCCTCTGTGAGTGTGAGTTCAATTCCGCGGGCTGGCAGAAAAGCCACAGGTTCCCAGATTCACGGTGTTCGTGGCACCTAACCGAATGGTTACGATGTCCATGGCACCGAGCCGAAGAGCTGAAAGCTCAAGTGCTTCTGGAACAGAAAAAAAACAAGCTACTTGTATATGTAGTATATATTTGACACGGTAAAATCGAGGGTAGATGAGACAGGAAGACTTCTTCTTCTTCTTCTTCAGCGATCTCTGGTCATGCGCTTAATTTACTGTGGACCACAAACTGGGCAGACAGCTTCAGGTCTGTCAGGTTTCCCCAAAGCTTAGTTTTCAGGTCGACTGGGTGTGGCCACATGTTGCTTCTCAGCTCACACAGAAGAGGACAGTCTTGCAGGATATGCTCTGGTGTCTGTTCTGCCTGCTGACACTGGCAGAGAGCTGTTTGACTTATTCCTAGTCTGTATAAGTGTTTGTTGAGTCTGCAGTGTCCGTGCGTAGTCGAAATATAATGACCTGGTCTGTTCTGCTTAGGTCTTTGAGGAGTCTTTTCCATAATCATATCCAGTGTTTGTCTTCCAGTCTACTGCAGATTTCTCTGTATGAGGGTTTTGACCTCTTGAAAAGACAAGGGTTGGTAAATTTGCTCTTTGGCACTGCCCTCCTTAGCTAAGACATCAGCACTCTCATTGCCTGCAATGCCACAGTGAGATGGAATCCACTGCAAGTGAATTTCTGCCTTTTCTGAAAGCTGAGCAAGTTCTCTTTGTAGTTTTTGTACTGTGCTGTCAGTGGATTTAGCCTCCAGGGCTTGTATAGCTGACAATGAGTCTGTAAGAAATACCATCTTGCTTGCAGCTGCTTGCAGCTTATTCATGTGCTGTGCTGCCATCAGAAGGGCTATGAGTTCTGCTTTGTAGTTGGAACATATTCTTCCAGTAGGAGCCGCTAGAGACACAGTGGTAGCATCTGGGTGCCTAATGTACACTCCTGCTCCACCATTCATGGTTGCCTCCATTGCCGATCCATCTGTGTAAATTCTTATCCAGCTGTCTTCTGGAAACATGTAATGGAGATGTTCCATTGTAATTGCTTTTTCACTAGATTAGGCTCGGCATCTTTGCTTAATAATTTAGGGATGGAGGTTGAGAAGTTTAGTGGTACTGAGTCTGGTTCCCAGTGATCAAAAAGCAATTCTTCAGGTATGGAATTATGATTTAGTAGTTCCAAGTATGACTTTCCTATTTCTTTTGCTTTGTGGTTTAGACTTGTGCGTTTTAGTCTGTTCTTTGTTCTAGCCGCCATTTTTTCATGCAGTGGATGGTGAGGCATTCTTTTGATCCTTTCAGTCTGTAGAATCACTTTTCTCCTTCTTCTGTCTTCCAAGGGCTGGATGTTGGCTGCCTTTTCCATTTCTACAATTGGTGTAGATTTCATGGCTCCCAAAATAGTACGCAGACACCTGTTTTGTGTTTTTCCAGTATCGATTTGTTTGAATGGGCTGCTGATATCCATGTCGATGATGCATATTCGAGGTCGGTCTAACTGCACCAGTGTACACCTGACTCAGGATTCGAATATCAGCTCCCCAGGTAGTTCAGCCAACTTCCGCATCACACTTTGTTTCCTCATAGCCTTTCTGTTTGTTTCCATTATGTGATGTTTCCATGTCAGACGACTGTCAAGCTTAACTCCCAAAAAGGTTGGAGTATGGGAACGGGGAACGATATCATCGTTAAATTTCAGTCTGAAGTGTTCTTCCTTTGTTGACAATGAGAAAAGCGTTGCTATAGTTTTGCTCCGGTTTATTTCTAGACCCCATTTACTTGCCCACATTATGACGCTGTTCAGGCTGGCCTGGAGTTTAAAGATGGCAGGACCCAGAAACTCGGAGGTGTACCACACAGCTAGATCATCAGCATGGAGAGAGTGTGATACATGTCTGGGCAGAGTTTGTGGCAGATCATTAATATATACCAGGAAAAGCAATGGGGACAGTACGCTGCCCTGTGGGACTCCTGCTCTTAATTTGAATCTGGGACTGTGCACTCCATCCAATTTTACAGATGCTTGTCTATGGGTAAGAAAGTCTTTTATCCAATAGTACATTCTACCCGTATTCCACTGCGTAAGAGCTTGAGTAGCAAACCATCTTTCCAGACTTTGTCAAAGGCCTTAGACATGTCGAAGAACACTGTGAGGGTTTTCTTCTTTTCTTGGAAGCCATTTTCTATGTCCTGTGCGAGGTATGCCACTTGGTCATCAGTGCTTCTATGCTGCCTGTAGCCTGTCTGGGCTGGATCCAGTTTATGGTTGGATTCTAAAAACCACTGGAGTCTAGTGGTTATCACTCTCTCCAGCAGTTTTGCAGTGCAACTTAGCAAACTTATAGGTCTGTAGCTCTGCGGATCCTTTTTGTCTTTTCCACTTTTGAAAATTGGGTGGATTGTGGCATTTTCCAGATGTCTGGGACTCTCCCCTGTCTCCAACTATTGTTAAAAATCTGGAGTAGAAGACTCTGTGCAATTGGGCCTATTTGTTTGAGCATGTCGTTTGATACTCCATCTGGTCCCGGGCCTTTTTACGATTGAGCTTTTTCAGTGCTCTCTGCAGCTCAGTCAGTGTGATGTCTACCTCCATACAGGGTTCACTTGTTGCTTTTTTGAATGTAGCATTTATCTCACTTCTGACTTCTTTCCCTTGCTCCTGACTTATTGAGCATGAGCTTTCTTGCTTGTAACACTGGGCCATCAGGGTGGCTGCTCGCTTTCCTGTGAGGAGTTGTTCTCCTTGCTGGAGAACTGTTTTCCCTCTAGATGGGTTGTCATCGTTCAGGGCTTTTGTAAGTCTCCACAACTTTTGAGTATCTTTTTCCATGTTCAAAGAGGCTGTCTTTTCTTTCCAGGATTTTCTACACTGCTGGTTTCTTTCTCTAACATAAAGGGCCCTTGCTCTATTGTGTTGCATTACATTTTGGTCCGTTGGTGCGAGTTCCATTGTATTTCTGGCACTGCAAAGCGAGCTATGGAGAACTTCCATCTCTGGTGTCCAATATGGCTTGTAGTTTTCTCTCCTCCCTCTGGGTATAGCCTTTTTTGCAGCATCTAAAATGGCTTTATTGAATGAACGTGCATCTCTGTCCACTTTTCCTGATTGATTAATTTCTTTACAGTACTTGTCTGCTAGTTCTTGGAATAGCTTCCAGTCTGCCTTTTTAATTCCAACTAGGGGCAGAGTTTGTAAGTTCCTCCTTGTTAATGTTATTTATGAGGAGTTTCACTGGTCTATGGTCACTACCTCCAATCTGGTCACAGACTTGCCTTTCGGTTATCCTGTGAATGTCGTCTGTAGCAAAAGCCAGATCTGGGGTGCTTGTTGTGCGCCACCGTCGTGAGTAACATGTGTGAGGATCATCTGGGTGGTTGAGAATGGTGAGACTGTTGGTGATCAGCCATTCTTCAAGGCTTTCACCTCGAGGATCTAGCGTGTCATAGCCCCAGCTTGGTGAGTGGCTGTTGAAGTCTCCTACTATAAGCAAGTTGTCATCTTGAACTTTGATAGCTTCCAGCTCAGTTTGAATGGAGGTTGGTGAGTATATATTGTATAGTGTCATCTTAGTGTTGTTGATAAGGAGTTGAACAGCTATGAATTCTGTGCTCATCTGATTGGACCTGTGAAGTTCAACTGCCGGTATGGAATTACGAACTAGTGTTACTACTCCACCCTTATGTCTATTTTCTCTATCCTGACGGAAGGTTTCAAATCCTCTAATGCTGAATCTATTTCCCGGATTAAGGTGCGTCTCTTGGATACAGCAGATGTCAATCTTTTCTGCTCGCAGACGTTCCTCTAGCTCTCGTTTTTTGTTGGTTACCCCTTCTGCATTCCATTGCATAATTGTGAGGGTGAAAGTTTGTCCTTGCTGCCAGTAGTAATACCCTGTCCTCCCTGGCTTTGCAAGAATCAACAGGGCCGCCAGTAGCTAAGGGTGGACCCTTCGAGGCAGGGGGTTCGGTCCCACCACCACCTGGCTGTTTCCCATGGTGGTGGCACCACAGTTATATAAATATTTGCGCATGGCCATTTGAGTTGTTCGTATGTGTCGATTCCTCCCGCCAATAATGGCTGACACATTCCGTTTCTGAGGACATCTTTTTTTGAGGTTGTTCTCTAGACAGTTGCAGTCCCCTGCTGACGAGATCTGTCTTCCCGGGTTTGTCTGGAGTCGTCCTACTCTAGATGACTTCAGCCTTCTGTTGCCGGGCTCACCAACCCAGGCTTTTATGCAGGGTGTGCTCCTTGGACACTGTAGTTTAATCCCTTATGCTTAAGAGACAGGAAGACAAAGAGAGACAATTTTGGATAGCCTGACTTAATTGCACGATAGAGCGTCAACACCAGAAATTTATGGAGATCCATGATCGCCTACGCCAACCGGCACGGCACCCAATGATAATGAAATAGATGAAACAACTGAAAACAGTATGAAATGGAAAACGTATATGAAAACAAAGATCAGAATACTAAAAACATATATAATCCTAGTGGCATCGTATATGTGTGAAGCATGGGCATTTCAAACAAGACAATTTCCAGTGAACCAAGAGGTTTAAAATATCTTGACATGGCCTCCGTCTACAAAGCTTACTTACGTAAGGCTAGCTGCGTTAGTGAGAGAGAGAGAAAGAGAGAGAGAACACATCCCTATAAACATGTTTTCGTTCCAGTAAATCTACACGACAATAGAGAAAGCCTAAAGCCGATTTCTTCCAGTGAAAGTCGGAAAGAAAGAGAAGATAAATGGCTACTTTCCTGATAGGTTTTCGACGCGAGATTTGAGTTGAAAAATTGTCTAGAGAAGGCGTTGAGTAAACACTGAATTAATGAGGATATTTGTGGCCGTGTAGGATAGTTGAGACTGAATTCAATCTAATAAATATTAATGAAAGGTTGAAGAATGCTAAATAATCTGGTCTGAAATGTGTTGTGTTTATTGAAAGCTTTTGAAGAGCTTAGAATATGGGGCAGGTTGGCATTTGAAGTGGATTGTTGTGCAGACCAGAGGATTTGAGCTTCGTGAAGAGAGAGAGGGGGCGCTAAACTGTGTATATGAGAACAATGAGTTTTTTTGTGTAAGAACCCCGTGGGGAAGCAACGGCAGCAAAAAATATGATCACTAAATAGACAGTGTACAGTGGGACTGCCTAGAGTAGTTGATAGTAGCTCGGCCTGCTAGCTGTGAGACGTCTCATAGCTCGGGTTCGAACCTACTGTCCGGCATTTGTTCGAGTCCCTGGTCTTACTCAGGACGATAACGTGAGTACCTCTGAAGTCGGAGAAAATCTGCCTGTATGGCGAGGAATACTAATTACGAGTACATTGAGCACACGGCTGCCAGTGTAAAGTAATTTACAATGTGCACGCTGCTGCCATTGTAAGAAATTGGAATAAACGGATTTTCACGCAAAAATCAGTTTCAGAGATGAAACTTCGTCTGAGTTGAAAGCGGACGAAAGAAAAGAAAAGAAAAAGACAGTGTACAAATATTAAGAGCTTCCGAAAAAAACAAATTGACAAACACAGGATTCGAACCACTTACCCTTATTTCTTACGACACCCATTGCATAGTTTAACACACAAAAACGAATGTTTGTGAAAGACACTCATCAGTAAAGCCTTTTTTTAAATGGCTCGCTGGTTGTGTTCGTAAGAACGCTCGTATTGCTAGGCTAGGCAATGGGTTCCGTAAGAAATAAAGGGTCAATGGTTCGGATCCTGTGTTTGTCAATTTGTTTTTCAGCTCTTAATACTTGTACACTGTCTGTTTGTTGATCTTATTCTTTGCTTTCGTTGCTTCTTTCCCTGGGGTTCTTGCAGAAAACTCCTTGTTCTTATCTCGAGATGTATATGGGAGTCCGCGGGTCGTATTTAGAGTTGGCTGTGAACTAACACAGGAAATTACAGAACTTTGAAAAAAGGATACAACGAGAAGTATGTTGGAAGTCTCTTTCTTCTCTTCCACCATTTACTTCTTTATAGAAGTGTTGGGAGGGGGTGTAGTGATCTTGTGTGTGGTTGTTCTAATGCACTTTGTAAGCTGTTATTCGTTTTCTTAAGGCTGTTCTTGATGCCGTCGCTCTAACTTATGCGTGGTCTTCCGCACGCTCTGTGCTCGTTATATATTTTTCTGTGTGGTTCTCCGTGGTAGACGATACCATTTTGGGAGTGTAGACTACAAGAGATGTATATTGCCAGTAGCAGCGTATGGGTTTTGCTCCTAGTAGTTGTCAGCATGCAACAGCGGCCACCCCCCGGACAACGGCCGTGACAGGCCGGCTAAACCAGGCGCGGATAACCGCTTCGGTACTAAACTAATCGGTGAATCATGGTCTGCCAACCCTGCATACGAAGACTGAACTCGGCAGATTGTGCGGAAGAAACCATACTCTGGTTCAACGGGCAAGACGGTGTCTGCCAGCAACACGTTGCGGAGCGTAGTGAGCACGACCAGACACGTAGAACGCCCTGTCATCCGCTGCACCCGGATCCTTCTCCAGCCGTCTTTACTTTGTCCTGTAACTGGACAGAGAAAAAACTGGGCGAGAGAGTGAGATCGACGAACTGCGCAACTCTTTCTCACTTTAAACCAAATCATCGCGCAAGTCATCATTTCATCCATCAAACACACAAATAATGAACATCAAATGACAGGATATGATCCCAGACACAGAGGTCCTAAATACATCCGTTCTCCCCAGCATACAATCTTGATGCAGTCCCAGACACGATGGGCAGGACATGTGGCTCGAACCGGTTCCTCGGCCTGCGAGGCAGGTAGAACTGCACGATTAGAACAAAAACGTCAAAATAGAAAGGCAGTAAAACTCCGCACAAGTGCAAGTTTACCTTGCCCACACTGTACAAGAACATTTCAAGCCCGCATCGGGCTCACTAGTCATCTACGCAGACACAGACAGACATAGCGCAACTACATTCTCTTGGATGAAAATTGTGTGGTCATCATCACCCGTGATGGACGAGCATCATGGGTGTGAAGCATGATTATTTAATTGGGAACGGAAAAAAACATATGTGCTTTTGAATTTAAATGTTACAGAAGAGCCCTCCGTATATCTTGGACAGAGAAGAGAACAAATAGATCTACCAAGAAAGAACTCAAAATCAAAGAAAACTGGCTGATGTTACAAATAAGAAAATTTAATTATTTTGGTCATATAAAGAGACACAAAGGGCTGGAGAAGACCATCATGGAAGGAGACATCTCGGCAAAGAGAAGAGGAAGACCACGGAGAAGATGGATTCATGGTGTAACTGATGGTTTGAGCATGACGGCTGCAGATGCAGGACATCTGGTCTATAAGAAAGAGAAATTCCGAAGGACTGTTAGGGTGGTTGCGACGCTCTGCTTCGGATATGGTATTTGATGATGAGTTGAACTAGCAAGTGAAACAGTATTACAGAACGTTGATAACAGACGAATCTTTCAGCCTAACAAGGATGAAATAATGGATAATTATAAACAATATGGATATTTATAATTTCTCATTCTTTTAAAAATCCGATTGGGGCATATGCCATCAACCAACTTATGCCAAGTCTTCATATCTTCAGCTTCTGCTGCAGCTCCTAAAGCATCCAGCTCTACTTATACATGTTATTCCAAACTCCCAACCTGGGCCATCCACGACATGCTACGCTTGATTCTCGTGCTCTTAACATCATTAGTGTTCTTGTGTAGTGGATGTCTCTTATCCGAAGTAACCCGCATATATGCCTTGGTTTGGGCGATTGCATGACGGGAGCGTAGTGACAGAAGGCCAAGCATATATCTCATCTTCACAATGTGGGTATCTCTAGTGCAGCCCAGAACTATACGCATACCTTCATTCTGAACCCGTTCGAGTCGTTCACATTGTGATCTTGATATCGTAAGAATTCCGAGTCCGTAATCTACCACTGACAAAACCAGTTGATCGAACAAAAGGGAAAGTAGTCTCTGCTCAAGGTGTGCGGCCACCATAACTTTGAGAGCCGCAAGACCACGCTTGCACCGTTGTATCGTCTGTTCAATATGGCCGCTGAGAGAACAATTGGCCAGGTGACTACGGTTGCGACCCTACCAAAAGGGAAGAATGGATCCCAACAGATGGTAGCATGATGAACTATCTCAACGTTATCATTACTCTTGGAAGAGAATGTAGAGATTGGAGCAACATGATTGCTGATCTCGCAGTTAAGCAGCTGATAGAAGATAATGCAAGGGATGATGATGTTGTTGTATATACCGATGGGTCGGTTCAACGTGGTGAGAAATCCGGCTGGGGTTTCTTGGCTAATGCGCATGGTAGGGTTGTTGCAGAGCGAAGTGGTGCATACAGAACAACTACTTCTAGTATGAGGATGGAGGTGGAGGCCGTTACTGCTGCCCTCCATTGGATTTCTGGGACTTCATTTACTGGGGCAGTTGTTGTATCTGACTCTCAGTCGATGCTTCACAAGATCCAGAAGGGCAGGTTTCGGTATGAGTGGATGTCGTATATAGAAGTTTCTAACCTCCAGCGGCTTACGTGGATATACTGTCCTGGGCATGCGGGTGTTTACGGTAATGAGAGAGCGGACAGGCTTGCATCAACAGCATCGATTGTTGGGGAGTTGAAGATGGATAAGGGGATATTCTTCGGTCTCTTCGCGACTCTCTGTTGGATGAAGACACTAAAATCGATGTTGAATCGATCAAGCGATTTAAGCAGTTTGAAGTTACCCGTTGTTCAAGTCGAACTGGATGCCTGAGAGGCAGAGTGAGAGGTGTGTTTAATCAGCGAGCCACAGGAACCATCGGTGTCTCTTCGATATCTATTGGGGGAGACTGAGCACCTATGTGTCTGCCCAGAGTGCAATGACGTCAGTTTAGTAACCAATAACCAATTCCAAACTTCTGGAATCGCTGAATTTATTCAACGTCAATTGCTTCGTCTGTGCTTCGTTGGGAGTTGAAAGGTAAAGACAAGCACACTGATGGTTCCCGTGGCTCGCTAATTAAACACAATCCTCACTCTGCCTCTCAGGCATTCAGTTCTACTTGTACAACTGGTAACTCCAAACTTCTTAAATCGCTGAATTGATTCAACGTCAATTTTAGTGTCCTCATCCAACAGTAGGTCGCGAAGAGACTGAAAACATCCCCCTTATCCATCCTAAACTCCCCAACAATCAATGCTTTCAATTCAAGCCAATCCACCCTCTTGTTGCCGCAAACACCCGCATGCCCGGGACAGTAGATCCACGTACGCCTCTGTAGACTAGAAACTTCTAGAGACGCATCCTCATACCGCAACCTGTCATTTGGATTTTCCGAAGCATCGACTGAGAGTCATCAGCAACAACGGCCCCGTCAAACGGAGTCCCAGAGATCAATGGAGACAGCATAACGGCCTCATATAACCATCGCTCTTGCCGGGAGTCCCAGAGATCCAATGGAGGACAGTAGTAACGGCCTCATATCTAGCCATCGCTCTTACCGTGAGTCCCAGAAATCCAATGGAGGGCAGCAGTAACGGCCTCATCTGTAGCCATCGCTCTTACCGGGAGTCCCAGAGATCCAATGGAGGACAGTAGTAACGGCCTCATATGTAGCCATCGCTCTTGCCGGGAGTCCCAGAGATCCAATGGAGGACAGTAGTAACGGCCTCATATCTAGCCATCGCTCTTGCCGTGAGTCCCAGAGATCCAATGGAGGACAGTAGTAACGACCTCATATGTAGCCATCGCTCTTGCCGGGAGTCCCAGAGATCCAATGGAGGACAGTAGTAACGGCCTCATCTGTAGCCATCGCTCTTGCCGGGAGTCCCAGAGATCCAATGGAGGACAGTAGTAACGGCCTCATATGTAGCCATCGCTCTTGCCGGGAGTCCCAGAGATCCAATGGATGGCAGCAGTAACGGCCTCATCTGTAGCCATCGCTCTTGCCGGGAGTCCCAGAGATCCAATGGATGGCAGCAGTAACGGCCTCATCTGTAGCCACCTCTGCGGGTCCCAGAGATCCAATGGATGGCAGCAGTATGGCCTCATCTGTAGCCATCCTCTTGCCGGGAGTCCAGAGTCAATGGATGGCAGCAGTAATGGCCTCATCTGTAGCCATCGCTCTTGCCGCGAGTCCCAGAGATCCAATGGATGACAGCAGTAATGGCCTCATCTGTAGCCATCGCTCTTGCCGAGAGATATACAAACAAACAGACGCACAAACATGTCATTTAACCGTACAACTAAACCAACAAATCTTCAATTAATTTATAAATATTCAATCCAGCTTGTAAAATGTAGTTGAATCTAACGCTCCCTTCCATAAACCTAACTTTCTAAGCCAGAACGTAATCAGCTTTTCACAGTACAGTGCAAATATGTCTTCTCAGAAAGTAATTAATGGGGAAATCACCTGGTGCAATTCTAAGCGGGTCATAGCTTACGGGTATTTCCGTAAATTAAATTTAGCACGACATATTTGTTTGAGAATTTAATTACAAATATGAATTCCAGTTGCAGTCCGAATGTTGTTTATTTATGTTGTAGTTTATATTTGCGAAAGGTTGGGTGCTTGTTTATGGGATGTTCAACATGAAAACAGTGTCTATATACACAAACATGTTTGTTGGACCGTCTTCTTTCAAGGTGTGACCATGTGCTTATTTGCCAACTTCTTCTTCAAACGCTTCATATTGACCACTGGTTAACCTCTCTGTGTGATTTGTATGTGATCTGAGCCTAAGAGCGATTGTACGCTGTGCCAGTTATGTGCCTTCAAGTAGGCCAGCACATTCGATTTCTGCGACGCTTTTTATTTACTAGGGTAGCTTCCTAGGTCCTACATCAGTCGACTCTTACGACATGCCTTGTAAGTCACAGTGGTACTATTCTTTGTTCTCTTGCTGGCCCCGACACTACACGTGCGTATTTGTCAACAACAAAGTACATGATTTCTTCTTCTGCGTTCTTACTAGATTGGGATTTCAGATGCTCTAATAAAGGCAGCCGTCTGCCTCAGATTATCAGCCACGCCATACAGTTTGTCTTCTTCGTTATCACTAGATTGGGATTTCAGATTCTCTAATAAAGGCAGCCGTCTGCCTCAGATACCACGTCATAAGTGTGTCTTGGACGCTAGTGTAAGTAGGTCACCTCTTTCTTTTCAAGTCTGCACACTGGTGACAGAATTGATGCATTTGAGATGTGGATATATAGAAGAATAGGCAGAGTTTCATGGACAGAAAAATAGACAAATAAACAAGTTTTAGGAAAACTAGGCATGAAGAAACAATTATTAAGAGAAATAAAATTCAGACAAGTAAAGTATTTTGGGCACATAAAAGACATGACACCATGATAAAACATTTACTAGAGGGAAAGTTGAGGGAAGAGGAAGACCGAGAGATAAGTGGGAGGAAACTTTAAGAAATGGACAGGTTACAGTCTGGCAGTGTGCAACACAAGGGCGAAAGACAGAGGATGCTGGAGATTCATTGCAGCCAACCTTCGATGTGGAGACGGCACCTGATGAGGATGACACTGGGGGCAGTTCTGTAGGATATAATTCCTATGAGTTCTGCTTCCCGCAGTAAGTTTTGGCCACCCTTCTGATGGTAGGTCTGACATTCTTACTGCATGGCTAAATCTCCGAGGCAGATTGGCGACCGTAGAATCCGTTATCCCATTTCTCATTTGGAGGTGTCATTGCACCATGTTTTGCGCCTTACGGCCTGGTGCATTCGTTTTCTGCAAGCATTTGTTTCGGGTTAGCATTCCCTAGTACATGATTTAACAGACAAATAAACTATCTACGTCACAACTACAAGATTGTTCATCAGGTGCCGTACCGGCTGGCGTCGGTGTTCATGTATCTCCATACACCTCAGCTCTGTCACTGGTTTTGATTGATTGATTGATTGATTGATTGATTGATTGATTGATAAGACCATCATCATTGCACTTCGGTGAGTAATCATGCCTGCTCCGACCTCTTCCTTACACAGGAAAGATCTCAGTGATAGTGCACTAGCTCCGGCGAGGGTCACCGATGTAATTTAGAAAATAGTGAAAATATTTTGTAGAAATTTTATTTTTTCAACTTTTTCTAATGAATTTTGATCAGGCAGCGGCTTTTCAGCCTGCTCGTATCGATTTTGAATTGCCAATGGTTCTTTTGCGTCCTCAACTTGAACATTGAACCTTCGTTTTATTGTCCATCTCCGATAGGACTAGGTTTTATTTAAAGGGTTTTAAGCCGAAGGATTGTCTTCATCGGTATGGAGAAATTACTTGCAGGCCCTATGTAACGTATAACGGTACGAGAGGAATTATTATTAATATTGTCTTCATTGTACCGGGTTTTACCCAATATGGCTCGGTCCCTCTCCGCAGAAATACTGCGCCTTCTGCCGAGAGTATTGCACAAAGCACGAACTCCGTAGCTCCGGTAATAATTCTAGGGGTCTCTGGGAAGAAAATGCACTCGTGAACAGAACGGCGCGGTCCGGATTCGAACCTTTAACTCGTAAGGCAAGGACTTAGCCACAGATACCCCCTGATAGGAATAGGAACTCAACGTCACCTACACTGAGATCAAGGATCTCTGGGAAAATATCCCGATCGCTCCACGCAAGAAACGAACCGAGTACCTTTAGAACAAGAGGCGAGCACCTAACCTGTACACCACAAAGAGTCGAGATGAAGGAACAACAGTAGTCGTTACATAGAGACTAACTACTCGCAAGAATGTGAATATTCGTTACATTTCGAGAAACTCGTTACTTAATGTGTTATCAAGGGGACTCTCTGTGACGTAGAGGTTATGTGCTCGTCTCTCATACCAAAGGTACCAGGTTCGCTCCATCGTGGAGCCATCTGGATATTTTTCAGAGATCCCTGATCTCAGTGTAGGTGAGATCGAGTTCCTAGTCCTATCGGAGACGGACGATAAAACGTAGGTCCCGTGTTCAATATGAGCACGTAAAAGAACATGTGGCAGTTCAAAATCGTGAAGAGCAGGCTAGAAAGTTGCTGCCCGGGCACAATTTATTAGAAAAGATTAAAAATTAAAGTTCCTACAAAAATATCTTCACCACAAAATTACATCGGGGACCCTCGCCGGTGCTACTGAGTTCGTACACTTTAGCTGAGATCTCCCTTTCGCTGCTACATACTTTCTGAAGGCTGAGCTAAAAATAGCTACTCTTTGTTTCTAGGTCACAAACGTGAATGTACGCCTATAGCAGTGACAGTAGCAGTGTATAACGTGTTAACACATCTTTAGCCCACAGAGGAGAGATAATAACAGACGTGTTAATGTGTCTTTAGAAGTGAATGGGAAAACGTATATATACGTCCTTAGCAGCTAAAGGGTTAAGAAAGAGATCGGAGCACACATGGCTACCCACCGAAGTGCAATAATGATAGTTCTATTAATCAATCAAGCAATACTTAGATGTGTTATATAGTTCTTATATCCTTCCTTCTATTTATTAGTTGATATGTTTGAGACTAGCGTCTGACCGAATGGATTAGAGTTCGGCTCCCATGCGCTACTGAAGACACAGTCGAGTGTCACTAGACAAGCACTTGAGTGGAACCCGCAAGGAAAACTAAAAAGAGTGCGGGCTAAACAGACCTGGAGACGAAGTCTTCTTGAGGAACTGATAAGTGCTCGACTATCCTGGGAGATCATAAAGAAAATAGTCAGAGACCGAGAAAAGTGGCGAACAACTGTAAGGTCCTATGCTCCACGAGGAGCGGAGAGGAATAAGTCAAGGTCCGTGTTCAATCCACGGTAAGGCCATGGATATTTTTTGTCAGGGTCATGAAAGAAAAATGCTAAACAGAACAGTGTCGCGACGACTACACTAGCAATGCGTCCATTAAATTCCTTAAGCTCTCGTTCTCCCTGTCCTTAAATCCTGGCTTATCCTTTACATGACGTAGCCATCAACCACAGTAAACGAGTCGGTGATTTTCTAGGCACTGCTTTTATTTTCAGTAGTTTTCCATTGCTTTCTGAACGGTCAGCTCTATTGTTACCTTTCGTAAAAATCCAACGGAAACAAATTTGCTTCTAAACTGCCTGCCAAACTGAGTTTGAACCAGGTACGCTTTGGTTGTGATCGAGCTCACTACCGCTTAAGCTACAGACGCCCACATGTTCTATACCGATATAAAAATCGGTACTATGGACAGTTAAGAGGTAGGAGAGGGGATGTTATGTTTGAGTACCAGTCCATTGATCAACTCTTCCAAGTTTCCAACGCCCTTTGTGTTAGTCCTCCTGTAGCCACGTGGGACATCCCGATTCTATCAGTCCTGGTCGAGAGTATTCAAATATTTGCATATCTCCTCATACCATATTTTACATTTTTCCGTGTGTCTTCTTTTCCTCGCCTTTATATTGGGATATTGTTAATAATTTCTTTGAACGCTCCATATCGACCACTTGTTAAACCACTCTTTGGGAATTTGTATGTGATCTGAGTCTAAGAGTGAGTGTACGTTGTGCCAGTAATGCACCTACAAGTAGGCACACACATCCGATTTTGCGACCCTTTTTATTTACTAGGGTAGCTTCCTAGAGCCCCTACATCAGTCGCCTCTTACGACATGCCTTATAGGTCGCAGTGGTACTATTCTTTGCTTCCTTTGCGTGCCCTGGCACCACACGGACGGTAGCAGCAGTACCAGTAGTTGTAATACCCAGTTGCTGTAGTAGTAGTAGTTTTGTGTAGTTTTAGTATTGCTAATTATAGTAATAGTAGCATACATTGTCCCAGTGGCAACATATGGGTGTGAAGCATGGACAATTAACAAGGCAGTGAAAAAATACATATATGCTTTTCTATATAAGTGTTACAACTGTCCAGAAGAGACCAGACAGTACTTCGCCTCCGGACGGGTCACAACAGAATAAGACACCACCTGTACACTAAATTCAAGATAGGCACCAACGACCTGTGCCACTGTGGCTTAGCAAGTATGACAACAGAACATATCCTATAGAACTGCCCCCAGTATGCAGACCTGAGAAGAAAAAGGTGGCCTACTTACACCAGCGTCCAAGACAAACTGTATGGCGTGGCTGATAATCTGAGGCAGACGGCGGCCTTTATTAGAGAATCCGAAATCCCAATCTAGTGAGAACGAAGAAGAAGAAGAAGAATATAAGTGTTACAGAAGAGTCATCCGTATATCATGGACAGAAAAGAGAACAAATAGAGCTATCCAGAAAGAACTCAAAATCAAAGAAAAATGGATGATGCTACAAATAAGAAAATTGAAGTATGTTGGACATATAGACACGAAGGACTGAAGAAGACCATCATGGAAGGAGGCATCCCGGCAAAGAGAAGAGGAAGGCCACGGAGAAGATGGATTCAGGATATAACTGATGGTTTGTGAGTGAGCGCTGCAGGGGCGGAACATATGTCCAACTAGAGAGAGAGAAATTCCGAAGGACGTTAAGGTGGCAAAGTTCTGCTCAGAACAAGCTACTAGATGATGATAAGTACGAATATCTATTACTGGCGTATTCAGTCCACTACAGTCAGTCTCAGAACCTTATGGCGTGTTCATATCACTCTTCAATCTAATTTAACGTCCCTTGTGGTGTATACATTTCATTCATTTGTCATTTATTTTGTTGTTGTTTTCTCTGGCTATCGTCAACTCTATTCCCGCTCGTATTTCTCAACCTTTAGAAATATTTTGTTTTATCCTATCCACGCCTGTGATCCCTTATCGACATTTTTTCTCATCTCAAAGTAAGAATTATCGATAGTTTGACCCGGATTGTCGCCCGTGTGATGAATTGTCTGCCCTTCGGTTGGTTCTCAGTGCTATTCTCTGTCTGTTGATTGTTTTCGATTTGAACGTTCCTTAATCTTTCTGCTGTCAAATAAACTGTCTTGTGGATCAGACAGGGGTAGGGGTTTCAGATTCTTCTTCTGCAATCATAAGGGTCTCTATGGCGTAGAGGCTAGGTGCTTGTCTCTCGTGCCAAGGGTATCAGGTTTGCTCCCTCGTGGAGCCATAGGGATATTTTTCCAGCGATCCTAATCTCTGTGTAGGTGAGATCAAGTTCCTAGTCCTATCGGAGACGGATGATAAAACGTAGGTCCCTTAGCATTTCAAAATCGAGAAGAGCAGGGAAACCGCTGTCTGGAAAAATTCATTAGAAAAGATAAAAATAAAATTCCTACATAAATATCTTCACCACCTTCAAAATTACTTCAGGGACCCTCGCCGGTGCTACGGAGTTCATGCACTGCAGCTGAGATCTTACTGTGTAAGAAAAGAGATCGGAGCACATATTGTTACCCGCCGAAGCGCAATGATGATAGTCCTATCAATCTTCTAAGATCAACTTTTGCTACGCGACTACTCCGGTATGTGTCATAAACAGGGTGGTGCGCTTGAGGTCTTCACCGGTGCCCCCATAGTTTGTTTTGTAGTGTTGTTTCTGTTGGCCAGATCTCCATTCTCACACTACTCAGACTGGGGCAGTCTTGCATGATGTGCTCTGGGGACTGCTTAGGTGCTCCACAGGTGCAGGCTGCCGAGTCCCTGAGACCCATTCTGTGGAGGTGTGCTCTGAGACTGCAGTGTCCCGTTCTAAGTCTGAAGACTGTCCTTTTCTGTTTATTGTATTTATACTGTCGTGCTCTGGGTTGTATCCTCAATTTATTTTTCTCCACATAATTTTTCTGGATTGTTTCAGGAGAGTCTTCGCTTCTGTAAAATCTTGTGTTGGATGGTGTTGTGTTAGGCTCCCTCTACTCCTTTGTCAGCCGTTTCAATTTCCTGGATACCAGTGTGCTGGTATATACTGTAAAACTAATTCTGATTTGTTTTAAGATTGAATCCTATGGTTTTGCATATTTTGTTGAGCATGACGAATATTTGGCTTTGCTTTCTTGACTCTTCTATTGATGTTCTTATGGAATATCAATCAAGTGCCATCCCTGTCAGCGTATGCGATCATGTCTCTCCACAACTCTCTCACTACTTGGTGCAGTTAATCAGTTCTGACGTCGATCTTTTGTTGAACCACAATGTCAGACCATCCAACATCATCTCCCTCTGTCTTCCACGATCTCTCCTTCACTGAATGTTACCTGTTGTCACCAAATGTTCTAAACCTTTTCTTCGCATCATATGCCGGAAGAACCTTGATTGTCGGATTCTTATTCTTTTAATAAGGTTTCTCGTGTGCAGCCTGATTTAAAACCTCCACATTTGTTTTCTTTGATGTCCCTGGAATTTTCAGCATTTTTCTGTAAAACGACATCTCCGTGGCTTCCAATGATCGTATTGATTGGTTGTTCATTGTCCATGATTCGCTGTCATACATAAGTATTGGTTCAACATAGCACTGGAGTACTCGTTTCCGTAGTGTCATTGGTAATGAATTCACGCATAATGTGGGTTTTTTTTCATTTTCATAAAAGCTGCTTTCGCTTGAGCTATTCTACTCCTAATCTCTGTTGTACATCTTCCATCTGATGTTAGGAGTGTTCCTAGATACTTGAATCGATGAACTTGTTTCAATGGTGTGTTATTTAATTTGATATTGCATTGGGGTAATATTTGGAATATATGTGTTGGTAATTCATTTTCTTTTTTTCGTTGCACAGCATCAAGGAATGCAGCGACATAACGAGGCCTGGCAGGATAGTCTGCGGTACCGACGACCTAATTTAGATAGTATGTCAGGCATACGTAGAATCACTGCCAACAACAATCCAATGCTGGGAGATGAAGGAGCTCGCTTTCTTTCTGAGACTCTGAAGGATGACCTCTGGCTGAAAGGTGGGATGGGGCACTTTTATTAGGACACTTAGTTATTTTTGGGAAGTGTCTTTTGTCTGTGTGTTTGCTAGGCTCGTAAGGGGAGCAAAGAATAGTAACACTGCTACCTACAAGGCATGTTGTAAGAAGCGTCTGAGGTAGGGGCCTAGGGACCCAAGTAAATTAAGTGTCGCAGAAATTGGCCTACTTGTAGGCACATAACTGGCACAACGTAGAATCGCTCTTAGGCTCAGATCACATACAAATCACAAAGGAGGTTTAACAGGAGGGTTCAAAGAAGAAGAAAGAAGTATCACCTATCTCCCTTTGTATGCATTTGTTGTCAGTATGTTTTTTTCTGGTATCCATTATTTAGTCTCATTTGTATCCATCATATCTAATCTTTTCATCCATATGTATCTTGTTATTCACATTTGTATCCATCATATCTAATCTTTTCATCCATATGTACCTTGTTATTCCTCTTTTCCTTTTACCATGTGGGTTCCATGTATGACTTCTGAGCAACAAAGAGTCGTTTCCTGCTTGTGTGTTCCCCACCCACTGAATCTGTTGATGAACACACGGATGTTAAAAATAGAGAGGGTTCTCTGTGGTTAAGGCCTTGCGAGTCAAAGGTCGGGGGTTCGATTCCAGATTGCTTCCTTTTGTTCAGAAGTGCATGTTTTCCAGAGACCCCTAGGATTGTTGATACAGAGTTCGTGCTTTGTGTAATTATCTCGGCAGGTGGCATGGCATTTCTGCGGAGATGGTCCGAGCCGTATGGGGTAAAACCCGGTGCAGTGAAATCAATCCTTCGACTTTATAAAAAAGAGAAAATACAAACTGATATGAAACGACATGACAAAGTAACCAGAGATGTCATTGAATGGAACCCACAAAGAAATAGAAGAAGAGGTTGCAACCTACAGCATATATATGTATAATGTCTGTTTATTTAGTATTTTTCTGTTTCAGCTCTAGATTTGCAAGCTTGTGGCATCGGCACTCTAGGAGCCAAGAGTTTTATGGAAGTCCTGAAGTATAATACCACTCTTATGATTCTTGATCTCAGAAGGAATCCGTTGATTGGTAAGGGATTTGTTGATCTTTTGAGTAGGTCCCCTATTCTGTTCTGTATTTGGTGGGTAGCTGTTGTGTTGCATTTTTCTTCTTTGTTAGGGAAGGTAATCATTATGTAGATAGGGGGAGGTAATCAGTATGTAGAGCGGGGGAGGTAATCAGTATGTAGAGCGGGGGAGGTAATCAGTATGTAGATATGGTGGAGATAATCAGTATGTAGATATAGGGGAAGTAATCAGTTTGTAGATATGGGGAAGGTAATCAGTATGTAGATATGGGGAGATAATCATCTAGAGAGGGGAAATAATTATTATGTATGGATGGGAGGTAATCATTATGTAGATAGAGGAGGTAATCATTATATAGTAAGGGAGGTAACGTTATATATGGTCATCATTTATTATTTTCGTATTTCTGTACAGAACGAGATACATTACATTCAGTGATGGAGCAGCTGATGTTAAACAGTGATGGAGATGATGAACAACAAGTATGTACATGTACTTCTGTGATCTGTGTGTCTTTGTCGTTTTGTGAATCTTTTTGTCTGGGAACTGATGCTGAGATGTGTTGTGAGAAGCTTAAGTTCTTGTTATTTTGCTATCTAGCAATGTATGCTGAGATGTTTTGTGAGAAGCTTAAGTTCTTGTTATTTTGCTATCTAGCAATGTATGCTGAGCTGAGAAGCTTAAGTTCTTGTTATTTTGCTATCTAGCAATGTATGCTGAGATGTTTTGTGAGAAGCTTAAGTTCTTGTTATTTTGCTATCTAGCAATGTATGCTGAGATGTGTTGTGAGAAGCTTAAATTCTTGTTATTTTGCTATCTAGCAATGTATGCTGAGATGTGTTGTGAGAAGCTTAAGTTCTTGTTAGTTTGCTATCTAGCAATGTATGCTGAGATGTGTTGTGAGAAGCTTAAGTTCTTGTTATTTTGCTATCTAGCAATGTATGCTGAGATGTGTTGTGAGAAGCTAAAGTTCTTGTTATTTTGCTATCTAGCAATGTATGCTGAGATGTGTTGTGAGAAGCTTAAGTTCTTGTTATTTTGCTATCTAGCAATGTATGCTGAGATGTTTTGTGAGAAGCTTAAGTTCTTGTTATTTTGCTATCTAGCAATGTATGCTGAGATGTGTTGTGAGAAGCTAAAGTTCTTGTTATTTTGCTATCTAGCAATGTATGCTGAGATGTGTTGTGAGAAGCTAAAGTTCTTGTTATTTTGCTATCTAGCAATGTATGCTGAGATGTGTTGTGAGAAGCTAAAGTTCTTGTTATTTTGCTATCTAGCAATGTATGCTGAGATGTGTTGTGAGAAGCTTAAGTTCTTGTTATTTTGCTATCTAGCAATGTATGCTGAGATGTTTTGTGAGAAGCTTAAGTTCTTGTTATTTTGCTATCTAGCAATGTATGCTGAGATGTGTTGTGAGAAGCTTAAGTTCTTGTTATTTTGCTATCTAGCAATGTATGCTGAGATGTTTTGTGAGAAGCTTAAGTTCTTGTTATTTTGCTATCTAGCAATGTATGCTGAGATGTGTTGTGAGAAGCTTAAGTTCTTGTTAGTTTGCTATCTAGCAATGTATGCTGAGATGTGTTCTGAGAAGTTCTTTGATGGCATCTATTCATTGGGATCTCAATGACATAGTGGTTAAAATGTTTGCCGGTCATTCTGTAGCGTAGAGGTTAGGTGCTCGCCTCTTGCTCCAAAGGTACTCGGTTTGTTCCCTTGTGGAGCTATCAGGGTATTTGTTCAGAGATCCCTGATGTATTGTAGGTGAGATTGAGTTCCTAGTCCTATCGGAGACCGACAATAACACATAGGTCCTGTGTTTAATTTAAGCATGCAAAAGAACCCTTGCAGTTCAAAATCTAGAAGAGCAGACTGGACAGTCGCAGTTCTGGCAAAATTCATTTAAATGAATACAAAATAAAATTTGTACAAAATATTTTTATCATCTTCTAAAGGACATCGGGGACCCTCACTGGTGCTAATTTCTTCCCTTCTGGTGTACCTTTTTCCTTGATACGGGTCTATTGTTTGAAATGTTGCTGTGTATTGTAATTGTTTTGTGTACTTTGTAAAATTACAGTACTTTGTCTGAGGGCCACAGAGATGTGGTTTTATAGATGAATGATGACCGCCTGCCCAGCGTGTTCGTAGCGCGTTGGACGACGGGTGACAAGCCCTTGTGAGTGTGGTTCAATTCCGCGGCTGGAAGAAAAACAACAGGTTTTGCGGTGTTCTTGGCACCAAACCGAAGGGTTACGATGTCCATGACACCGAGCGAAGAGCTGAAAGCTCAAGTGCTTCTGGATTTCAAAAAAAAAAACAGAAGAATGGTGAGAATCTCATGAACTACTAAAATGATTAATGTTGAGTTGTTGAATCAAGACACAGAGATGTGGTGTTACAGAGGAATGATAAGGATCCCATGGACTGCTAACATGACTAATGTTGAGGTGATGAATGGGATCAAGACACAGAGGAAGCTTATCATCAATATAAGAAAGAGGCAGTCATAATTTTTCAGACATGATGAGAGAGAGAGAGGTTTAGAACATATTGTAACAACTGGTAAAATTGAGAGTAGACGAGACAAAGGAAGACAGAGAGAGAAAATTCTAGATAGCCTGACTTCATGACATGTAAGAGCGTCAGCATCTGAGATGATAGCACCAGAGACAGAGATTTGCGGAGATCCATGATCACCTATGCCAGCCTGCACGGCACCTGATGATGATGGTGACTTTTGTTTTTTATGTCAGTGCTACGGAGTTTGTGCACTGCCGCCGAGATCTTCCTGTGTAAGAAAGAGAGCGGAGCACACATGGTTACTCATCGAAATGCAATGATGATGGTTCTATCCAATCAAACAGTACTACTGGATTCTTGTGTAAATTTAACATTTGGGTCTCTGTGGCTAAGTGGTTATGCCTTTGCCTTGCGAGTCAAAGGTCGTGGGTTCAAATCCAAACCGTGCCATTCTGTTAACAAGTGCATTTTTCAAGAGACCCTTAGGATTGTTGCCGGAGCCACCGCATTGGAAGCAAAGAATAGTACCACTGCAATGTTCAATGCATGTTGTAACAGGCGACTGATGTAGGACCTAGGATGTTACCTAGTAAATAAAAAGCAGCGTGGAAATCGAATGTGCTGGCCTACTTGTAGGCACATAACTGACACAGCGTACAATCGCTCTTAGGCTCAGATCACATACAAATCACACATAGTGGTTAACATAACTGACACAGCGTACAATCGCTCTTAGACTCAGATCACATACAAATCACACAGAGTGGTTAACATAACTGACACAGCGTACAATCGCTCTTAGGCTCAGATCACATACTAATCACACAGAGTGGTTAACAGGTGGTTGATATGGAGCGTTCAAAAAAGAAGAAGAAGTTGCTGGAGCTACAGAGTTTGTGCTTTGTGCAATACTTACTCTCTGTAGGTGGCGTGTCATTTCTGCGGAGAGGGACTGAGACATATGGGGTAAAACCCGATGCAATGAAGTCAATTCTTTGACAATAGACAAACACGTAAACACAAAGTACTACAGTTTTACAAAATACATCAACAGTGATGATAATTCTTAGCTTAGCTGTTTATCGTCACTGTTGATGTATTTTGTAAAACTGTAGTACTTTGTGTTTAGGCTTAGTAGCTGTTTATCGTCACTGTTGATGTATTTTGTAAAACTGTAGTACTTTGTGTTTACGTGTTTAGCTAGCTGTTTATCGTCACTGTTGATGTATTTTGTAAAACTGTAGTACTTTGTGTTTACGTGTTTAGCTATTTTTCAAAGTTTTACTGCAGCCTCCACCTTTTTTGACAATAGACCCATCTTTTATGCATTTGACATTTATGGTTTCAGTACAAGTGGATGTCAGCAGATGAGTCAGAAGAACAGGCTGCAGTCAAGCAGACATCTAAGACCCGACGAAGAGCCACTAAAGTTCTTAATGCCAGCGTTGGAAAGAAAACTACAATTAAGGTAAGATCTTGAGAAATTTCTTCTCCCAACGAAGCCTAGGTCGTCAACAAGCTTTTTCCTCTCTCTTGCCATCCCTTCCAATTTTTTCCATGTTTTATCTCTCCTTTTAATATCAGTCTCCAGCTCTCTTCTCCAGTTATTTTTAGGTCTTCCCCATCTCCTCTTTCCAGGCGGTTTCTCTCTCTCTGCAATCACCGCCAGACCGATGTACCAGACTTCCCATATATTCTATTCATGTGAAAATCTGATTCATGCAGCCTTAGCATTGGTGTGTTTTACGTCACATCTTCAGCACTATTTGGAGCTCTGGTGCTTATCCTTCGGCGATGTGTCCGGTTTCAGCCAGCGTTTACTCGGTTCGCTCTCCGTTCTGTAGTCATCCACTGTTTTTTACGGTGTGGGTAGCTAGCCCCACGCCCAACCTCCGTAGTCGCCTCCTATGACATGCGTGACAGGTAACTGGTTCTTCTTCACTTCACGTTCATTCTTTACGACCAATTTTAATCCCTCTTTGTGATATGTTTGATCTTTGCCAAGAACGTGTATACGTTGCACATTGGTTTGGTAGGCCCCTAAGCGCATAGACTTCTACATGTTTAGGACACATGCAAACCGATTTCAGCCAAACCTCCTTAGTTGCCTCTTACGACATGCGTGGCAGGTAACAGTGATTCCATTCTTTACACCCCAAATTTGGGCCCCGGTAACCACTCGGACGTGGCGGGTTCCAAAACCTTCAGGAATTTGCTTAGGACAAAATAAGGTCTTCTTCTGCGCTACCCCGCTGCGAATTCAAGCGTAGTCAGGGTGGCGAGTATGGCACTTTTTGGTCTGACTGATTTTTGCATGAAGGTTTGCTTTCCTTATTATCAGTATCCCCCACCATTCAGGCATGCCTTCTTCGACTTCAGATTTTAAAAATGATCTAAAGTCGAAGGATTAACTTCATTACACAAGGATTCCCCATATGACTCTGCCCCTGTTGGCAGAAATGGTAAGTCATCTGCTGAAAGTGTTGCACAAATCATGAACTCCGTAGCTCCAGCAACAATCCTAGAGATCTCAATAACAAGTTGCATTCAGGACTCAATCCGAATTTTAACCCGCATCCTTCAGAACAACAGACAAGCGTCTTGAGCACTTCACCATCGAGACCCCAAATCGCTTCAAATACTTTTGGGGAAATACATCTGGTGGCTAAAGTTATGAGAACAAGCATTCGTCTAATGACAACATATGGATGGGAATCATGGACATTTATGTTTTCGTCTGTAGCCACTCCAGGGATTTTGTCACCGCCATAATCTCCAGGCCTGCCAACTTGCACAGAACAGAGTTTTTTAGGACTGCTGTCATGGGAGCCAAGTTCCGAAGGGACAAGCTACTTGATGATGATGATGACCTCCATAGTCATGCTGCTAGTAGTTGTCACACATGCTCCGTTTGCCTCTTTCATGGCTTTTCCTTCTGCTCAGGACAAGCTACTTGATGATGCTAATGACCTCCATAGTCATGCTGCTGATAGTTGTCACACATGCTCCGCTTGCCTCTTTCATGACTTTTCCTTGTGCTCAGGACAAGCTATTTGATGATGAGGAGTAGGTGTGTGGGACGGAATAGCATAACCGTTTGCCTATAGACTCGGACACGAGGGTTGTGAGTTTAATCCCACACCCGATGTTCCACATGCCGCTAGGCAAGGAATTGACCGTCCTGCCTTTATGCACACTCATCTTGATCATATAGCTTGTCCTGTGCAGAACTTTGCCACCCCAACAGTCCTCCGAAATTTCTCTCATAGGCCAGATGTTCTGCCTCTGCAGCCGTCATGTTCAAACCATCCTAAGGCCTAGAAATACGAAGCGACTCACTTTGTACCCTAATGTCTGAATGACTTTGGAGCAGTAAATAGCGACGCTGAAGGATAACAACTGTTGCATCCAAATCAGATAGATATTCTGCACTCAAATACGTTATCAGAAGATCCAAAATTCCCAGACGGCGATTTATCTGAAACAAATTAAAAATCTATGATTGATTGATTGATAGGACCATCATCATTGCACTTCGGTGAGTAACCATATGTGCTCCGATCTCTTTCTTACATAGGAAGATCTCAGCTGCGGTACACAAATTCCGCAGCACCGACAAGGGTCCTTGATGTAATTTTGAAGATGGTGAAGATATTTTGTAAGGATTTCTTGTTAATCTTCTTCTAATGAATTTTGACCAGGTAGCAGCTTTCCAGCCTGCTCTTCTTGATTTTGAACGGCCAATGTTGAACACTAGACCAACATTTTATCGTCCATTTCCGATAGGACTAGGAACTCGACCTCACCTACACTGAGATCAGGGATATCTGGAAAAATATCCAGATGGCTCCACAAGGGAGCGAACCTGGTACCTTTCATAAATCTATAAATGAAGCAGCGAAAAATGTTGGATCGGATTAAAAACAAACAATTAAAATATATATAATTAATGAAACTTAATTCTTCATAATTGAGCTTGAGAATATAATAACAAAGTCGCCCGAGTGGTTACCGGGCCCAAATTTGGGGTGTAAAGAATAGAACCACTGTTACCTGCCATGCATGTCGTAAGAGGCGACTAAGGAAGTTTGGCTGAAATCGGATGCACATGTCCTAAGCGTGTAGAAGTTTATGCGTTTAGGGGCCTACCAAACCAATGTGCAACGTATACACGTTCTTGGCAAAGATCAAACATATCACAAAGAGTTATTAAAATTGGTCGAAAGAATGAATGCAAAGAAGAAGAAGAAGAAGATAACAAAGTTACAGAGACATTTGTAAACAATTTGAATATTTTACTGGATTGGAAATATTTTCATTTTTTTTTTTTATCTAATTTTTTTTAATTAGAACTCGAACAGAAATAACTCTTGTTCGTGTTGTGGACGGGTAAGTCGGATTCATTATTTGCTCCTGCATTGTGGAGTTTTTCAATTCATTTTGTTTCTAATACTGTTTGCTAACATTGTTGACAAAATGTGGTTTGTTGTGTTTTGTTGGTTAACATTTCGATATTTTTATAATTTGTAGTTCACATTTTGTTTCACAAATGCTGCCGCTCATGACGCACATGTGGTGCCCGGTCCCACAAGAGAAGCAAAGAATAATACCACCGCAACCTACAAAGCATGTCATAAGAGGCGACTGATGTAGGATCTAGGGAAGCTACCATAGTAAATAAAAAGTTTGCAGAAATCGGATGTGCTGGCCTACTTGTAGGCGCATAACTGGCACAGCGTTCACCACTCGCTCTTAGGCTTAGATCACATACAAATCACACAGAGTGGTTAACAAGTGGTCGATATGAAGCAATCGAAGAAGAAGCCGCCGTCCGCTACCATGACATGGTTTATATATCTTCTTCTCTGATTTAATAACTTCTGAATTCGTTCCTTTTTAAATTCATTATTTTTCTCAAATCTATTTTCAAATGCACTTGCTTTCTATATCTTTAGTCATTTTCCAACTCTCGCTGACATATGTTAGGATTGATACAACATTTGAATTGAAAATTCATAATTTAGTTTTGATACTATAATAATAATAATAATAATTCCTCTGACGTTATACGTACATAGGGCCTGCAAGTAATTTCTCCATACTGCTCTATCCTGGGCAACTCGCTCAATCTCCTCCATGGTACTGAGACCGATATTTCCTGCCTCTCTCAGCAAAGTTCGCCTCAGGGTCTCCTTAGGCCAACCTCTCTTTCTTTAACCCCTTGCATCCCACTTCAATGCCTGCTTTGAAATTCGTTGATCTTCTTCTTCTGCGATCGTTCTTCACGGCCAATTTGATCATTCTTATTGTGATGTATAATTGGTCCACTGGCAAGAACGGAGTGATCTAGTCGGGACAATTGTGCTCCCATGGTGACTAGGCCCGCCGTCCGGTTTCAGCCAGCTTTTGATTTACTAGGGTGAACTTTCCTAGGTACGATCCTTTCGGATCTACGCCTTTTCAATCAACTTTGCCGTATATTTGGGCTTTGTGATCTACGCCAAGACAGTGAGTTACGCTGCTTTACCCGTTCTGACTGAGAAATATTTCTGGGCTTGTCAGCTTGTCCTCGGACGACATCTTACTCGTATAAAACACCGTGTAAAGTATCGGCCTTCGCCAATGTTCAGGACCCGGACTTCCTGTCTGATCCGTACATTGTCGGCCTTGCTTTACCGTACATTTTTGAGTTTGATCCGAGAAGGAACATTCTCAGCCTTTTCTAGAGCGCTTGTACGTGGCAATTTGCAATTAACCTTGAAAGGCACCGGCATGGGACCTAGTACAAACAATGTAGAGGGTCGTTTCAGTCGGCGCTATCAACGCAACTGAGGATTTTGCGCCCGCCACCATCACCCGCTCCAGTTATTCGGGGATGTTAGTTCGACTGCATCGAACCTTGCCCGGTTGCCCCACGGCTGGTAGTTCCTTAGGTATCTCCAACCTCATTCTTCCGGGGTGTTAATTTTAATCGCACAGTACCTTGCACGGTTTTCCCAGGGCGGGTAGTTTCGTTATGCACTAAAACGCAACTATTCGTTGATCATTTCTCCTCAAGGTGTGCCCAACATATCTCCATCTTCTCTTCTTATAGATACTATTCCATATTTTATTTAGAATTGTGTTTTAAACTTATATTTTTCACTTTTCTGTCTATTTGCTTCAAAGGTAACTCCAACGAATAGTCGCCGCAAGTCTAGAGCATCAGGTATACTAACCAGAAAGTTTGAGGTCCAACCTAGTCCAGGGTTTCCATGGAGGACTGCAGCCAGAGCAACAAGATTCAGGTAATGTCTCTTCTTCTTCACCCTTCGCCCCTAGGGAGGCATAGGTTTGCAAATAATGCCTTCCAAGCCCGCCTATCCAAGGTCATCTTTTCCAGATCTCTCCACTCTCCCCCCATTTTCTTGCATTCCATCTCATTCTAGGAGCCAATCCTGGAGATCTTCCAGGTTGAAAGAAGGTGAGTCGAGTCAGCAGCCTAATTTCCTTTTGAATTTCACCGGGTCGCTTCAAGAGTCCTTTCTTGTGGGATCCTTCTTCTTCCTCAGGTGGCAAGTTATGAATTTTCCTGGTTCTAGTTTCTGTAGCTACAGAAACCACAGCTACAGGTAATGTTCAGCAATTTAACAAAATTGTGTTATGTATGGAACTTGTGTTGACAATAGATAAGTTATGCATGAATTATGATAAATTGTGGATAAGTTATGCATGGATTATGATAAATTGTGGATAAGTTATGCATGGATTATGATAAATTGTGGATAGATAAGTTATGCATGGATTATGATAAACTGTTGATAAGTTATGTATGGATTATGATAAATTGTGGATAAGTTATGCATGGATTATGATAAACTGTGGATAAGTTATGCATGGATTATGATAAATTGTGGATAAGTTATGCATGAATTATGATAAACTGTGGATAAGTTAAATCTTAAGCAAAATCATCGTATAACGATTACTGATGCTGTGGATAAGAAACTAAGAAAGGAACAAGCAGGATTTGAGAGACGGAGCTGTATAGGCCAAATATTTGCTCTTAGAAATATCATAGAGCAATGCACAGAATGGCAAAGCAAACTCTATATCAACTTTGTAGATTTTGAAAAAGCTTTTGATAGCATACACCCCGAAAGTCTATGGCGTATCTTAAGATGGTATGGAATCCCACTGTGTTTTATAAATATTATAAAAGCTGCTACAGCAAGTTTGCATGCAGTGTTGAAACCTCAGAACTAAAGTTTGAAGTAAAACAGGCGTGCGACAAGGATGTGTTATGTCAGCCCTATTATTCAACACTGTCATAGATTGGGTGATGCGTAAAACAACGGAAGATAAGGCAAGAGGTATTAGATGGACGCTCACATCCACTCTGGAAGACCTAGATTTTGCAGATGACATCGCACTCCTATCTCATACACATAGAGATATCCAGGAAAAGACCTGCGCCTTAACCAATGTAGTGAGATGGTTGGGCTGAAAATAAATCAGAAGAAAACTGAAGTAATGACTCTGAACATAGCAACCCCAGCACCAGTCAAACTAGAAGGTAAAACCCTCCGAGATACAACCGCTTCACATACCTTGGAAGTGTTATTAGTAATGAAGGAGGCGCTGGATCTGACATTAAAAACAGACTGAGTAAGGCACAAAGTGCATTCATGACCCTTCAGACCGCCTGGAAATCTGCCCAATACAGCATCAGAACCAAGACTAGTATCTATAACAGCTGTGTGCTGTCAACATTGCTGTACGGATCGGAATGCTGGAGAATGACAGAACAGGATATGTCAAGACTCTCCGCCTTTCATACAACTTGTCTGCGAAAAATCTTACGTGTGTACTGGCTGACTACTATCTCGAATCAAGAATTGCTTGCACGATGCCAACAAGAGAATATGGGCACTATCATCCGAAGACGACGCTGGAGATGGATTGGACATGTGATACGCATGGAGACTGGCTCCGACACGAAAACTGCACTGAGATGGACTCCAGAGGGTAGGCGAAAGCGTGGAAGACCCAAGACGACCTGGAGGAGAACGATAGAGCAAGAACTGAAGGAAATGAATCATAGCTGGAACACAATACAGAGGAAGGCCATGAACAGGGAAGAATGGTGTACGTTTGTTGCTGCCCTAAACGCCAAGGGCGTAACAGGCTAAAGAGAGAGAGAGTGGATAAGTTATGCATGGATTATGATAAACTGTGGATAAGTTATGCATGGATTATGATCAATTGTGGATAGATAAGTTATGTATGGATTATGATAAACTGTGGATAAGTTATGTATGAATTATGATAAACTGTGGATAAGTTATGCATGGATTATGATAAATTGTGGATAAGTTATGCATGAATTATGATAAACTGTGGATAAGTTATGCATGAATTATGATAAACTGTGGATAAGTTATGCATGGATTATGATAAATTGTGGATAAGTTTGCATGGATTATGATAAATTGTGGATAAGTTATGCATGGACTATGATAAACTGTGGATAAGTTATGCATGAATTATGATAAATTGTGGATAAGTTATGCATGAATTATGTTAAACTGGATCATAAACAGGGAGTTTGTTGTTTCTGACTCAGTCAATGCTTCGGAAGATCCAGAATGGCAGGTTGTAGTGTGAGTGGATGTTGTCTATAGAGGTTTCCAACCTCCAGAGGCTCATGCGAATCTACTTTCCTGATCATAAGGGTGTTCGCAGCAATGAGACAGCGGATATGATTGCATCGAAAGCATTGATTGTTGGGGAGTTTAGGATGGATAAGGAGGATGCTCTCTCGACTTTGGACTACAGTTGGATAGAGGACACTAAAATGATGCTTTAATCAATCCAGCGATTTAGGAGTTGGAGTTACCTGTTGTACACAGAGAGATGGATGCTTGAGGAGCAGAATGGTGTACTAGCAAGCCACATTAACCATCAATATCATACCTTCTACATCTGTTGGGGAGACTGAGCACCTATAGGTCTGCCCGAGTGCTGTACATCAGTTCAATAACCAATTTGAACAAATGAAAATCCTGGCATATCCTTTACAGGACATTATCATCAACCACAGTAAACGAGTCGTTGATTTTCTAAGCACCACTTATACATTCAGTAGTTTGCCATTGCTTTCTGAACGGCTAGGTCTATTTTTACCATTCGTAAAAATCTATGAGACAAAATGTGCTTCAACTGCTGCAGAGTTTGAACTGATAATTTTGGGTTAACATTTTGTTTTGTCAGGGGACATAATTTGAGTTTTGTCAGAGGACCTAATCTGAGTTTTTGTTTTTTATTCCTAAAATAATTCTTATAATGCCATTTTTGTGAAAGCTATTTATATATTTAGAGAACCGCAGTAGCGTAGTTGTTAGTGAACTAGCTATTAGGCTAGTAGTCTGGGTTCATTTCCATAGCGTATGGAATATTTTTCCAACCGTAATTGCTCT
Source organism: Arion vulgaris (assembly GCA_020796225.1). Classification (NCBI taxonomy): domain Eukaryota; kingdom Metazoa; phylum Mollusca; class Gastropoda; order Stylommatophora; family Arionidae; genus Arion; species Arion vulgaris. Next base: position 19,903,955 of record CM036777.1, read on the forward strand.
CAGGCTGACCCAGCCTCAATTGGGTACCAGAAGAAACACTGGGAAGTAAAAGGGCCATCATGATGTTGACCACATCACCCATCCTGCACTGACGGTCAATGAAAAGTCACCTATGTTTTGCCAAAAACCCACTAGGGAGCAAAGAATAGTAACACTACAAGAACACCAAGTCAAATGTGTTATAACTAGACAAGAACACTATACTGGTAGTCAAAGAAGAATAGTAAACCAACAAAGAACTGGTGTCGTTAGTTGCCACACACTGAGAGACATACTGAGGAGAAGATCGGAGGACTTATGGACTAATTGGTTCGATGTGCAGTGATGACGATCTGACGACTAAACTAAACAGTCATAATGAGATCAGAGCATTTATGGACTAATTGGTTCAATGTGCAGTGATGATGATTCGACTACTAAACTAAACTGAGAGTCATGATGAAGTGGATATCAGAGCACTTATGGACTAATTGGTTCGATATGCAGTGATGATGATCCGACGACTAAACTAAACTGAGAGACATACTGAGGAAGATCGGAGGACTTATGGACTAATTGGTTCTATGTGCAGTGATGATGATCCGACAACTAAACTAAACTGAGAGTCATAATGAGGAGGAGATTGGAGCACTTATGGACTAATTGGTTCTATGTGCAGTGATGATGATCTGACGACTAAACTAAACTGAGAGTCATAATGAAGTGGATATCAGATCACTTATGGACTAATTGGTTCGATGTGCAGTGATGATGATCTGACAACTAAACTAAATTTTTTTTTTCCCGATCCAGAAGCACTTGAGCTTTCAGCCTTGCTCGGTGCCATGGACATCGTAACCCTTCGGTTCTGTGCCACAAACACCGTAAATCTGGTGAATATGTGGCTTTTTCTGCCATCCCGCGGAATTGAACCTACACACACAGAGGGATAGTCACCCATAGTCCAACGCGCTGGGCAGACGGGCGACTAAACTAAATTAAACACCCCTAATTTGAGCCCCGGCAACCACTTGGGCGTTCATTTACATGTTATTTATGTATTTCCAGAGGTCACCCCCCAGACAATTATCAATATTTAGTTGATCAATCAGCTGATATATCAACCTCCGCAACCAATAATAATGATGATAACAGCAACATGGATGGAAACAGTGCTTTTACTAGACCCAAGTTCTCAATAGATAACAGCAGCCGCATGAAACGCATCTCCGCTGAAGCTACTGCTGCCATGAAAAAGCTGGAAGAGAGTCACATGTCTCTTGATCTGACTAATCAGAAAGAAGTTTTGGTAAGTTTATAATAAATTAATGGAGGATCTCTGGCGTAGGGGTATGGTTCTTCCTTCTTGCTCCAGAGGTACTCTGTTCGTTCCCCTCGCATGAAGCAATCATGTTATTTTTTTCACAGATCCCTGAACTTAGTGTAGGTGAGATCAAGTTCCTAGTCCTATCGGCGACGGACAATAAAACGTAGGTCCTGTGTTCAAGTTAAACATGTAAAAAAACCATGGCAGTTAAAAACCCATAAAAGTATGCAGCAAAGCTGCAGCCTGGGAAAGATTCATTGCAATTGTTTTTTTTAATTCCTACACATTTTCACTATCTTCAAAATTACATCGGGGACCCTCTCCAGGGCTTCGGAGTTTGTGCACTGCTTCTGGGATCTTCCTGTATAAGAAAGATATCGAAGCCCCCGTGGTTATTCTTCCAAGTGCAATGATGATGGTCCTATCCCCAAAAACACTTGTATAGTGAGCTTCGTAGCGGTAAACGTACCAGGGTGGTAAAAACAAAAGCGATTCAAAGACACACTCAAGAGCTCAATTAAATCTTTTGACATAGATGTTGACAACTGGGAGAATGTTGCTCAAGAGAGATCAGCCTGGCGCACACTTCTTCTACACGGTTCCTCGGCCTGCAAGGCAGGTAGAACAGCACGGATGGAACAAAAACGTCAAAATAGAAAGGCAGTAAACTCCCCACAAGTGCAAGTATACCTTGTCCACATTGTACAAGAACATTTCAAGTCCGCATCGGACTCACTAGTCATCTACGCACACACAGACAAACATAACGCAACTACATTTCCTTGATGAAAAATGGTGGTCATCATCACCCGTGATGGACGAACATCACCACACAATTTCTAAGCCTACTTCAATATTATCTCTCCCTCGTTTTTTTAGCCTGTCTCATGATTTCTTCCACTCTATCTTTTTTGTATTTACAATTTGAGTTGCTCTTTTCTCTGTTATTCTTTCAATCCTAGCCATCATGTTCAATTAAACTTCGTCTTTCTTTTCCTCAATCCTGTTTTGTCTCACAGCGTCAGGATAAGAAGAGATTTCTAGAACAGGCTTTTGTGTGTGCTTCATAAATAGTGTCTTCCGTCACCTGTTACCTCTTAATCCCACCTTTTGCGTGGCCGGCCTTTAGCTTTGTATCCACTGTATCGGAGTAACATTGCTCTTTGAGTCTGTTGGTAATCTGCATATGTGGCCGAACCATTTAATGTGTTGTTTCTTGATGAAGTTCTACGGCAAGGAGTCAGACAAGGCTACAATTTATTGCCTTGTCTGTTTAACATATCACCCAAGACACTAGAACAGCGCAAGACAAAAACAGAAAACCAAGACACGGCAATAATCCGGTAACAGTGTGATCCGGTAACCAAGACTTTCCAATCCCGCCCATCCAAGGCTATCTTTTCAGATCTCCCTATCTCCTGCATTCCGTCTCCGCCAGTCCCCAGGCACCCCCAGTTCATCTCCAACACCACACACCCCAGGGCCCAGCGGAGAGCCTGCCCTGCGATGCTGCCAAGGGCACCCACACACATCCACCCATCGCCGCCATCTCCTGCCTCACCTGCCGCCTCCCCACTCCATCCCACAGTTCCCCGCCTGTAGTCCTGTCATACCATCGCATATGGAGTATCCTGCACCAGCATCTACCGATGAACGCCTGCAACCCCATGGCGCTGCCCTCCATGCCCCTACTCCACACAGAAGAACAGCCCCTGCATTTGAGCCAAACATCATCTCAGACTCGCTCCCGAACTCCCCTGAGACCATAGTATCCCATTCTAAGTCTGAAGACTGGTATGCGCTTTTCTGTTTAATGTAGATCTCCCACTATTCTTATCCTTGTTGAGCCCAAGGATTCATCTTAAAACTTGTGTCAACTTAGTGTAGGTGTACGCTCGTGCAGTGTCGGGCCTGCAAGGAAGCAAAGAATAGTACACTGACCTACAAGACATATCGTAAGGGTGACTGATATAGGACCTAGTGAAGCTACCTAGTAAATAAAAAGCATCGCAGAAGTTGGATGTGCTGGCCTACTTGTAGGTGCATAACTGGCACAATGTACAATCACTCTTAGGCTCAGATCACATACAAATCAAACAGAGTGGTTAACAAGGGGTCGATGTGGAGCGTTTGAAGAAGCAGAAGAAAAACTTGTGTTATAATCTTTATCTTTTGTTTTTGTTTGTTCCGTAGCTAGAACTTGAGCAGATGAGACGTGGTCTGAAGGAGGAACGTCTGGCCAGAGCCAGAACTGACCAACAGATGATCATGGTAAGCTGAGATGTTGTTTGGGTGTTGGGCTGAGAGAATGTATCTTGGGAATGCCCAATATGCCATGAAGTTTATCACATAACATGGACAGAGCCGATGTCATAAATGCGGTACGTTCTCATTTATGTGATATGAGCGAGTCTCACATAAATGCGTCGTTCTCATTTATGTGATATGAGCAGTCTCACATAAATGCGATGCGTTCTCATTTATGTGATATGAGCGAGTTTCAGAAACTGGAACGATTGCGGAAGTTAGGAGTTAAGTTTGGACATGCCAGAGAGTGTCGTCTTTGTGGTAGAGAGAGAAGATATACTAATCAACTTCTCCTGGGTACAAGTTTGGACATGCTAGACAGTATCGTCTTCGTGGTAGAGAGAGAAGATTTACTAATCTCTTGGGTATGGTGAGCAAGTGAACTTTGGGATGACTGCTGCAGCAGAGGACAGAGCATGCTTGGGAATGCCCAATGTGCCATGATGTGGATCGCATAACATAGAGACTACAGACATATGTTAACAAATCAACATCATCAAATAGCTTGTCCTGAGAAGATCTGTTGCCACCCTAGCAGTCCTTCAGAATTTCTCTCTCTCATAGGCCAGATGTCCTGCCTCTGGAGCCGCCATGCTCAAATCATCAGTTACATCCTGAATCCATCTTCTCTGTGGTCTTCCTCTTCTCATCTTTGCCGGGATGTCTCTTTCCATAACGGTCTTCACCAACCCTTTGTGTCTTTGTATATGTATAGTATCATCAAGTAGCTTGTACCTTCAGGCTCCCACGACAGCAGTCCTGAAAAACTCTATTCTGTGCAAGTTGACCAGCGTCAGCAGCAGTCATTCTCAGATCGGCAATGACATCTTACACCCATCGTCTTCTAGGTCTTCCTCTCATTCTTCTTCCAGGCACCATTCCCTCCAAAATTATCTTCTTTGGGCACTCATGTTGTTTGATGTGCCCGAAATATTTAATTTTCCTTGATGTTATACTCTTTAATAACCAACTCTCTTTAATATCAAGCTGTTGCAAAACAGAAGCATTTGTTCTTTTCTCTGTCCATGATATTCTAAGTACTCTTCTGTAGCATTTGCCTTCAACGGCATTAATGATCTTCTCCACCGCTTTGTCAATGTTCCATGTCTCACAACCATATGTTGCCAAGGAAACGCTGGCTCTTAAACGCTTGATTTTTGTTCTTATGTCAGTTGCCTTCCATTGTTACTTTAGTTTTTTTAAAGTAATGCTCAGCCTTCTTTTAATTTCTTTTTAGCATTCCTGTATTTGTCAGCAATGCCGGTCCAAGGTATTCAAAGTTGTCGACAGATATGTGTAGTATAGATCGGTTAGTATGAAGAATAAGTTAATCAATCTATCACTTCTTCTTCTTTGCGTTTGTTCTTTACAACCAATTTTAATCACTCTTTGTGATATGTTTGATCTTTGCCAAGAACATGTATACGTTGCACATTAGTTTGGTAGGTCCCTAAACGCATAGACTTCTACACATTTAGGACACGTTCATCTGATTTCAGCCAAACCGCCTTAGTCGCCTGTTATATGCATGGCAGGTAACAGTGGTTCTATTCTTTACACCCGAAATTTGGGCCCGGTAACCACTTGGGCGATCTATCACTCAATCAATGTATCAGTCAATTAATCGATCAGTCAATCAGTATGTTAATGACATGTTACGTTGTATATATCTGAACAGTTGATGCTAGAAAATCAAAGATTAACAGAAGAACTTGCCAGGCTGCAGAAAACTTCAAGGCCCACCTTAGAGGATGACAGCTTTCTGGACAGCGTTGAGACAGCTTTTCGACAGTTTCATTCCTTCATTGATATGCTGAAGGAGGCTGGGTATGTTGTTTGTTAGTTAGACAGGTACATGCACATTTAGGCTGGTTGGTTGGTTGGCTGGCTGGTTGGTTGGTTGGCTGGCTGGCTGGTTGGTTATGTTATATTATGCGATCGACGTCACGGCACATTCGTGCTCTGTCCTCCGCTGCAGCAGCCATCTCAAAGTCCATTTGCTCACCGTACCCATGAGAAGTTGATTACTATATCTTCTCTCTCTACCACGAAACGACACTGTCTGGCATGTCCAAACTTTACGCCTAATTCTCAAACTCGTTCCAGTGTCTGATACTTGCCCATGTCACATAATTGAAAGCGGACAGCATTGATATCGGCTCTGTCCCTACTTCTGCTCACTTGAGTCAGGGCATTGTTTGCAAGAAAGTCAGCACGGTTGGTTGGGTGGCTGGTTGGTTGGTTGGTTAGTCAGCCAGTTTATTAGTTGGTTGGTTGGTTGGCTAACTAGTTAGTGTTTGGTTGGTTGGTTAGTTAGCACACACGCTTTTTCCACTGCCTTATTAAATGTCCATGCTTCACACATATGTTGCCACTGGGAATATGCATGCTCTTAGTATTCTTATTTCTGTTTTCTTATCAGTTCCATTCCAAACTGTTTTTAGTTGTGTAAAGCCATGTTCTTCATTTTTACAATATCTGGTACGAAGACGAAATATCAATCTAAATTCTGACGCACATTCTCATTTCTGCTTTCAGCTTGGGTCAACTTGTCTCCATTGCTGGACTAGACAACCCACAGATACCAATCATCAATGGACACATCAACAAAAGCTACCCTCGAAGTGTCTCCAAATTTGTTGGTAGCAATAACAACAACAACAGCGGTAGTAGCAAGGATATAAACAACATTACTGCCCACCACTCAACAACCGATCACAACGCAACGTTTAGAAATTCTCGTTTGGATTTTTCAACATTTGTTAACGACCATCAGCGCAAATGGGCGGACATCTTTACCAGCAGGGTCATTGGTTGGCAAGGAGGTACCCAGTCTGGTTGGAGAAGAGGCATCACAGAGTAAAGATGTGCGGGCCACGGTTTACGATGCCGAGAGCGGTAGGATATATGTTTTTTGTTCTGTTAAATTGTTTAGTTTTAACTCGTTCCTATTTTCTTCTGCTTTTTCTAGTCATTCTTTTTCTTCAAAACTCCATACGCCACTTCTTAAACCACTTGATTTGTATGTGATCTGAGTCCAAGAGCGAAGGTACGTTGTGTTGGTTATGCGCCTACAAGTAGACCAGCACATCCTTATTTGAACGCTCCATATCGGCCACTTGTTAAACCACTCTTTGTGATTTGCATGTGATCTGAGCCTAAGAGGATTTACATTGTGCCAGTTACGCACCTATAAGTAAGCCAGCACATCTGATTTCTGCAACGTTTTTTATTTACCAAGGTAGCTTCCTAGGCCCTACCTCAGTCACCTCTTACGATATAGCTTGTAGGTTGCAGTATTACTGTTCTTTGCTCCCCTTGTGAGCCCCGGCAACACACATGCGACCTCTTGTTTCTTAAATCCACATCAATGGGTTTGTTTGTTTTGATTCATTGATTGATTGATTGATTGATTGATTTGTTTAATTGTGACCAAGTTTTGATCTATCTTGTAGAAACTGCTAGACAAGAAGCTGATGAACTGTACTCACGTTTGATCAAGGAGACTCGTGCTGCTCTCGGCCACAATCCAGTAGCAGAGCACCGACTGCTTTCACAAAATCTGGATCAAGTGCTGGTGGATCTAACAGAGGAACAGAGGTGGGTTTATACAGTGGGCTTCATGGTTTTGTTAGACAAATACATTCAGTGGGCTTCATGGTTTTGTTAGACAAATACATTCAGTGGGCTTCATGGTTTTGTTAGACAAATACATTCAGTGGGCTTCATGGTTTTGTTAGACAAATACATTCAGTGGGCTTCAGTTTCTTTCAGCATCATCAAATAGCTTGTCCTGAGTAGAACTTTACCACCCCAACAGTCCTCCGGAACTTCTCTCTCTATAGGCCAAATGTCCTGCCTCTGCAGCCGTCATGTTCAGACCATCAGCTACATCCTGAATCCATCTTCTCCGTGGTCTTCCTCCTCTTTGCCGGTATGCCTCCTTCCATTATGGTCTTCTCCGGCCCTTCATGTCTTTTTATATGTCCAAAATATCTCAATTTTCTCTTTCGTATTTGTAGCATCAGCCAGTTTTCTTTGATTTTGAGTTCTTTCTGGATAGATTTATTTGTTCTCTTCTCTGTCTAAGATATACGGGGCTTTGTGGCGTAGAAGTTAAGTGTTCGTCTCTCGTTCCAAAAGTACCAGGTTCGTTCCCTCGTTGAAGCCATCTGGATATTATTCCAGATATCCTCGATCTCAATGTAGGTGAGATCGAGTTGCTAGTCCTATCGGAGACGGATGATGAAAACTAGGTCCTGTGTTCAAGTTCAGCACGTAAAAGAACCCTTGGCAGCTCAAATACGAAAACCTGGTAAAATTCATTAGCAAAATTTTTTAATATAATTCCTACAACATATCTTCTAAATTACATCACAGCCCTCGCAGTGTAAGATATTCCTGTGTTAGAAAGAGATCAGAGCACACATGGTTACTCAGTGAAGTGCAATGATGATGATCCTATCAGTCAAGCCAGTTTCTTTAATTCTGAATACCTTCTGAATAGATCTACTTGTTCTCTTCTCTGTCTATGATATTATTTCTTCTCAGAGTATGCCCAACATATCTCCATCTTCTCTTTCTTATAACAGTTGTTACTTGTGGTTGACCAGACATTTCTTCTCAAGGTATGTCCAACATATCTCCATCTTCTCCTTCTTATAACAATTGTTACTTGTGGTTGACCAGACATTTCTTCTCAAGGTATGTCCAACATTTCTCCATCTTCTCCTTCTTATAACAGTTGTTACTAGTAGTTGACCAGACATTTCTTCTCAAGGTATGTCCAACATATCTCCATATTCTCCTTCTTATAACAATTGTTACTAGTGGTTGACCAGATATTTCTTCTCAGAGTATACCCAACATATCTCCATCTAACTACTCTATACCCTTCTTCACCCTTCCCCCTAGAGAGGCCTAGGTTTGCAACCAAGGTCTTTCGAGCCCTATCCAAAGCCATCTATTCCAGATCTCTCCACATTATCTTTTATTGCGTCTCCGGCAGCCCGATATCCTTTCGGATTTCATCGGGTCACTTCATGATTCCTTCCTTGCGGAGTCTTTCTTCTTCCTCGGATGGTAAGTTATGAATTTCGATGTTTGTTTTATCTGTAACTATCTTGTGTTTTTTTAAAGGGTGGGGTAGCTAGCCCCACGCTCAACCTCCTTTTCCAGGCATTGCAGGTAACAGTGGTTCTATTCTTTACACCTCTTCTGCGTTCGCCCACTGTGAATTCAGGGTTAGCCATGATACTTCTGGCGGATATTTGCCTGATTTCCCCCGCAATGCAGGCCAACCTTCGCCGACTTCAGCGGTATCTTTACCCCTCCCTAATGTGGGCCCCGGTAACCACTCGGGCTTACTCTACGCCCTTACAGAATATAAATATTGTGAATACATTTTTTTTGGTATATTATTTTGTTTTTAAATTGAAAAATGAAAATCGTAGCTTTCCTTTACAGGACTTGGCCATCAACAACAGTAAACAAGTCATCGATTCTCTAGGCACCACTTATACGTTCAGTAGTTTGCCATTGATTTCTGAACGGTGAGGTCTATTTTTATAGTTATCAGTTATATGAGGACTATCATCATAGCACTCCGGACATCTCCATAGGTGCTCCGATCTCCGCTTCAGCAAATCTAGCAGCGTCCCAACACGCCAGTTCGATGTTGATTAATTAATCACTTTGCATATTTGGTATTTTGTTCATTTCATGGTGCACCAATATTGACACCCATCTCTATCTGGTCAGCGAGTGGAATTCACAATCCTGAAACTCCTCTCTTTTTTTAAATAGTTTCCAAGAGAAATCCAAGGAAACTTAATTTGCTTTAAAACTTGCCCACGCTAGAATTTGAACCAGGTACACTTGGGTTGTGATCGAGCTCACTACCGCTTAAGCTACAGACTCTCACTCGTTTTTTAAATAACCTACTCACAATTTCAATTTTTCTTGTTTATTTATGTCAAATATAATTTTTTTAATGACCTTATCTACAGGAAAATGGAAGCCGAACAGTTGGACAAAGTGAAGACAGGACAAATATGAGGTGTGTTTTCATTTGTGTTGGGATTTTTGCTGACAGTCTGAATTTCAATTTTTATTTTTTAATGCATGCTAATATCTCTTCTTCTTTGTGTTCGTTTTTACGACCAATTTTAATCACTCTTTGTGATATGTTTGATCTTTGCCAAGAACGTGTATCGTTGCATATTGGTTCGTAGGTCCTTTTTTTTGATCCAGAACACTTGAGCTGAAAGCTCTTGGCTCGGTGTCATGGACATCGTAACCCTTCGGCTCGGTGCCACGAACACGGTAAATCTGGGGAACCTGTAGCTTTTCTGCCAGTCTGCAGAGTTGAACCCGCACTTACAGAGGACTAGTCACCCGTAGTCCAACGCACTACGAACACGCTGGGCACGCGGGCTCGGTAGGTCCTTAAACGTATAGACTTCTACACGCTTAGGACACATGCATCCGATTTCAGCCAAACCTCCTTAGTCGCCTCTTATGACAGGTAACAATGGTTCTATTCTTTACACCCCAAATTTGGGCCCGGTAACCACTCAGACTGCATGCTATTATGTTTCCTGTATAGTTAACATTTCAAGTAGTAGCATGTGCCTTGCGGAGCATCGCTTTTATCGGAGCTTGCCTGAAAAACTCTCTGTCTCTAGCAAGTTCTTCCGTCTCTTCCAGCATCATGTTCAAAGTTTCTTTGATGTCTTGCTGCCACCTTTGTCTTCCCCTGCCTTATACTCCATGAACCATGCCTTTCTTTACTGTTCACCCCAAATCAACGTGACAATTAACGTGGCCATTATATTTCATCTGCCGGGACATACCTACCTTGTATGTTTGATATTTGCTGACAATCTGAGGTGTCGCTGCTGTCTTGTACAGACCTTGTTTGAGAATATGTTGTTCCAGCTTGTATATTTGATATCTTTTATCTGAGGTCGCTACTGTCTTGTACGGACCTTGTTTGGGAATATGTTGTTCCAGCTTGTATGCTTGATATCTTTTATCTGAGGTGTCGCTGCTGTCTTGTACGTACCTTGTTTGAGAATATGTTGTCCTACCTTATATGTTTGATATTTGCTGACAATCCAGTGTCGCTCAGAAACAAAAATTAATTTGGCAAGTGTATTTTCCAATGCAGAAGTTAACTGTTTAGTACGAGCCGTCGCTTTAAAGATCCAAATGGTTTATTGCAGTGGCGTATCATCATTTGAACGATTAGACATATCTTGTTGCTTTTCCATTATTTTTCATTCCTATTCGACTTTTATATTAACTGAAAACTACTTAAAAATGAAGTGTAAATGATAAATACATATCATCGTGGCTTATGCTAGAAGTAGAAGTGAATAAATACATATCATCATAGCTTATGCTAGAAGTAGAAGTGAACGAATACATATCATCATAGCTTATGCTAGAAGTAGAAGTGAATAAATACATATCATCATAGCTTATGCTAGAAGTAGAAGTGAATAAATACATATCATCATAGCTTATGCTAGAAGTGAATGAATACATATCATCATAGCTTATGCTAGAAGTGAATGAATACATATCATCATAGCTTATGCTAGAAGTAGAAGTGAATGAATACATATCATCATAGCTTATGCTAGAAGTAGAAGTGAATGAATACATATCATCATAGCTTATGCTAGAAGTAGAAGTGAATGAATACATATCATCATAGCTTATGCTAGAAGTAGAAGTGAATGAATACATATCATCATAGCTTATGCTAGAAGTAGAAGTGAATGAATACATATCATCATAGCTTATGCTAGAAGTAGAAGTGAATGAATACATATCATCATAGCTTATGCTAGAAGTGAATGAATACATATCATCATAGCTTATGCTAGAAGTGAATGAATACATATCATCATAGCTTATGCTAGAAGTAGAAGGGAAACACAGTTTACCATTTATTCTAGGATACCTTGTGACCCAAATATACTTGAGATTTTTCATGAATGCTCATGATGCTAGTTTGTTGTTCTTTGTTTGTGAATGTTCTTCTCGACCATTTTTATCGTTCTTATTGCGATATATAGATAGTCTTTGCCAAGAACGGTTAGAACACTTTGAGCGTTCTTATTGTGATATATAAATAGTCTTTGCCAAGAACGGTTAGAACACTGAGCGTTCTTATTGCGATATATAAATAGTCTTTGCCAAGAACGGTTAGAACACTTTGAGCGTTCTTATTGTGATATATAAATAGTCTTTGCCAAGAACAACTAGAACGTTGCACCCCCGATAGGCCCCTACTAGTGTAGGACAGGTGCGTCCGAAACAAAAGTGTTCAGCCTAAGAAAATGTTTGAGTCTGTCTTGCAGATAGTCAAATACTTTCCTTTGCATGTACATTTCTCTTTAATTATACTTTTAACTCCGTATATTTAGGCTTGGATCTAAGCCAAAGAGCCTTTTGTACTTTGCAACCTTTCTGACTGAGTGGGTCGTTCGTTTTGCATCGTATGATCAACACTTTTTAATGATCTTTTAATGCCGTATATTTGGGCTGGTGGCGTCTGTGGCCTAGGGGTTAATGACTCGGTCTATTAACCTCGAAGTTCTGATTTCGAATCACGCTGTGGACAGTTTGGTTGCAAATTGTTTCGCATGGATTTTAACAAAAGGACGATGGCACTACCCGTTCAGAAAGCAATGGCAAACTACTGAATGTAATAATGCCTAGAAAAATTACAAACAGCGTTACAAAGCTGGAGTTGAATCGCCTAGTCCTGTAAAGGATATACAATTAACTTATATTTGTACTTGGATCTACGCCAAATAACATTTACTACTTTGCAACCTTTCTGACTGTGTGAGGTCATTCCGGATTAGGAACATTCTCAACCCTTTTAGGGCTAGTCATTGGAACGGTCAATTTTGGCTGCTTTGTGTATTCATTGCTCTGTAACGACCATTTTTCATCGTAAATTTGGGCTTTATGATCTCGCCAAGAGTATGTCTACAGTATGTGCCCTTTCTGACTATGTGAGTCGTTCGGATTAGGAACTTTCTCAGAAGGGCGAATGGGTTAGTAAACGATGCATCCATTCACAATTTTCTTCATAGTTATGTATTCATAAATGGATTACTTATATAAAGAGAGCAGTTAGACATGTTTATTCAACCTATTGTTCATCAAGACCCTTTGTAAGTTGCATTTTTGCTCTACCAATTTCAATTTTTATTTTTAATGAACGCTGTTTCCTGAGTGTTTAAGAGCCTGCGTTGTTCCCATGGCAACATATAGTTGTGAGAAATGGACAATTGGCATAGCGGCAGAGAAGATCATTAATGCATTTGAATGCAAATGCTACAGAAGAGTACTTAGAATTTCATGGACAGAGAAAAGAACAAATGCTACAGAAGAGTACTTAGAATATCATGGACAGAGAAAAGAACAAATGCTTCTGTTCTGCAACAGCTTAATATTAAAGAAAGATTGCTATTATAGAGTTTAAAATCAAGGAAAATTAAATATATCGGACACATCAAACGACATGAGTGCCTAGAGGAGATAGTTTTGAGGAATGGTGCCTGGAAGAAAATGAGAGGAAGACCTAGAAGACAATGGGTAGAAGATGTCATTGATGATCAGAGAATGACTGCTACTGATGCCGGCCAACTTACACAGAACAGAGAGTTTTTCAGGACTGCTGTCATGGAAGCCAAGTTCCAGAAGTGACAAGCTACTGGATGATGAATGTTTCTTGTATAATTAACACTACATTATATTTGCTAATACAGTCCATAATTTTCTCTTCAATTTGATATATAATAAGTCCTGTTGTAAATCATATTTAGAAACAATATTTTAGTTTTGCTCAACTACGAGTGCAATTTTTGGAGCGAAAAATAATATTACGTCCAAATGCTAGGAAATTCCTGCAGCGCATTTGTTAACTCTTAGATTTAGCCCTTTAGAGTTTTATTCTTCTTTTGTCCTTCTCTGCTTTTTTTTTGCATAGCACGTTTAACTGATGATCGGTTTCGAGATAGTCGCGCTCTGTCGCTTGATATGCTGTGTCCTTCTCTGCTTGTTTACCGTTAGGTGTAGCACGTTTAACTGATGATCGGTTTCTGAGATAGTGCACGCTCTGTTGCTTGATATGCTGTGGTGTTGGGGAGTTTTTAAGATGTCTGTAACTCCATCAATCCATCTTTTTCTTGGTCTACCCTTCCTCTTGATGATTCCATTTTCAGGTTGAACGCTCTTGCAACTGGTGTATTCGTGTTCACTCACCAGGTGACCAAACCATTTGAGTCTCTGTTTTTCAATGAATCTAATAGCAGGTATTGTACCGTCCGTTCTCCTTCTTCTTTGCGTTTGGTTTCATATGCTCGTCTAAACTATGAGATTGGTTGTCTCTATAAAGCTGCATGTAAGTTAGAGTTACTCAAGTGTTCCTCATAGCTTGCTCTGTAAAGCTTTGTTCATGAAGCCATGTTTCATTTCGTTGGTGTATGTATGATGGACATGACTGCAAGATGTGCTCTGGAGTCGTCTGTTCTTCTTCTGCGATCAACTTTTGCTATGCGACTACTCCGGTATGTGTCATAAACAGGGCGTGCGCTTGAGGTCTTCACCGGTTTCCCATAGTTTGTCTTGTAGTGTTGTTTCTGTTGGCCAGATCTCCAATCTCTCACTACTCAGACTAGGACAGGATGTGCTCTGGGGACTGCTTTGGTGCTCCACAGGTGCAGGCTGCCGAGTCCCTGAGACCCATTCTGTGGAGGTGTGCTCTGAGACTGCAATGTCCTGTTCTAAGTCTGAAGACTGTGGTCTGTGCTTTTCTGTTTAGTGTATTTATACTGTCGAGCTCTGGGTTGTATCCTCCATTTGTTTTTCTCCAGATCATTTTCCTGGATTGTTTCAGGAGAGTCTTTGCTTCTGTAAAACTTTGTGTTGGGTGGTGTTGTGTTAGGCTCCCCAGCCCTTGCGAGTTTGTCAGCCTTTTCGTTTCCTGGTATGCCACAGTGAGCTGGTATCCACTGTAAGACCGTCTGTTCTTCTAATTTTTTATATAGTCTCTTCTTGTTTTATCTACTGCTTTTCTAAATTAGAGTTTAGATTGGCTTTTGTAAATTGTTATCCAACACAGGTGCCACTTAGCATGGCATTTTGGCTTCTAGGAGTTAATGCACAAATCTACATTTTCCTTGTATTTATAATCCAACTTGCTTGTTGTCCCTATCCCACACCAATATTTCAGGTTGCCAAATGTGGACAGATTTGAAGATGACAGCGTAATAGAGACAGCTGAAAATTATATGGATAGAGATTCTGTGTTATACACGAGTGATGACGGACATCATGATGGACAGAAAGTTATCAGAGGAATACTGTCATCAGATGGACTGGCAGACAGCAAAGATGATGACTTCTAATTAAAATTTTATTTATCTATTGTTTTCACATTTTAATGTCAATTTTAATGCTATACAATTTAGTTATATATATCTTCTTCTTTTTTTGTCGTCACACTGTTACTGAGTTGTTGCCCAGTGTTGTCACACTGTTACTGGGTTGTTGCCCAGTGTCGTCACACTGTTACTGGGTTGTTGCCCAGTGTCATCACACTGTTACTGAGTTGTTGCCCAGTGTCGTCACACTGTTACTGGGTTGTTGCCCAGTGTTGTCACACTGTTACTGGGTTGTTGCCTAGTGTCGTCACACTGTTACTGGATTGTTGCCCAGTGTCGTGGTTTTCTGTTATATATATATTTATAAATTTGTATACTTTGTCAATGACTGAAGCCACTACATTAAATAAATTTGTTTTAAACAGAGTTCTAGTAATTTAATGAATTCATTTTTATACCGTGAGGTATATTGGGGAATCATTTATGTGAGGACTATCATCAGAGCACTCTGAACATGTCCATATGTGGTCCGATCCCCGTATCACCAAATCCAGCAGCATCCAGCGGCTAGCGCAAGTTCAAGTTATATGAGGACTATCATCTTGCACGCAGGACATGTCCAAAGGTTTGCTCTGATCCTCACCTCAATAGAGTCTGAGCGGCACAAACCAGCGCCAGTTCGATGTTGATTAATCAATCTCTTTGCATATTGGTACATCGTTTATTTGGGCTGGACCAATATCGACAGCCATCTCTCTCAATCTGGTCAGCGACTGTGATTCACAACCCTGAAACTTCTCCGTTCAGAATGTCATTTTGGTCAATTGCACAGTTCCTCTTATTGTAGCCATGCCAGCCAATTTATCAGCTCGTTCATTACCCCTGACTCCTGTGTGCCCAGGCACAAAAAAGAAGGTGATTTCTCTGATCCCTGTCTGTACCAGTACCTACACTCATGTTTAATCTCACCATTCCTGTTTCGACTTTACAAAACATACTCATGAAGTCACTGAGTATGAAAACACCAGAGTAGTTATGAGATATTGGGGAACAATGTCATAAAGGTTTCACAGGCTTCCGTGGATCTACTACCCTGAAGATAAGAGCAGCAGTAGCGTAGTTGTTTACTAGTAGTGAACTTGCATCCTAGGCTAGTGGTCTAGGTTCAATTTAACAGTGGGTGCTGACTACACAGTGGACGGAATAGACGGTAGGGGCTCTCAGGCCAACCCAGCCTCAATTGGGTACCAGCAAAAGCACTGGAAAGTGAAGACAGCCAGCGTGATGTTGACCACGTCATCCATTGTGTGCCAATGGTCTGTGAAAAATATGGGTCTACCACCGTATTACCCAACATACCTCGAGGTATGAACCTTTACTATCCTGAAGGTGCAAGTGTTTGCTGTAATGAGAGATCGAACAGACATGCATCAATTTTCTTGGAGTTGAAGATGGCAATTGTTTTATTTCTCAGCGTTTGTCTAAAGGAGATCTAAATCTGAAGGATTGACTTCATTGCACCAGTTTTGACCCCATATGGCTCAGCCCCTCTAGCAGAAATGGCACGCCATCTGCCAAGAGTATTGCACTAAGTACGAACTCCGTAGCTCCTGCAACAATCCTAGGAGTCTCTCCTTTTGGATGAACGCATAACATTGATATTGAATCTATCCAGCGTTAAAGGAGTTAGAAATACATCATCATCAAGTAGCTTGTCCCTTCAGAAACCAGGCTCCCATGACAGCAGTCCCGAAAAACTCTCAGTTCTGTGCAAGTTGACCGGCGTCAGCAGCAGTCATTCTCAGATCGTCGATGACATCTTGCACCCATCGTCTTCCTCTCATTCTTCCAGGCATCATTCCCTCCAAAATTATCTTCTCTAAGCACTCATATCATTTGATGTGTGTGAAATATTTATTTTCCTTGATTTTATGCGCTTTAATAGCCAACTCTCTTTGATATCAAGCTAAAAATATTCGTTTGAAATTGTATTCTGTATATACAGAAATTACTGTCAACATCACAAAAAGGGATTGAGAAATGGTAGTGAAAGATAAAAGCGAAAAATAAAATCTATATCTCAATGTGGCAAAAACAAAACTAATGACAACAGATAAAACATGCAAGACAAAGGATATTTTTATCAATGAAGAGAAAGTATCAAATGTGAACAGTTGAATATCTTGATTCACTGCTAACATAAGATTGAAATGGGATGAAGGAAATTAAAAGAACAAGCATGGCTTTACAAAAATTTGAACTTGAATGGAACTGATCGGGAAACAAAGATCAGAATACTAAGAGCATGCATATTACCAGTGACAACATATAGTTGTGAAGCATGGACATTTAATAAGGCAGTGGAAAAACATGTGCTTTTGAATATAAGTGTTACAGAAGAGTTCTCTGTATATCATGGACAGAGAAAATAACAAATAGATCTATCCAGAAAGAACTGCCCGTCTGACCAGCGTGTTTGTAAAGCGTTGGACGACGGGTGACAAGCCCCCTGTGAGTGTGGTTCAATCTCCCGCTGGCAGAAAAGTCACATGTTCTCCAGATTTACTGTGTTCGTGGCACCAACCGATGACAGTTGATGGCCATGGCACCAAGCCGAAGAGATGAAAGCTCAAGTGCTTCTGGATCAGAAGAAAAAAAACCAGAAAGAACTCAAAATCAAAGAAAATTGGTTGATGCTACAAATAAGAAAGAGAAAATTGTGATATTTTGGACATATAAAAAGACATGAAGGGCTGGAGAAGACCATAATAGGAGGCAAAGAGAAGAACCATAGAGAAGATGGATTCAAGATGTAACTGATGGTTTGAACATGACAGCAAGACATCTGGCTTATGAGAGAGAGAAATTCCGGAGGACTGTTGGGGTGACAAAGTTCTGCTCAGGGCAAGCTATTTGATAATAAGCTGAAATACCATAGCAAACATTGAAACGTAGACATAACGTACTACATTGATATGTTCTGTCTCGCTCATGCTCCTTATATTATACGTACACATTGATATGTTACTGTCCTCTCATGCTCACTTATATATGTACGATTACTATATTGATATGTTACTGTCTCATGCTCACTATATATGTACGTCTACATTGATATGTTACTGTCTCGCTCATGCTCCCTTATATATGTACGTATACATTGATATGTTACTGTCTCGTCTCATGCTCACTATATATGTCACTTTCACTTGATATGTTACTGTCTCGTCTCATGCTCATTATATATGTAGCATACTAGATTGATATGTTACTGTCTTCCTCTCATGCTCACTTATATATGTCACATCTATATTTGATATGTGTGATGTCTCTATGTTCCTTATATATTAGTTTAATTGATATCTCTGTCTCATATCACTAATAATATATCGTTTACATTGTATTCTGTTCAGATCTATGCTCACTCATATATGGATTGAGAAATTGATAGTAAAAGCTGTCTCTATATCTCATTATATAATGAACGATAAAACATGCAGAATAAGGATATTTTTCATCAACTAATAATATCAATGTACACAGTTGATATTTATTCTGCTCATAGTTAAATGCTACTTATATAGAACGCACTTTACATTGATATGTTACTGTCTAACAGATCATGTACTTAAATATGCGTACTTACATGCAACATATAGTTTACATGTCATGTTCATGCTACTTGAATATCATGTCTCTTGATATTTAGTCCGTCTACATGCTTCCTTATATCATGACAGGAACATACATTTAGATAGTTACTGCTCGTCTGCATGCTCTTATATATACGTTGACATGTACACCTGGATTGTTATTCGTCTGCAGAAAGTCTCATGTTTCCAGATTTATGTGTTCGTGCACAACCAGATTATGAGCCATGCTCATGCTCACTTATAGCTCATGACTACTGACATGAATATATACTAAGTACTCATACTTCCTTAATATGTGATACTATATTGATATGTTACATGTCATACTGACTTTTAATATAAATAGACATTGATATAGTTAACTGTTTAGCACATACTCACTAGAGTGATTATTGATGGTTTGACATACATTGATATGTTACATGTCTCGCTATGCTACATTAATTGCAGTACTACATTGATATAGTTACTGTCTCGGTCATGCTATATATGATACATATACATTGATATATTACTGTCATCTCATTGTCACTTATATATGCGTACTACATTGATATGTTACTGTCTCATGCTCACTTATATATGTACGTACTACATTGATATGTTACTGTCTCATGTTCACTTATATATGTACGTACTACATTGATATGTTACTGTCTCTCTCATGCTCCTTATATATGTACGTACTACATTGATGTTACTGTCTCGTCTCATGCTCACTTATATGTAGCGTACTACATTGATATGTTACTGTCTCGTCTCATGCTCACTTATATATGTACGTACTATATATGTTACTGTCTCGTCTCATGCTCACTTATATATGTACGTACTAATTGATATTTACTGTCTCGCCTCATGCTCACTTATATATGTACGTACTATATATGTTACTGTCTCGTCTCATGCTCACTATATATGTACGATTACATTGATATTTACTGTCTCGTCTCATGCTCACTTATATATGTACTATATTGATATGTTACTGTCTCGTCTCATGCTCACTTTATATATGTAGTACTACATTGATATATTACTGTCTCATGCTCACTTATATATATCGTATATATATGTTACTGTCTGTCATGCTCACTTATATATGTCGTACTACATTGATATGTTACTGTCTCGTCTCATGCTCCCTTATATATGTACGTACTATATTGATATGTTACTGTCTCGTCTCATGTTCACTTATATATGTACGTACTACATTGATATGTTACTGTCTCGTCTCATGCTCACTTATATATGTACGTACTACATTGATATATTACTGTCTCGTCTCATGCTCACTTATATATGTACGTACTACATTGATATGTTACTGTCTCGTCTCATGTTCACTTATATATGTACGTACTACATTGATATATTACTGTCTCGTCTCATGCTCCTTTATATGATCGTACTACATTGATATGTTATTGTCTGTCTCATGTTCACTTATATATGTACATTCTACATTGATATGTTACTGTCTCGCCTCATGTTCACTTATATATGTACGATTACTACATTGATATGTTACTGTCTCTCTCATGCTCACTTATATATGTACGTATACATTGATATGTTACTGTCTCGTCTCATGTTCACTTATATATGTACGTACTACATTGATATGTTACTGTCTCGTCTATGTCACTTATATATGTATATATTAAATGTAGATATATTTTATTATTATCCACTTTTATATTGTATTTTTCTAGTCACTTATTTTCATTTTAGAGCAGATTTATGGATATAACAGCTTGTCAGTGTAGCTTCTCAGTCTAGCTTCATTCTAGAGCAGATTAGAAAGATATAACAGCTTGCAGTATAGCCTCTCGTCCTGGCTACATTCTAGAAGCAGATTAGAACAGATATAACAGCTTGTCAGTGTAGCTCTCTCGTCTGGCTACATTCTAGAGCAGATTAGAACAGATATAACAGCTTGTCAGTGTAGCTCTCTCGTCTGGCTACATTCTAGAGCAGATTGAACATATAACAGCTGCAGTGTAGCTCTCTCATCTGGCTACATTCTAGAGCAGATATAACAGCTTCCCAGTGTAGCTCTCTCGTCTGGCTACATTCTAAAGCAGATATAACAGCTTGCCAGTGTAGCTCTCTCGTCTGGCTATATAGTTTTATCACAGCTATTTATTGTGAAGACTGCAGTAAAACTATGTAACAATGACAAGACTTGTACAAACAAAGTACTATAGTTTTCATCATCATCATCAGGTGCCGTGCAGGCTGCTATAGGCAATCATGTATCTCCAGAAATCTCTGTTGTTTGCTATCATCTCCAGCCGGCGTGGTGCCGGGCCTCACACAGGAAGTAAGAGATAGTACCACTGCAACCTATAATGCATGTTGTAAGAGGCGACTGATGTAGGCCTAGGGATACTACCGTAGTAAATAAAAGCAGCGCAGAAATTGGATGTGCTGGTCTACTTGTAGATGCAAAACTAGCACAACGTACAATCGCTCTTAGGCTCAGATCACATACAAATCACACAGAGTGGTTGACAAGTGGTCGATGTGGAGCGTTCAAAGAAGAAGAAGCTATCATCTCAGATGTTGACGCTCTTCCGTGCCATGAAGTCAGGATATCCAAAATTTTCTCTCGCTGTCCGCCTGTCTCGTCTCCCCTTGATTTTACCATTTGTTACAATGTGTTCTAAACTGATGCTTCTCATCGTAGGCGATCATGTGCCGCCCGGAAAAAACGACATACTAAATATCCAAAGAGATTAATTAATTAACATCGAACTGGCGTGTTGGGCCGCTAGCCGCTGCTGGATTTGCTGAGGCGGAGATCAGAGCACTTATGGACATGTCCGGAGTGCTGTGATGATAGTCCTCATATAACTGATAACTGACTGCAGGATGTGCTCTGGAGTCTGTGCTTCTGTCTGACACGCACACTGTGCAGTCTTACTTACTTACTTAATCCCGTCATGCCTAGTGACACATGGGACTTCAGAAAGGACTTTCCATGCTCTCCTGTCCGTGCAACCTTCAGCGCAGAGCCCCACGGCAGAAATGCGGTGTCCAGTTCCTCTTCCATCATGCGCCTCCATGTTGTCCGTGGTCTGCCTTTCTTTCTCTTTCCTCTGGTGTCCAAGTGAGGGCTATCCTTGCAGGCATTTCTTGTCTCATTCTCTTAACATGTCCGAGCCATTTCCATCTTCTCTTTTGAGTATGTCATTCATTGCCTCTTGTCTTGTGTCTTGGAGTAGTTGGTTATTGGATATTTTACTGGCCAAAAGATTCCTAAGATTCTGCGAAGACAAGAGTGGTGGAAAACTGACAGCCTGCTAGTATCTCCTTTGGTCATCCTCCAACACCCCGATCCGTAGAGCAAAACTGGCAAAACAATGCTTTTATAGAGTTTAAGTGTACTATTCAAGAGATTAGGAATTACATCGACTGGTTATTCTGGCAGCGCGTTCTAGCTTGCTAGCTAGACAGGATTTGACATGTCCGTCTGTGCCATATAGTCATCCACAAGATATAACTGCTCAACCTTTCCAGTGTTTCATTTACACTGTGCAGTCTGAGCAGGCTTTATTCTGTGCATGTGATGGTTGAGCCTGCAGTGACCTGTTCTTAGGCCAAAAAAAAATGTTGTGTGCTGTTTTCTGTTTAGTTTGCTGATGGGATCTACTGGGTGTTTGCTGTGGGTTTATTCCCTCCACAACTCTTTGTATTTTCGTTTGATATGTTTCTTGATTTCTGGTACGGCCTGATTTCTTCTTTTCGATCCAGAAACACTTGAGCTTTCAGCTCTTCGGCTCGGTGCCACGGACATCGTAATCCTTCGGTTTGGTGCCAAGAACACCGTGAATCTGGGGAACCGGTGGCTTTTCTGCCAGCCTGTGGAATTGAACCCGCACTCGGGGGACTGCCTAGAGTAGTTGATAGTAGCCGGCCTGCTAGCTGTGAGACGCCTCATAGCTCGGGTTCGAACCTACTGTCCGGCATTTGTTCAAGTCCCTGGTCTTACTCAGGACGATAACGTGAGTACCTCTGAAGTCGGAGAAAATCTGCCTGTATGGCGAGGAATACTAATTACGAGTACATTGAGCACACGGCTGCCAGTGTAAGTAATTTACAATGTGCACGCTGCTGCCATTGTAAGAAATTGGAAAACGGATTTTCACGCAAAAATCAGTTTCAGGATGAAACTTCGTCTGAGTTGAAAGCGGACGGAAAAAAAAAAAAAAAAGAACCCGACTCACAGAGGGTTAGTCACCTGCAGTCCAAGCGCTACAAACACGCTGGGCAGGCGGGCTAAGGCCTGATTTAAAACCTCATCATTCGTTTTCTTCGTGGTCCGTGGAATTTTCAGAATTCTTCTGTAAAACCCCCATCTCTGTTTTATTGCTCTCTTATTTCCCTTCACAAAAAATGAACAAATGATAAACACATCATAAGATCAGTTTAATAACTTCAAATATCACATAACATTTTTCATCTTAACCCATCCTAGATCTAGATAGATTCATCTTAGAAAACTGCAACTTTTTAGACTTAGTTATCATGAAATACATAACAAAATTATTATCTACATTTCGTATTATCATAAGGATTGGATAGTAGATTAGTATCATAAGATAGTATGCATAATCGTACAGAAGGATAGTTATCATTAGATCTAGAGAGAGAGAAGAGATAGTATGCATTCACGTATCCATAGAGATAGAATAGTATATGCATTCAGTTATCGTGAAGAGTTTTAGAAGATTAGTTATCATTAAGATTAGTAGAGAGAGAATAGTATGCATTCACGATCGTGAGAGATGAAGGATAGTATCATTAGATTTTTATATAAGATAGCTTCTAAGTGTTGTATCTAATTGTTATAGATAGTTAGACAGTAAGGGCATATCTGAGATAGTTTATCATAGCAGTATGGCTAGTCAGTTCACCTGAAACTGCTTAGGTCAAGAATTGTTTATGCCCTCCACAGAAGAACTACGTTTGACCTTATCGAGTTTACCATGAGTCTCTTGAATGTGGTTATGGAGCCCAGTTTAGCTCATTCAGTTTCTAGACGCTTCTCCTGAATGTGTATCGTAGAGCCGAGCTCTATTCAGTCTAAGACGCTTTCCTGAATGTGTATCTGAGCTTAGTTTCTCATTCAGTCTGCAGACAAACTTTTCCTGAATTGGTATTGGAGCCAGTTCATTCAGTCTGCCAGATCGTTATCCTGAAACTTTTGCAAAAGTAAATATTTAATAAAATAATTTCAAATGTCTCTGTACATGTCCTTCACATGTCTTCTATCATGATTAGCTCTATACAAGTGTTTTCCATCAGCTTATGTTTACACAAGTTGAAACATAAGTATACACTAAACAATGCCTTGATTGTCCAGAGTTAGGTTTACAAGCCATTTCTTCATGTTTATAGCATCAGTTCATCATAGACACTTTCCCAAATTGTTTACACTAAATTAGTTATCAAAATGTTATCATGAATTTTTACAAACATATATCACAAGATGTTTCACAAAACAGCTACATAACCATCTTCTAACAAGTTACACTCTAACTATTTATCACTAAACTATTCTCTAATTATTATCATAAATTATTTACATATTATTTATCTAAATACTGTCACTCTAAATCGTTTATCATAATATTTTCTAAATTAGTTTATCATAGATCATTTCTTTTTAATCTAGATCATTTATCATTCAATTCATCTTATCATAGATCTTTACTCATGCAGTTTCAGACATCAATTATTTCATTTGTTTTCATAACGACATAGTTCTAGTTTTGTTTTCCAAGTCGTTCTGTGTTTATGCATAACAATTTCAACGTTGTTTAGTCTGAGATCTAGATCAAATTATCATAATTATTTTATAAGATCATAATCATAGTAGTATCACATTATTACATCAATTATTCTATTATCATTTATCTAATCTCTTATCATGAAATGGGATGAAGATCATTACTAAGATTAGTTTACCTAGCTCAGCGTTTATCAGTAGGCGTTGGACATAATGGGTCGACAAGCTCTAGTGTTGTTCAATAAGATCAGAAAAGAACAGGTTCTCTAGATTACGTTTATCATGGCTGTTTCAGCCAAATCAGCTAAAAGCTCAAGTGCTTTGGATCGGGAAAAATGATTAGCTACAAAGTTAGTTTTGTTGTTTATCATAAGATTATTTTCTTAGTTTCAAAAGAAGTGCATCTAATTAGTTTACAAAATTATCTAAAAATTGTTTATAAAATGAGTTTAAAATATGATTTATCATATATCCACTAGATTGTTTGCTGTGGTTACATAAGATTAGCATAAGATTAGTTTACTGTATTCCATAAGCATGTACATAAGACAGTTTATCTAAGATAGTAGCATAGAGAAGTTTACCAGAAAATCATAAGACGTTCATGAAATCAGATGTGTTGCTTCTAGTCAGGTTTCATAATTGTTATCAAGAATTTCTAGGTTCAGATATCATAAAATTACAAAGATTAGGTTTAATAAGTTGTCATTATCATAAGAAGATTATATATCAATCTGAAGACAAATGGATGTGTTTCATCAAAATAGTTACTGTATTAGCAAATATAATGCAGTGTTAACTATACAGGAAACATATTAGCATGCAGTTAATATAAAATTTATATTGGAGATCATAAAATCCAGTTTACTAAGTCAGTTTATATAAATCAATCAAGTGTTTATGCCTGCAAGCATTGGTGATCATGTTTCCAAAGTTTTTTCTTTGTATGCATGATAGTTTTGTCATACAGATGTCAGACCATCAAATTTCTCTTCTGATCTTTACAAATTGTTCTACATTACTGACACATTACTTGTCATAAATGTTTAAAACTTTTTCTAGACTTTGCCAAAGACTTTGATCTAGATTCTTATCTGATAAGGTTTCTTTGTTAATGCAGGCCTAGTTTCAAAACTCATTTTCTAATTGCTTCCATGGATATTTTCAACATTCATTCTATATAAACACATCTTGAGCTTTATCATGATCTTATTGATTAGTTTGTCATTGTCAATGATTCAGTTACCATACATAAGTATTGGAGACTTGTTTTGCATGATTAGTTTATGCAAGATTATTATGCATAGATTGTGTTATCTAAGATCATTTATCATAAGATTAGTTTATCTAGATCAGTTTACATAAGATAGTTTATAAAGATTAATTTATCATAAGATTAGTTTATCATAAGATCAGTTTATCATAAGATCAGTTTATCATAAGATTAGTTTATCATAAGATCAGTTTATCATAAGATTAGTTTATCATAAGATTAGTTTATCATAAGATCAGTTTATCATAAGATCAGTTTATCATAAGATCAGTTTATCATAAGATCAGTTTATCATAAGATCAGTTTATCATAAGATCAGTTTATCATAAGATTAGTTTATCATAAGATCAGTTTATCATAAGATCAGTTTATCATAAGATTAGTTTATCATAAGATCAGTTTATCATAAGATCAGTTTATCATAAGATCAGTTTATCATAAGATTAGTTTATCATAAGATCAGTTTATCATAAGATCAGTTTATCATAAGATCAGTTTATCATAAGATCAGTTTATCATAAGATCAGTTTATCATAAGATCAGTTTATCATAAGATCAGTTTAATAACTTTCAAATATCAACAACACATTTCTTCCTCTTAACTTCCCCACTCCAACGCTCTGATAAATTCATCTTCAGAAAACTGCAACATTTTCGCAGCTTCAATGTGCATCTGAAAAACAAACAAAAATACAATCTACATTTTCGTAACAAATATGAGGGCATTCGGATGGTATGCTTCACGATCGCGAGAGAGAGAATGGTATGCATTCACGATCACGAGAGAGAGGATAGTATGCATTCGAGAGAGAGAAAATACTATGCATTGCACGGAGAGAGAGGATAGTATGCATTCACGATCACTGAGAGAGAGAGGATAGTATGCATTCACGATCACGAGAGAGAGAGGATAGTATGCATTTCCGAGAGAGAGAGAGAGGATAGTATGCATTCAATTTTATGGAAACTGTCTTAAGTGCTTTGTAATCCATTGATGGGATAGTGTAGGACAGGGGGCATGGCTGAAGATTTAATAGCCGATGGCTAGAGTCACCTTGAAACTGCTCAGGTCAGAATTGTCTTTATGCCCCTCCACAGAAAAGAACTACTTGACCTTATCGTGGATTTAACCAGGTCTCTTGAATGTGGTATGGGGGCCGAGGCTCATTCAGTCTGCCAGGGCGCTTATCCTGACTGTGGTATGGGAGCAGGCTCTCATTCAGTCTGCCAGACGCTTTTCCTGAATGTGGTATGGAGCCAGCTCTCATTCAGTCTGCCAGAGCTTCTCCTGAATGTGTATGTGGGCCGAGCTCTCATTCAGTCTGCCAGACGCTTATCCTGACTGTGGTATGGGAGTCCGAGCCTCATTCAGTCTGCTAGACGCTTATCCTGAATGTGGTATGGGAGCCCGAGTCTCATTCAGTCTGCCAGGACGCTTATCCTGACTGTGGTATGGGAGCCGAGGCCTCATTCAGTCTGCCAGACGCTTATCCTGACTGTGGTATGGGGAGCCCGAGCTCTCATTCAGTCTGCCAGACGCTTCTCCTGAATGTGGTATGTGGAGCCGGCCTCATTCAGTCTGCCAGACGCTTATCCTGAATGTGGTATGGGAGCCGAGCTCTCATTCAGTCTGCCAGACGCTTATCCTGACTGTGGTATGGGAGCCCGAGCCTCATTCAGTCTGCCAGACGCTATCCTGACTGTGGTATGGGAGCCCGAGCTCTCATTCAGTCCTGCCAGACGCTTATCCTGACTGGTATGGGAGCCCGAGCCTCATTCAGTCTGCCAGACGCTTATCCTGACTGTGGTATGGGAGCGAGCCTCATTCAGTCTGCCAGGACGCTTATCCTGAATGGTATGGGAGCCCGAGCTCTCATTCAGTCTGCCAGACGCTTTTCCTGACTGTGGTATGGGAGCCCAGCTCTCATTCAGTCTGCCAGACGCTTATCCTGACTGTGGTATGGGAGTCTGAGCTCTCATTCAGTCTACCAGACGCTTTTCCTGAAACTTTTGCAAAATAAATATTTATAAAACATTCTCGAACATGTCCTCTGTACATGACCTCTACACATGTCCTCTATACATGATGTCCTCTATACATGTCCTCTATACAAGTGTTTTTTCCCATCAGCTTGTACTGCGTTACACCAGCGTGAAACAAGTAAACACTAAACTAATGCCTTGATTGTGCCAGGTTCAGGTTTACACAGCCATTTCTTCACTGCTTTAAGCACATCATCATCGAACCTTGTCCCAATGGCGAAACACGTAAAAACAAAGTACAGTAATTTTACAAAAACAATAATAATACACTGATGTTTCAACCAAAACAATACACCATCTCTCAACAACTGCACTCTAACTACTACACCACCATCTCTCCCAATAACTGCACTCTAACTACTACACCACCATCTCTCTAACAACTGCACTCTAACTACTACACCATCTCTCTAACAACTGCACTACACCAGCACTCTTTCTTTTAACTTCTAGCATCTTTCATTCCGAACTTCATCTTTCATACGTCTTACCTTCTGCCGTTTCAGAACATCAATTAATTTCATTTGTTTCTTAAACCCGGACATGAGTTCTTGTTTTGTTTTTCCCGTCGTTTGTTTTCTGCAACAACTGTTCCAACCGCTTCTTCTCCGAGTCTTGGAGTCCTAGACAAATAATCATTATTATTTTACAATATACAAACATGAGACACCCACTGTCATGCACCACTCATTTCTATTTTGTTTCTAATCTCTTCACGATGGAAATGGGATGAAGGAAAATTTAAATTAATTCATAGCTCGTCCTGCCAGCGTGTTCGTAGCGCATTGGACAATGGTGACAAGCTCCTGTAGTGTTGTTCAATCGCGGCTGGCGAAAAGCAACAGGTTCTCCAGATTTACGGTGTTCATGGCTGTTCAGCCAAACAGCTGAAAAGCTCAAGTGCTTCTGGATCGGGGAAAAAAATGATTCGCTACAAAGTTATTTTGGCTTCTGCATGAAATTATTTGTTTGTTCCAAAAGAATGCACTCATAGTTTAACAAAACTAAAATATTGTTTATAAATATGATTTATCATATATCCCGCCTGTGTGTTGCTGTGGCTCACAAAAGGAGCAAAGTATAGTAACACTGTGACCCACAAGGCATGTCGTAAGAGGCGACTGAGATAGGGCTCAGGAAGCTACCCCAGAAAATATAAAGCGCGCAGAAATCAGATTGCTGGGCTTTTGTAGGCGCATAACTGGCACAACGTAAATTTTCTTAGGTTCAGATCACATACAAATCACAAAAGTGGTTTAACAAGTGGTCAATATGGGGCGTTCAAGAAGATTATATATCAAACTGAAGACAAATGGATGTAGTTTCACAAAAAAGTTGCTGTATTAGCAAATATAATGCAGTGTTAACTATACAGGAAACATATTAGCATGCATTAAAAATAAAAATTTTAATTGGGAGAACAAAAATCCAACCTACCAAGGGTCTTTATGAACAATCAATCAAGTGCTATGCCCTGCCGGCATTGGTGATCATGTCTCTCCACAACTCTCTCTCTCTTTGGTGCATTGATGTTTTGTCGAACCACGATGTCAGACCATCCAACATCTTCTCCTCTGTCTTCCACAATCTCTCCATTACTGAACATTACTTGTCACCAAATGTTCTAAACCTTCTCTTTGCAATTTGCCCAAAGAACCTTGATTGTCTGATTCTTATTCTTTTGATAAGGTTTCTTTGTGTACAGGCCTGATTTAAAACCTCCACATTTTCTTTGCTGTCCATGGAATTTTCAACATTCTTCTATAAAACCACATCTCTGTGGCTTCCAATGATCTTATTGATTGTTTGTTCATTGTCAATGATTCATTGCCATACATAAGTATTGGAGACCTTGTTTTGGCAGTGTCATCTGTAGTGAATTCACGCACAGTGTGTTCTTCATTTTGATAAAAGCTGCTTTTGCTTGAGCTGAATAAATATTAAAAACTTGAATTAAAAATTGAAAGCGAAACAAAAGAAAACATAAATCTGAAAGAAAAAAGCTAACCTTGGAGATACTTTTGGTTTTCTGTAGTTGTTCTCTGTACTTTTCAATCTCTTCCAACGCCCGATTTAATCGAACCTCCGTCGCTGATTGTGACGTCTGCTGCTGTTTCTGACTTCTCTTGGCATTATCTAATTCCTGTCACAAGATAGAGTATAATATGTCATTAACACTTTCGCTGCCACGGATGACAAAAGTGGATCAAACACAAACTCGCTTTCACTGCCACAGTCGATTTTTGTCACACACATAAAACATTGTGAAATATATAACAAACTGATCGCCCACAAAATGTCCTCCCTAGAAAAGGATGCTGGCCCTACAACATAACATTCAAAACTACATCGCACCAGAGATGAGCTCCAGACAACAGTCGACTTCATCATAAGAATGCATCTAATGGTATAATCATCAAAATAGCGATCGCGAAGAAGAAACTGATTGCAGAAGAAGAAGATGAAACAGCACACAAAGAACAATTATGAAATCTATAACAAACAGTCAATACCTTCTTCAGGGCAGACAACTGTGTTTCTAGGCTATCCATTTTTCCCTTGGCTTCCTCTGACATTTTTTTATATTTATCAATCTGCTGCTGTTGGGCACTGCTTTGAAGCAACCGGTTTCTCTCTTCCTCTATGTCTTTCATCTTCTGGTTTAAAGCATGGTAATTGTCTTCCTGTTTTGAGATTCAAAATTCATATTTTTAAAAGAAATATTATTATCGTCGTCACGTAATGTGAAAGAAAATCGTGGCTTATCCTTTATAAGATGTCACAATCAACCACAATAAACGAGTCGTTGATTTTCTAGGCACTAGCGCAGTTGTTAGTGAACTTGCTTCTTAGGCTAGTGGTCCGATTCAATTCCAAGTAGGCCTGGAATTTTTCCAACATTAACGGCACTCAGGTCGACCCAGCCTCAATTGGGTACCAGGAACGCCTGAGTGGTTACCAGGGCCAAATTTGGGGTGTAAAGAATAGAACCACTGTTACCTGCCATGCATGTCATAAGAGGCGACTAAGGAGGTTTGGCTGAAATCGGATGCACATGTCCTAAACTTGTAGAAATCTATGCGTTTAGGGGCCTACCAAACCAATGTGCAACATATACACGTTCTTGGCAAAGATCAAACATATCACAAAGAGTGATTAAAATTGGTCAGTAAAGAACGAAGCAAGAAGAAGAAGAAGAGAAGAGGGTACCAGGAAAAGACTTGGAAGTGATGTTGACCGATGTGATGTTGACCATATCACCGATTGTGTGCAGACGGTCAATGAAAACTTCGAGCCTAACACTGTATTACCCTATATACCGCATGGTATAAATGGGGTTCTAAAAAAATTAAACGTTCCATAGTTTGCCATTGCTTTCTGAACAAGGTCTAATTTTTACCATTTGTTACATTTGCGTCTAAACTGCCCACCACAGAGTTTGAGCCCGGTAAACTTGGGTTGTGATCGAGCTCACTACCGCTTAAGCCCATGAAATATCATCATCAAGTAGCTTGTCCCTTCTGGAACTTGGCTCCCATGACAGCAGTCCTGAAAAACTCTCTGTTCTGGGCAAGTTGACTGGCGTCAGCAGCAGTCATTCTCAAATCGTCAATGATATCTTGCACCCATCGTCTTCTTGGTCTTCCTTTCATTCTTCATCCAGGCACCATTCCCTCCAAAATTATCGTCTCTAGGCACTCGTTGTTTGATGTGTCCGAAATATTTAATTTTCCTTGTTTTATGTTTTTAATAGCCAACTTCTTTATCAAGCTCTTGCAGAACAGAAGCATTTGTTCTTTTCTCTGTCCATGATATTCTAAGTACTCTTCTGTAACATTTGTACTTTTCTCTATCCATGATATTCTAAGTTCTCTTCTGTAGCATTTGTTCTTTTCTCTATCCATGATATTCTAAGTACTCTTCTGTAGCATTTGTTCTTTTCTCTGTCCATGATATTCTAAGTACACTTCTGTAACATTTGTTCTTTTCTCTATCCATGATATTCTAAGTACTCTTCTGTAGCATTTGTTCTTTTCTCTTCCAATGATATTCTAAGTACTCTTCTGTAACATTTGTACTTTTCTCTATCCATGATATTCTAAGTTCTCTCACATTGCTTTCATCATATTCAAGTCTCTTCTTCATTTCTTCTGTCCATGATATTCTAAGTACCTTCTGTAGCATTTGTTCTTTTCTCTGTCCATGATATTCTAAGTACTCTTCTGTAGCATTTGTTCTTTTCTCTGTCCATGATATTCTAAGTACACTTCTGTAACATTTGTTCTTTTCTCTGTCCATGATATTCTAAGTTCTCTTCTGTAGCATTTGTTCTTTCTCTATCCATGATATTCTAAGTACTCTTCTGTAGCATTTGTTCTTTTCTCTGTCCATGATATTCTAAGTACTCTTCTGTACATTTGTTCTTTTCTCTGTCCATGATATTCTAAGTACACTTCTGTAGCATTTGTTCTTTTCTCTATCCATGATATTCTAAGTTCTCTTCTGTAGCATTTGTTCTTTTCTCTATCCATGATATTCTAAGTTCTCTTCTGTAACATTTGTTCTTTTCTCTGTCCATGATATTCTAAGTACTCTTCTGTAGCATTTGTTCTTTTCTCTATCCATGATATTCTAAGTTCTCTTCTGTAGCATTTGTTCTTTTCTCTGTCCATGATATTCTAAGTACTCTTCTGTAGCATTTGTTCTTTTCTCTGTCCATGATATTCTAAGTACTCTTCTGTAGCATTTGTTCTTTTCTCTTCCATGATATTCTAAGTACTCTTCTGTAGCATTTGTTCTTTTCTCTGTCCATGATATTCTAAGTATCTTCTGTAGCATTTGTTCTTTTCTCTATCCATGATATTCTAAGATCTTCTTAGCATTTGTTCTTTTCTCTGTCCATGATATTCTAAGTACTCTTCTGTAGCATTTGTTCTTTTCTCTATCCATGATATTCTAAGTACTCTTCTGTAGCATTTGTTCTTTTCTCTATCCATGATATTCTAAGTATTCTTCTGTAGCATTTGTTCTTTTCTCTGTCCATGATATTCTAAGTACTCTTCTGTAGCATTTGTTCTTTTCTCTGTCCATGATATTCTAAGTACACTTCTGTAGCATTTGTTCTTCTTCTGTCCATGATATTCTAAGTTCTCTTCTGTAGCATTTGTTCTTTTCTCTGTCCATGATATTCTAAGTACTCTTCTGTAACATTTGTACTTTTCTCTATCCATGATATTCTAAGTACTCTTCTGTAGCATTTGTTCTTTTCTCTATCCATGATATTCTAAGTACTCTTCTGTAGCATTTGTTCTTTTCTCTGTCCATGATATTCTAAGTACTCTTCTGTAGCATTTGTTCTTTTCTCTGTCCATGATATTCTAAGTACACTT
Source organism: Arion vulgaris (assembly GCA_020796225.1). Classification (NCBI taxonomy): domain Eukaryota; kingdom Metazoa; phylum Mollusca; class Gastropoda; order Stylommatophora; family Arionidae; genus Arion; species Arion vulgaris. Next base: position 19,937,138 of record CM036777.1, read on the forward strand.
CTGTAGCATTTGTTCTTTTCTCTGTCCATGCTATTCTAAGTACTCTTCGGTAGCATTTGCATTCAAAGGCATTAATGATCTTCGCTGCTTTGTCAATGTTCCATGTCTCACAACCATATGTTGCTAAGAGAAAAACGCAGGCTCTTAAACACTTGATTTTTGTTCTAATGTCAGTTCCCTTCCATAGGTTTGCTAGTTATGTTAGTTTTTGCAAAGTAATGCTCAGCCTTCTTTTATAGCATTCCCATCATTTGTCAGCAATGCCCCAAGGTATTCAAAACTGTGGACTCTTTCAATTTTGTGGCCGTTGACACATAATATACGAAATATACAATTCTTAAATTAATTTCTGGTGTATCTTTTACTTGATAAAGGCTTTATGGTTGAAACGTTGCTACGTATTGTTTTTGTACTTTGTAAAACTACAGTACTTTGTTTTTACGTGCTTATCCAAATTAATTTCTGTAACATCAAGTAACATGTCCCTTGCAGAACGTTGCTTTCATCACAGCCTGCCTGAAAAACTCTCCGTCTCTAGCAAGTTCTCCTGCCTCCTTCAGCATCATGTTCAAGGTGTCTTTTCATCTTCGAATCTCCATATCGACCACTTGTTAAACCACTCTGTGTGATTTGTATGTCATCTGAGTCTAAGAATGATTGTATGTTGTGCCAGTTATGCGCATACAAGTAGGCCAGCACATTCGATTTCTACAATGCTTTTTATTTTCTAGGGTAGCTTCCCTAGGTCCCTACCTCAGTCCCTTCTTATGACATGCCTTGTAGGTTGCAGTGCTACTATTCTTTGCTCCCCTTGTGAGCCCTGGCAACACACGGGTGGCAAAATCCTGTCAAAAATAATTATCACCCAAACAGCGCAAGACAAACAGAAAACTACTACAATGGGCAACAACCTGGTAGCAGTATGATGACAAAAGAAGAAAAAAGAACAGTTCTAATTAGTTTTCAAGTTACCTTTGTTTGGTTCTCATGGGATAACCGATCCAGTTCTTCTTGCATAACTCGAAGCTTCGCTTTCAGAAATCTTGTCAAAGCCTCTAGAAAATAGGAAGTTCAAAAAAGGTTAAATACTAACATTTACTAGAGAGCCGCAGTAGTGTAGTTAGTTAACTTGCTTCTTAGGATAGTGGTCTCGGTTCAATTCTACCACTATTAAGTAGAATATTTGTCATACAGTAACGGCCCTCAAATGAGGAACTTATGGAGAGAACAAGACAAGATTCCAGTGAACCAAGAGATTTTAAAAAGATGCTGGCAGTGGATAGGACACACTTTGCGAAAACCTGAGGGGAATATAACAAGGGTCCTTTCCTGGAACCCACAGGGACAGCGAAAAAGAGTAGGCTGAGAAATACATGGAGATGGGATTTGGACGCAGAGATCAACATTTTTTTTTTCCGATCCAGAAGCACCTGAGCTTTTCAGCTCTTCGGCTCGGTGCCATGGACATCGTAACCCTTCGGTTCGGTGCCACGAACACCATAAATCTGGGGAATCTGTGGCTTTTTCTGCCATCCGCGGAATTGAACCCGCACACACAGAGGGATAGTCACCCGTAGTCCAACGCGCTACGAACATGCTGGGCAGACGGGCAGATCAACAATATAAAGAAGAGCTGGAGGAGCTGCAGGAGATAGCTAGAGATAGGAAGAGTTGGTTGAGGGCCTATATCCTAATCCGGGTTAAAAAAGGCAGAGAGAGAGAGGAACGGCTCTCAGGTCGACCCTGTCTCAATTAGGTACCAGGAACTGAGAAGTAAAGGCGACAGTCGTGATGTCGACTACATCACCCATTGTGTGCCGACGGTCAATGAAAAATCCAGACCTAAGACCATATTACCCTATATACCTCATAGTATAACAAGAGTCCCCTTACTTTTACCAACATTTTCTAAGTTTATTCATCATCATCATCAAGTGCCATAACAGCAGACAGAGGTTATCATATCTTTTTGTTGGTTTTTATATTCGTCCCTCTGCCTTCAATAAGGTCGCTGCCTCAACGGCACTATGATTCTCAACTATGTGAGTTTCTCTTGTGTTTTTACAGCGCCATGTTTGGCAATCTTGTGCAATGGATTCCCAGCCCGTGGTGTCTACATTGAAGCATTTTAGTCACTTTCATAGTGTCTTTAACTCTTTCCACGCTTTTCACTGCACACTGCACCACAGCAGAAGTCCGTTGAAGGCCATTAGCCGTATACTGCGCCATAGAGTCGTTTCCCTTATAAGAAGTCTTTCTATTTTTACTTCTACTATTTTTTAACCTTGTTATTCTATTAGATGCAAACACGTCACCATGAACACAAAAAAAGCAATGTTCAACACAATATTTCTCCCCACATTATGTTACCAGTGCCAAACCTGGACGCTGACAACAAACGATAGAAGAAAACTAGTCACAACAGAGATGAAGTGTCTACAGAATGCTGGTGTAACAAGAAGAGACCGGTTGAGAAATGAAGACATCAGGAAAAAAGTGGGTACAACATCAGTACTAGACTTCATCAAGAAACAAAAATTAAATGGTTCGGCCACGTAAGCAGATTACCACCAGACTGTGCACCCCAAAGAGCAATGCTGCTCCGATACAATGGGTACAAAGCAAAAGGCCGCACGCAAAAGATGGACCTCAGAGATAACAGAGGCGACGAAGAGACTATCTACGAAGCGCATACTAGGGCCCGTTTTAGAAATCTCTTCCTGACCTGACGCTGTGAGGCATACAGGATTCGAGAAAGAAGAAGATTCTATTAGGTTGTCCAGTTTTCTTCAATTTAATATATAATAATATATATATGTTTATTTATTGACGAGTAGTTGGGTTTTATTTTTGTTATTTAGTTTTTTTACCTTCCTTGAATTAACTTTAAAAATTGAAGAAATAACTCGTTGTGGAAAGCGTTAAAACATTTTTTTCTGTCCACCAACCGATCGTCTGCTCCCTTCAAACTCGCCATACATCAACTGCTTTGGGATGCGTTTATCAGTCATCCGAGTAACATGACCGGCCCATTTCACTTGGGCCTTCTGCAACAGTGTGATGACACTATATCACATGGCAATAAATATATCGCAAACAATTTTTAATTGGCACTCACCTGCGCCCATATCAGCTGCTGCTTGAGGCAACACATCATCATCATCATCCACAACATCGGAAGTGGTGTCATCCTTGCCAAGTCTGACTGACATGTTGTTAAACTGTTGCTGCAGAGATGTCATAAATGTGTCTTCAGGCACAGCAACATCATCAGCAGCGAGACCTGGCTTCTTTGTTTTCCTCTTTCTGTGAAATCAATTCAACCTGCACTTCTGACATGCACATATACAACATAGATAAATATGCAAAGATACAGACTCTGCCACCAAATGAAACAAAAATAGACGACATTGCTCGGTTGCAATAAATATATATATTCCTCTTGTACCTTTATACGTTACATAATGCCTGCAAGTAATTTCTCCATATCGCTCTGTCCTGGACAACTCGCTCAATCATTTCCATGGAACTGAGTCTGCTATTTCTTGCCTCTCTCATCATCATCAAATAGCTTGTCCTGAACAGAACTTTGCCACCTTTACAGCCCTTCAGAATTTCTCCCTCTCAAAGGCCATCAGTTACATCCTGAATCCATCTTCTCTGTGATCTTCCTCTTTGCCTGAATGCCTCCTTCCATGGTCTATTCCAGCCCTTCATGTTTCTTTACATGTCCAAAATACTTCAATTTTCTTATTTGTAGCATCAGCCAATTTTCTTTGATTTTGAGTTCTTTCTGGATATATCTATTTGTTCTCTTCCTGTTCATTATATACGAAAGGACTCTTCTGTAACACTTATATTCAAAGCACATATATGCCTCTCTCAGCAAAGTTAATTCCAGGGTTCCTAGGCGTCCTCTCTTTTTAACCCTTTGCTTCCCCTTCAATGCCTGCTTTGGTTTTCTTCTCACGGTATATCCAACATACCTCTATCTTCTCCTATGGTTGCAATACTAGAAGGTAATTTAAGGAAAAACAGAGATTCAGGGAAAGAAAAATTTAGAGGAGAGATTCAAGGAAGGAAAGATTCAGGGAGATTCAGGAAGAGAGATTCAGAGAGAGATCGGGAAGAGAAAATTCAGAGGAGAGATTCAAGGAATGAAAGATTCAGGAAAGAATTTCAAAGAAGGAGAGAGAATGTTATTCCAAAAAGCACACACACAAATCCATCCATGTTTATATCCCATCATTTTCTGAATTGGTCACTTACCCTCCAGCAGAGTGCTGTTTTCCTGAAGTAGGTCTACTAGAGTTACTGGACTTTGATTGAGGTCTGGACAAGTTGGCCTGGACAAGATATTCAAATTTTGAGCACATTTCTTTGTGGATGTGAATTAAGGACAAAGAGAAACAATGTTTTAACAAAACGAGATTTCAAGAGAGAAGATATTCTTTTCTTTACTCTACATATAATAGTTTGCCTATCTCATGTTTTCTCATTGTATTATCAAATGTGTTTCTGCTGGCTGGTATCACCGTCTTTTTTTGTGTGCTATCTTTATCATAACGACTTGAAGGTGACACAGACAGTACAGGAAGAGCGGACGGTCAGGTGAGACGGTACAGGTAGAGTGGACAGCACAGGTAGAGCGGCAGAACAGATGGCACAGGTAACGCAGACAGCACAGGTAGAGTGGACAGTACATGCACTAACAGCACAGGTAAAACTAACAGGACAGGTGACACAGACAACACATGTAACACTAATAACACAGGTGACACAGACAGCACAGGTAACACTGACACAGGTGACACAGACAGTACAGGTGGCACATATACTCCCATCTATTTCTACTGCACTCTCTACCTCCCCACTACAAATTACTTCACTATTAACCAACACCTCCCTTCAACAACTACAGCATAATCTATCTTCTCTCCATCTATTAGTTAAACTCTAACCTGTACATTTCCTTTGCTACCAGTATCAGCAACATCATTATCCAGTTCCCTGCAACATTTACAAACATAACATAAGCATTATGATAAACTTCTTCAACTCATTCCCTGCAGTTTTTTTTTTTTTTGGCCCTCTGGACAGAATTATTTTGTAATTCCGAAAATATTGCACTTGTAGTTTATAATAATAATTCCTCTCGTACCGGTATATGTTACATAGGGCCTGCAAGTAATTTCTCCATACCGCTTTATCCTGGGCAGCTCGCTCAATCTCATCCATGGAACTGAGACCGATATTTCCTGCCTCTCTCAGCAAAGTCCGTTTCAGGGTCTCTTTAGGTCGACCTCTCTTTCTTGAACCCTTTGCATCCCACTTCAATGCCTGCTGTGATATTCTTTTATCATTTCTCCTCAAGGTGTCCAACATATCTCCATCTTCTCTTTCTTATAACAGTTGTCACTAGTGGTTGACTAGATATTTCTCTGATTTCATCAATTCTGAATTCGTTCCATTTTATATTCATTATTTTTCGCAGACATCTATTTTCAAATGCATTCAACTTGCTTTCTATATCTTTAGTCATTTTCAACTCTCACTGGCATATGTTAGGATTGATACAACATTTGAACACTCGTAGTTTAGCTAAACTAATATATTGTTTTGGTTTTTTTGTCCTCTGCTTTTTGTGGTTAGGCGTTGTAGGTTTAACTGATGATCAGTTTCCGAAATAGTGCACGCTCGTCGCTTGATATGATGTGGTACTGAGGAGTTTTAAGATGTCTGTAATTCCATCAATCCATTTTTTCTTGGCCTCCCTTCCTCTTGATGATTCAACTTTCAGGTTGTACACTCTTGCAACTGGTGTGGTCGGGTTCATTCTCACCAAGTAACCAAATCATTTAAGTCTCTGTTTTTTCAATGAATCTAACAACAGGTGTTGTTCCGACTGTTATATTTTTGTTTCTGAATATGATGTAAAGCAGGACTTATTTTTATCAGGGTTTTTTGTTGGTCCTTACCAGGTAGTGCCGCAGCGGGGAGGACCCAGGTACGTTTGAAACGTATAAAAACTTCTAGCATCTTCATTTCTTTAAATGAGAGCTGCTTGGAATTTGATTTGTTTAGTTGCCTATTGACTCTATTAGAGTCGCGGTAGCATAGTAGCCACCCATGTGTTGCTGAGGCTCGCAAGGGGAACAAAGAATAGTAACCCTGCGACCTACAAGGTGACTGATGTAGACTCTAGGGATGCTACCCTAGTAAATAAAAAGAATTGCAGAAATCGGATGTGCTGGCCTACTTGTTGGCGCATAACTGGCACAATGTACAATCTCTCTTAGGCTCAGATCACATACATATCACAAAGAGTGGTTAAAAAGTGGTCGATATGATCATACCATCTAAGCCTTACCATGGTAATCCATTTATGAGTACTTAAAGAGTAAGAAAATTGTGAATGGACCTATGGTTTATTAACTGTTCACAAACTAGCATCATGACCACCAGGGAAGAAATCTCTAACTTCTGATTTGCTAGCCATTTTTTATTGTTATATAGTATCCTAGAATGAAGAAACATTTTCTCCAGCTAGCCCCACTGTTAAGGCACCCAAACATCTCACTGACACATAAACATCAGATGATAACAACATTTTTATGCCTGCTTTGTGTTACAAGAACCAAATAGGGACAATGAGCAAAGAGCAGTCACAAAAAATAACTACATGTGAAATGCGATGCCTACGAAAAGTTACCAACAACACCAGAAAGACAGAGAAAAACAAAGAAAAACAGAGAAAAAACAAAGAAAGAAAGTTGGCACAGAATCTTGCTTTAATTACATTGAGAAACAAAGAATGAAGTGGTTTGGCCAATTAATCTTTCCACGCCCATTTATTTCTCAATTTTTAAGCAGTTAATTCAAGGAAGTAAAAAAAAAAAAAAATTCGATCAACTACTTATCAATAATAAACATATATATATTATATACTAAATTGAAGTAAACTGGACAACCTAACAGAATAACAGGTTAAAAGTACTATAAGTAAAACAGAAGAAGTAAAACTAGAAAGACTTCTTATAAGGAAGCAACCTATGGGCAGTGTTGGCTTAAAGGTCAACGGACTTCCGCCATGGCGCAGTGTGCGGCTTAAAGCGTGGAAAGAGTTAATAAGAATGCATCCAAACTCCACAGTATACAAAGTCTTACAACAGAATATCAGGAAGGAAGGCGAAAGGAAGACCACGAAAAAGATGGTTAAATGGAATAGCAGAATCCTGTCACAAAGTAAAAATAACTATCACCCAAGCCACTAGAGTAACACAAGTCAAAAACAGAACATCACGACACTGGGTAACAACCCGGCAACAGTATGACGACAAAAGAAGAATATCCTCGAATGAATAGTAAACTCTGTTTTACTTCTATTTCTAGCAGAAACCATCATGGTGCATGTTTGTTAAATTTTACACTTGACTTGAGTAATTATCAGTTCATATAAAAGTCAAATGGAAGCAGAAAATAATTGAAAAAGCAATAAAATACAAAAGCATCTTTAAAAAGATGATATGTCTATACATTGGATGTCTTTATAAAGATCTTGTGTATGGAAACGGATGAGACGGAAAGTATGAAGACAAGCAGGTCAACTCATCAAAGATGTCGGCTGTTCCGAAATGAAACAGGTCACAAAGTTCCAAAACCTGTACAGTCTTTTTTTTACAGAAGAAAGTCTGATTCAATAAGTGAGCGCTCTCCGCACTGCGCCAATCCACCCTAAAAGTGAGAGCTTTCCACATTGTGCCACTCCACCCTAAAAGTGAGTGCTCTCCACATTGCTCCAATTCACCTAAAGTGAGTGCTCTCACATTGCTCCAATCCACCCTAAAAAGTGAGTGCTCACTGCACCAATCCGCCCTAAAGTGTCGCTCTCCACATTGCGCCAATCCACCTAAAAGTGAGTGCTAGTCGCATTGTCCCAATCCACCCTAAAAGTGAGCACTCTCCACATTGTCCCAATCCACCTTAAAAGTGAGCTCTCTCCACATTGTCCCAATCCACCCTAAAAGTGAGCTCTCTCCACATTGTCCCAATCCACCCTAAAAGTGAGCTCTCTCCACATTGCGCCAATCTGCCCTTAAAGTGAACGCTCTCTGCATTGCGCCAGTCCACCCTAAAAGTGAGCGTTCTCCACATTGTGCCAATCCACCCTAAAAGGGTATAAAGCTGAAGGATTGATTTCACCGGGTTTTACCCCATATAGATCAGTCCCTCTCCACAGAAATGGCAAACAACCTGCCAAGAGTACTGCACAAAGCACGAACTCTGTAGTTCTGGCAGCAATCCTAGGGGTCTCTAGGAAAAAATGCGCTCGTGAACAGAATGGCGCAATCTGGATTTGAACCCACGGCCTTTGAAATGCAAGGCAAACGCTTAGCCTCAGAGACCTACGATCACATGAACAGATATTTCAAAAGGCACAATTAATACAAATAACTGATACTCACTGCAAGAAATCTTCAGCGTTGATGTTGTCTAATAAACCCCGAGGTTTACCAAGCACACTCTCTTGTCGCTTCTGTTGAAGAAATCATAACAAAACATGAACAAAACACTGAAATCTTATCTGGTATATGTAACAATCATTTTTTTAGTTTAGTCGTTGGATCATCATCACCGCACATCGAACCAATTAGTCTATAAGTGCTCCGATCTCCTCAGTATCTCTCATCACGTGGCAACTAGCAGCACATCAGTTCTTTGTTGGTTTAATATTCTTCTTTGTCTACCAGCACAGTGTTCTTGTCTAGTTACACTATATTTGACTTGGTATTCTTGCAGTCTGGTTAGTGTTGTAGATTCACCACTATCACTTGAATCATGTACACGATCTCTCTTCATTAGGAATTTTTTTCGATCCAGAAGCACAAGCTTTTCAGCTCTTCGGCTCGGTACCATGGACATCGTAACCCTTCGGTACAGTGCCACGAACACCGTGAATCTGGGGAATCTGTGGCTTTTTCTGCCATCCCCCGGAATTGAACCCGCACACACAGAGGGATAGTCACCCGTAGTCCAGCACGCTACGAACACGCTGGGAAGACGGGCAGGGAATTTATAATATCAGCCTTGTCCATTGCTCGCCAGCTTTGTACAGCAGCCATACCTGCAAGCCTATCTGTGTGTTCATTCCCCCTTACACCTGCATGCCCTGGCACAAAAATAAAACTGATTTTTGTCAGCTTAGACCTCCCCAGCGACTTCATCCAATGTCTCTTAGCCCATCCTGTTTCAAACTTTCTGAGCATACTCATTGAGTCACTGAGAAAATATGCATGGATAAAAGTCTGTGACTCCAGCCAAATCATTGCTTTAGTTACTACCATGATTTCCATAGTGAAACTGCTCATAGTCACTGCAAAACCACCACTGTCTTCCTTCACAACACTCCCTCTGACCTGATCAGTAAAAGCCCACAAGCTCCGCATATATCGAATCATTGAACCATCCGTATAAATGATTACATCATTCTCAGATGAGTTCTCAGAAATGTATGCATGAACTTCTGCCTCCAAGACAAGTGGGTTGTCTTGTCTGCATTCTGTAACAAGTTTCATCTCTTTAACCGTCATTATATTTCAGTTATGGAGGTGAAAATAGGATGAAGGAAATTAAAAGCAAAACAAACATGGCATGAATTACTACAAGCATCAACAATTTGCTGAATTATACTTATCTTCATTCCGAGACACATGGGTGTTGATGGCAATAAGAGATCAGACAGGTTGGCTCTGCTACCATATCAGAGGGTCACCCAATGGATAGAGCTGATATTCTAAACGCTCTCACAGAGTATTGCCGCAAAGAGGATTTTTATCTAAACCAATCCACATCCGCTGCTAGATTGAGCTGGAATTAAAGATTGAAGAGGCCAGAAAAGAACAGCACATCAGGTAAATGAGTAGACTCAATTAACATTGAAGTGGAACGGTTAGTTGTTGGATACTGTTAGACATATTGCTAAGAAGAATGCTGAAATGCAATGAAGATATTCCAAACTGAAAGTGTAAGCTTTTACTGCAGCCTCATGTGCCACTACCAGTCATGAAGAGGATAAGTAATGTCAACAAGTTACATCTGACCCTTGCCAGTGCTACAGAGTTTGTGCACTGCCGCTGAGATCTTACTGTGCAAGAAAGAGATCAGAGCACCTATGGTAACTCTGCAAAGTGCAATGATGATGGTCCTATCAATCAATATATGTCAACAAACCTCTGTACAGGACAAACTACTGGATAGTGGTGATGAGGATGATGATGATGGCAACGGTGGTGATGAGGGTGATCTTCTTTGAACGTTCCATATCGACCACTTGTTAACCACTCTTTGTGAGTTGTATGTGATCCAAGCCTAAGAGCGATTGTACATTGTGCCGTTATGCGCCTACAAGTAGTCCAGCCCATCCAATTTCTGTGAGGCTTTTTTATTTACTAGGGTAGCTTCCCTAGGCCCCTACTTGTCTCCTCTTACTACATACCTTGTAGGTCGCAAGTGTTACTATTCTTTGCTCCCCTTGAGAGCCCCAGCACCACATGGGCAGATAAGGGTGATGATTATTATACAAAAACAAACTTCCAGTTTACCATGACCATATCAGCCTCCTGCACTAAAGTTGCTGTTTTTGCTTCCAATTCTGCATTGAGTCGTCTGCAAGAGAGAACAAAAATAGAATGCTCAACAATGATTAATTGATAGAACCATCATCATTGCACTTTGGTGAGTAACCATGTGTGCTCCGGTTTCTTTCTTACACAGGAAGATCGTAGCGGCAGCGCACGAACTCCGTAGCTCTGTGAAAGTATTTAGTAGGAATATTTTGTATTTATTTTTGCCAATGAGGTTTGCCTGTACAGCACCTTTCCAGCCCGCTCTTCTCAATTTTAAACTGCCAAGGGTTCTTTACATGCTCAACTTGAACACAGGACCTTTCTTCTTTGCGTTCGTTACGACCAATTTTAATCACTCTTTGTGATATATTTGATCTTCACCAAGAACGTGTATACGTTGCACATTGGTTTGGTAGGCCCCTAAACGCATAGACTTCTACACGCTTAGGACACATGCATCCGATTTCAGCCAAACCTCCTAGTCGCCTCTTACGACATGTGTGGCAGGTAACAGTGGTTCTATTCTTTACACCCCAAATTTGGGCTCCAGTAACCACTTGGGCGAGAGGACCTATGTTTTATTGTCCATCTCTAATATGACTAGGAACTCCTCTCACCTACACTGAGATCAAGGATCTCTGAATAAATATCCCAACAGACCCATAAGAGAGTGAACCTAGTACCTTTGGAATAAGAGGCGAGCACCTAACCTCTCCGCTACAGAGACACCTTACAATAAGAGAATGTTCAACAACTGTGATACTTATAATAGCCGTCCATCGCAAGCGATGATGACAACAATCTCAGACGTGTGCTGTTTGCACCTCTCTGATACTACACTTTTCATGTTGGCTGTTTTCTGGGGGTCTCTGTGTGGAGTGTATGTAAGATGTAGGTTAATTTCTTCTTCTCTTCCACCATTTACTTCTTTACAATAGGAGTGTTGGGTGAGGAGAGAAATGTAGTGATCTTGTGTGTGTTTGTTCTAAGGCACTTTGTAAGCTGTTATTTATTTTCTTAAGGCTGTTCTTGATGTCATCGCTCCATATTTTGTGTCGTCTTCCTCTTGCTCTATACGTGTTATACTTTTTCAGTGTGGCTTTCTGTGGTAGTCGATACCAGGGCATTCTTGTCAGGTGCCCTATAGCAACATATGGGCGTGAAACATGGACATTCAATGACCTGACAGCTATTACCGTTGGAAAAATATTCAGATCAACATCATTAACTTAGTAAACAAACTATGAAACACATTCTTACTTGTATTCTTCTTCCCGATTGAAAATATCTGCTGACTGTCTCGAGATATACGATTTATCCTGTTTTTCAAAGATTCCCGGCATTGTTCATACTGCTTGACTTTTGCTAATAGGAAACATGAAAAAGTAGAAACAATATAACCATGAAATTTGAATAAAATAATTTTTTTATTTGCACAAATTTATTTTAATGAATTTTTCTTCAGCGATCAGTTTTTCTGTTCTCAGAAATACAAAGAGAGAAATGCAAAGAGAGAGATGAGTTGCATCTATGTATCTAGTGATGGTACACTATCTTTGGTAGTAAAGGTTATGAAGTCTTACAGCTCATTCCTGCATTCCATTCTCCGGACTGCAACCAGCGGGAGTATGAGAACGAACGAGGAAGAATAACCCTAAACTCTGATGAACTTTGTGAAACATTGTTTAGCATGACATAAATTTGTACAGGTAGGTTACTGATATGAACATAAAACCCAAATGTATAGTCCCATTTCTACATGACCAGACGTGTTTAATGCGTTATGGCTGCTAGATCATTCATATTACAATTTACTGGATCTTCGCCAGGCCAGAGCAACGAGACGAATGATTAATGATGTGCTACAGATTTGAAGGCCATTCGACTATAATCGTGTAGTAACGTTAGCAAATGCAAAGTTGTATTGTTTCGCCGTCCAACTTCTAGAAACTCTGAAATAAACTCGAATAAACAACATGAAAACACACCACACTTCCTCTAGAATAGGAATTCCTACCGCCGTCCGCCATTTCTGTTGATGTTGTCAACAAAGACTCCAACGTCTCACTTTACCATTGTCGCAAAAGTAAACAACGACTTTCTTTTAAAACAGAAAAATTCTAATCAGATTAAAATAATTATAATTGAATCTTTCAAAGAATATCAAAACTGATGAGTATGCACAAAATATTGAGGCATGTAACATGTTGTTTTACAATAACCTTTCTGCGCCCAGTTCAAAAGAATGTCGTAAACGTTGCCATCTCTATCGAAAGTGAAACTTAGGTCAAAAAAACGTAGGGCGGTTTCTCTGTGACCTCTGCCTGTAAACGCAGAATAGTTAGGTTTGTTAATCTTCTTTTACTTAATTGTGGCAACCAGTTTTGATCCGACAACGCAATTCTTCAATTATTTGTACAATTCAACTTCTTTTTGTTTATCAATATACTTAGTTTATTCTATGACCTGCACAAAATGATTCGTTCGTTAGATCAACCATTTTGCTCAGTTGACAATGACAACCAACCTACCAACATAATTTCTTTGTTTATCAATTACTAACACGGTCATTACTCACTGAAATTACTTTCTAATTATAAATTCGTAGATGTCGTAAACTTAATCCTTGCAGGATAGCGTATCTGCCTATATTCGTTTGTTTCTAAGTTTGAACGCAATTAAAATAAAAAGTTTTCGCGAACTTGTCAATGTTTTTTTCATTAATCCTTCGCCCCTAGGGATGCATAGGTTGACAACCAAGGGCTTCCAACACCTGCTATCCAAGGCCATCCACTCCAGAACACAACACTATCTCCCCATTTTCTTGCATTCCATTACAGCCACAACACATGTGATTCTTTTTCTTCGAACGCTCCATATCGACCACTTGTTACCACTCTGTGTGATTTGTATGTGATCTGAGCCTAAGAGCGATTGTAGCTGTGCTAGTTATCGCCTACAAGTAGGCCAGCACATCTGATTTCTCCTACGCTTTTTATTTACTGGGACAGCTTCCCTAGTACCCTACCTTAACCGTCTCTTACAACATTCCTTGCAGGTTATTATTCTTTCCTCCCTTTGTGAGCCTGGCAACACACGCTGAGTGTTATGGTATTTAAAATGTATCTAAAGATGATGACATTTCTTCATTATCCCTGGTTTATCCATATGGCTCGGTTCATCTTCTTTGTTTCTTTTCTCTAATCCTGTTTTGTCTCACAGCGTCAGGATAAGAGATTTCTAGAACAGGCTTTTGTGTGCGCTTCATAAACAGTGCTTTTCACCACCTCTTAGATCTGTGGTCCTTCTTTTGCGTTGCTGGCCTTTTGCTTTTTATCCACTGTATCGGAGCAGCATTGCTCTTTGAGCCGAACTGTCTGTTGGTAATCTGTTTATGTGGCCGAACCATTTAATTTCTTGTTTCTTGATGAAGTTCAGTACTGATGTTGTACCCACTTTTTTCCTGATATCTTCATTTCTAAACCAGTCTATTCTTAATATTCCCAGCATTCTGCGTAGACGCTTTATCTCTATCATTACTAGTTTCCTTCTATCATTTGTTGTCAAGGTTTGGCACTGATAGCATAATGTGAGAGAGATTGTGTTGTAAAATGCTCTTTTAGTGTTCATGGTGACATGTTTGCATTTCTTCGTCGAACGCTCCATATCGACCACTTGTTAAACAACTCTATGTCATCTGAGCCTAAGAGCGATTGTAAGCTGTGTCAGTTACGCGCCTACAAGTAGGCCAACACATCCGATTTATGCAGCGCTTTTTATTTACTAAGGTAGCTTTCCTAGACCCCTACCTCAGTGGTTTCTTACAACATGCCTTGTAGGTCACAGTGTTGCTATTTTTGCTTCCTTGCTGGCCCGCAACACATGGGCGGTTTGCATTTCAAAATTGGTGCCATTTATCATATTTTATTTGTTTTATTGCATCTATGTTGGATTTCGTTAGTTATTCTTCCGTTTACTGAAAAATGGACTTACTTTAATTTGTGTTTGTCAATGGAGATATTGCTCCAAATAACTTGATGGTCATTTAAATCTTTACAACAAACTATTAAAATGTTCATTTCTGATATTAAACATTTTTGTTCCAGTATTCATCCAAGATAGGAGTCTCATTGGCCAGATACACGCCATATCCAGCTCTCTCTCTCTATCCAACACTTGTCTGGAAGCTGAGATAGTTTGACCTGAGAAGTGACTACAATTGAGTTGAATATTTTGTCACGATGGCAGTTGCATTTGCTAAGTAAGTGATTTATTGTCTCTTGTTATGCGTGTGTACAACAGTTGTCTCAGTGTATGGTGTCTACAACAGTTGTCTTGTCTCTGTGTACAACAGTTGTCTCAGGGTAAAATGTGTACAACATTTCTAATTATGAAATAAAATACTCCTTCCAGAGATTATTAATCATGTTTTTATTCTCCGCAAGAAATTAATTTAATTTTTTTTGGGTTGGCCTACATGCACTGTTATAACCAAACAAAGGCTTGTCCTTTGCTTGAAAAAGCATGCATCAGCTTAAAATGGCTTTAATCCCTCTCTAACCAAGAATTCCATTGACTGCTAAAATGACAAATGTGAGTGTTGAATGAGGTTAAGACACAGAAAGCTTATTATCAATATAAGAAAGAGGCAATCATCATTTTTCGGACATGTAATGATAAGTGGAGGCTTAGAACACAATGTGACAACCGGTAAAATTGAGGGTAGACGAGACAGAGGAGGACATCCTAAAGTCCTCAACAATTGATGCTTTTGATCAGGAAATGAAAAGTCTAATGGAGGGAGCCTAACACAACACCACCCAACACAAAGCTTTACAGAAGCAAAGACTGGAGGAAACCTAACACAACACCACCCAACACAAAGTTTTACAGAAGCAAAGACTGGAGGAAGCCTAACACAACACCACCCAACACAAAGCTTTACAGAAGCAAAGACTGGAGGAAACCTAACACAACACCACCCAACACAAAGCTTTACAGAAGCAAAGACTGGAGGGAGCCTAACACAACACCACCCAACACAAAGCTTTACAGAAGCAAAGACTGGAGGGAGCCTAACACAACACCACCCAACACAAAGTTTTACAGAAGCAAAGACTGAAGGGAGACTAACACAACACCACCCAACACAAAGCTTTACAGAAGCAAAGACTGGAGGAAGCCTAACACAACACCACCCAACACAAAGCTTTACAGAAGCAAAGACTGGAGGGATCCTAACACAACACCACCCAACACAAAGTTTTACAGAAGCAAAGACTGAAGGGAGCCTAACACAACACCACCCAACACAAAGCTTTACAGAAGCAAAGACTGGAGGAAACCTAACACAACACCACCCAACACAAAGTTTTACAGAAGCAAAGACTGGAGGAAGCCTAACACAACACCACCCAACACAAAGCTTTACAGAAGCAAAGACTGGAGGGAGCCTAACACAACACCACCCAACACAAAGTTTTACAGAAGCAAAGACTGGAGGGAGCCTAACACAACACCACATTACACAAGTTTTACAGAAGCAAAGACTGGAGTGAGCTAACACAAACACTCCAACACAAAGCTTTACAGAAGCAAAGACTGGAGGGAGCTTAACACAACACCACCCAACACAAAGCTTTACAGAAGCAAAGACTGGAGGAAGCCTAACACAACACCACCCAACACAAAGCTTTACAGAAGCAAAGACTGGAGGGAGCTAACACAACACACCCAACACAAAGTTTTACAGAAGCAAAGACTGGAGGGAGCTTAACACAACACCACCCAACACAAAGCTTTACAGAAGCAAAGACTGGAGGAGCTAACACAACACTCACCCAACACAAAGCTTGACAGAAGCAAAGACTGGAGGGAGACTAACACAACACCACCCAACACAAAGCTTTACAGAAGCAAGACTGGAGGGAGCCTAACACAACACTACCCAACACAAAGTTTTACAGAAGCAAAGACTGGAGGGAGACTAACACAACACCACCCAACACAAAGCTTTACAGAAGCAAAGACTGGAGGGAGCCTAACACAACACCACCCAACACAAAGTTTTACAGAAGCAAAGACTGGAGGGAGCCTAACACAACATCACCCAACACAAAGTTTTACAGAAGCAAAGACTGGAGGGAGCCTAACACAACATCACCCAACACAAAGTTTTACAGAAGCAAAGACTGGAGGAGCTAACACAACATCACCCAACACAAAGCTTTACAGAAGCAAAGACTCTTCTGAAACAATCCAGAAAAATGATATGGGGAAAACAACGAAGGATACAACCCAGAGCGCAACAGTATAAATACACTAAACAGAAAAGCGCAGACGGCAGTCTTCAAACTTGGAACGGGACACTGTTGTCTCAGAGCACACCTCCATAGAATGGGTCTCAGGGACTTGGCTGCCTGCACATGTGGAGCACCAAAGCAGTTCCAAAAGCACATCCTGCAAGACTGCCACAGCCTGAAAAACGGGAGAATGGAAATCTGGCCAACAGGAACAACCCTTCAAAACAAACTACAAACGACCGGTGAAGACCTCAAGCGTACCACCATGTTTATGACACATACTAGAGTAGTTGCATAGCAGAAGTTGGTCGCAGAAGAAGAAGAAAATGCAAGAATGTCCACTCTCTCGTTACCGCTAACACTTGCATGAACACCTGTACAAAAATTAACTCACTATTTCTCAATCATTTAATTTATACCTTGTTCATCATCACCTTCATTATTATTAAGGTTTAATCTTTGCACTCCAAATCCTAATCTACCAGAGTTGCAGCCAAGATTTCTGTAGCCGGAGGGGTCATTTACTGGTCCATCCAGCAAGGAATCTGGGGCACAAGCAAAGAAGGCTCAGAAGCAGGCAAACGGCTTTCCAATACAATCGCACAGCCAGTAAAGGACTGTGTTGAGAAGGTAGGTCCTTCCTTCCTTTTGTTCGCTTGAAATATTGTCTATATATTCAATTTTGTCTCTTGTATGAACTTCACTGTCTTTTGTAGCTCACACAGAGGTCCGTGTAGTTTTCTGTTGAGTGTTGTTTCGTTAGGCCAGTGAGTTTGCCTCAGTGTATCATATTCGGGGCAGTCTTGAAGTATGTGCTCTGCAGTCTGGTGTGCCTGTCCACATGTACACATGGCTGAATTGCCAATCTTGAATTTTATATGCATGTGGCTGCGGAGTCGATTGTGTCCTGTTCTAAGCGCAGAATGACAACTTGTTCCAATCTGCTCATATTATAGTAATCGTCTTGTGTTGGTATTTGTGGCTTTCTCATTGATTTAATCATACTTTTCTGTTGGTGGTAGGTAACTGACACATCCGGTTGCTCTCCTGCAGCACCTTCCTTGGCCAACCAATCTGCTGTTTCATTTCCTGGTATTCCACAGTGAGAGGGTATCCACTGCAAGATGACCCTGCGCTGCTTGGACAATTTAGACAGTAGGGTCTGTAGACCTGGCAATTTTCTGGACTGGAGTACTTGGAGTGTTGATTTTGCATCAGTCAAAAATACAACAGGTTGAGGATCGGGTCTGGTATTCAACAGTTTTTCAGTTGCCACCTTGATTGCCTGAATTTCTGCATCATAATTGTTGGGTCCTTCCTTACTTTCGTTTGCTTGAAACCTGTGTGTTGTCAGGGCTCGCAAGGGAACAAAAGTAGTAACACTGCTACCTACAAGACATGTCATAAGAGACGACCGAGGTAGAGGCCTAGGAAAGCTACCCTAGTAAATAAAAATCATTGTGGAAATTGAATTTGCTGGCCTACTTGTAGGCGGATAACTGACACAACGATCAATCACTCTTAGGATCAGATCACATACAAATCGCAAAGAGTGGTTTAATAAGTGGTCAATGTGGAGCGTTTGAAGAAGTATAAACGTCACTATCTTTTGTATCTCACACATAGATCTGTGTTAATTTTCTGTCCAATGTTGTTTTATTAGGCCAGTGAGTTTGTCTCCGTACATGATATTCGGGGCGGTCTTGAAGTATGTGCTCTGTCGTCTGATGTGCCTGTACACATGGCTGAATTGCCAGTCTTTTGTATATGTGTTGCTGTGTAGTCGATTGTGTTCTGTCGCGCAGAATGACAACTTGTTCTAATATGATCATGTTATAGTAGTCGTCTCGTGTTGATATTGGTGGCTTTCTCATTAATTTAATCACCCTTTTCTTTTGGGGGTGGGTAACTGGCACATTCGGTTGCTCTTCTTCACCTTTCAACTCCCAATGGAGCACAGGTCTTCAACAGTACTTCCTCTCTCTTGCCATCCCTTCCAACTCTTTCCATGTTTAACCTATCCTTTTAATATCAGCCTCTAGCTCTCTTCTCCAGGTCTGTCTAGGCCTTCCCTACTCCTCTTTCCCTGCGGGTTCCAAAACAGTGCCTGTCTTGCAATGCTTCTGGTCAGTCTTCTCAATGTCTGTTCTATCTATCGCCAGCGTCTCTTCCAGAGCTCTTTCTCCACTGGTACCTGCTTAGTATCCGGTTGCTGACCTGCAGCACATTACTTGGCAGTATGTCAGTCAGTATGCTTTTTCATACAGATGGTAAGGGATATGTGTAGCATCTTTGTTGAAAGTTTAAACTAAAGACAGAGAAACACATGAAGAGATTTTGTTATGATCTGAAAACTGAATAGACACTTACACTGACTAAAACTAGTTCCATCACCTGCATGTGGACAAACAACCGAACACATCCTGCAACGCCTGAGTGGTTACCGGGCCCAAATTTTGGGTGTAAAGAATAGAACCACTGTTACCTGCCACGCATGTCGAAGAGGCGACTAAGGAGGTTTGGCTGAAATCGGATGCATATGTTCTAAACGTTTAGAAGTCTATGCGTTTAGGGGCCTACCAAACCAATGTGCAACATATACACGTTCTTGGCAAAGAACGAACACAAAGAAGAAGAAAACATCCTGCAAGATTGTCACCTGATGAATCAATTGAGAAAAGAACACTGGCCAACATAGACAGACATTCACACAAAGCTGTTTGGAAGCCTTGATGAACTAATAAACACAACAACACACATCAAGAGAACCAGACTCATTGTGTAGACATTGAACATCAGCAAACGAGAAGAAGAAGATGATCTCAAAGAAAATAAAGTTTAATCTCTTCTTACTTTCTCATTTTGGGGCCCATGAGATGCACCAGTTTTTTTTTCATGTTATGTCCCGCCCCTCACTCCTCTTCACTGCATGAGACTACCCCACATGGCAGCCCAATTGCTCCCATACCATGGCAAAATCACACAAGACCAAACAATTTTGAATGCAGTTATGAAAATTTAAAACATTTGATTTCTTCCTCTTTGCGATCGCTATTTGGATGATTATACTGTCAGACATGTTATTATGATGAAGTCGACTGTTGTCTGGAGCTCATCTCTGGTGCCATGTAGTTTTGAATGTTGTGTATTGTGTTGTGGGGCCAGTATCCCTTTCTAGGGAGGACATACAGGGGACAGTCTTATGATGAAGTCGATTGTTGTCTGGAGCTCATCTCTAGTGCCATGTAGTTTTGAGTGTTGTGTTGTAGGGCCAGCATTCCTTTTTAGGGAGGGCATACAGAGGACAGTCTTGCAGGACATGTTCTGTGCTTTGATCAGCGGTCCCTCAGAGGGGACGAAGACAATCGTAACCTGTGTGGGTGTGTATTCAGTCTGTTACATCCTGTCCTGAGTTGGAAGATGATGGTCTGTCATTGTCTGTCTACGAATGTGTGGTAGTCATCGTTGGATAGTTACATTTGAAATGAAACTATAAATATTTAATGGTTCTAACTATTCAGGAGAGAATGGATTAGAGCGCAGCTTCCTTGCGGGAGACCCATGTTCAATCCACGGTGCGTCCAATGATTTTTTTTATGTTGTCGGCATAAAAGAAATATCGTAACCTG
The DNA here is from genome assembly GCA_020796225.1 of Arion vulgaris. Classification (NCBI taxonomy): domain Eukaryota; kingdom Metazoa; phylum Mollusca; class Gastropoda; order Stylommatophora; family Arionidae; genus Arion; species Arion vulgaris. Next base: position 19,957,694 of record CM036777.1, read on the forward strand.
AACAGCTTTGCAGCGACTGCACTAGCCATGCAGGCATTAAATTCCACTCGGGCTCTCATCTCACCTGTTCCACACGCCCTAAAAGCGGTACTACAGACAGTAACAATAACTTTTTATAACTATTGATTTATAATTATTCATTTATAACTATTGATTTATTGATAGATTCCATCTTTAGCTGAAGTGAATGTCTCCGCCAAAGATTATTGGAATACAGGTACTTTTGTCTGTTTGTGGTTTTTTAAAAATATGTTTAAGTTTAGTTTAGTCGTTGGATCATCATCACTGCACATCGAACCAATTAGTCCATAAGTGCTCTGATCTCCTCCTCAGTATGCTCTCTCTCTCTCTCTCTCTTTAGCCTGTTATACTCTTGACATTTATGGCAGCAACAAACGCGACCGATTCTTCTCTATTCATGGCCTTCCTCTGTATTTTATTCCAGCTATGATTCATTTCTTTCAGTTCTTGCTCTATCGTTCTCCTCCAGGTTGTCTTGGGAGTATGTCTCTCAGTTTAGTTTATTTGTTGGATCATCATCACTGCACATCGAACCAATTAGTCCATAAGTACTCCGATCTCCTCCTCAGTATGTCTCTCAGTTTAGTTTATTCGTTGGATCATCATCACTGCACATTGAACCAATTAGTCTACTACTGCCTTGTAGTTAGATTGGGGACAATCAAAGGCTAGCGGAGCAAACCGTACACAAAACTGGACGGTAGGCAAACCAAGTAGTCCAAAAAGACAGGTAACGTGAGCAGATGACGCTCAACAACCCGGGAGGGAAGGTTGTCTAAGGGTCGCTACCCTAAAAGAAAATAGCAACCTGCTGCCTTACAGGTAGGCTGGGGACAGCCAAAGACTGAAGGAGAGTAAACCCAGTAAACGCTGGCTGAAACCGGACATGTCGCAGAAGGATAAGCACCAGAGCTTCAAATGGCGCTGAACGATGTGACGTAAAAATGCGTTCTTGGCAAAGGCTGTTTATATATCACAATAATAATGATAAAAATGGCCAAAAAGAACGATCGCGAGAGAGAGAGAGAATCTATTAGTACATAAGTGCTCTGATCTACTCCTCAGTATGTCTCTCACTACAAATCGAACCATCATACCTAATTAACAAAAGATAAAAAATATCACACAACAGCGTCCACCATCTGGTGAAACCATGTAGAACACATGGGGTTGTGTTTGACGTCACATTTGTACACAGTTTATCGAATCTTCATAATTGTCTCCCTTCTATGAACATCATCATTTCTCATGATTCTCTCCCTTATACGAATATCATGATTCTTTTCCTTATATGAATATTATTATTTCTCATTCTCTCCCTTATAGGAATATCATTTCTCATTATTCTCTCCCTTAAAAGAATATCATTATTATTCTCTCCCTTATAAGAATATCATCATTTCTTCATTATTCTCCCCCTTATAGGAATATCATCATTTCTCATTATTCTCTCCCTTATAGGAATATCAACAATCTTCAAAAGCGTTACTCAGATGCCGAATTTTGACGGGATTTTTAAGGAAAATGTCAAATCGACTACCACAGACTAGAACCGTGCCGCAGTGTTGAACCCCAGTCCTCCAGTGTCAGTGAGGAAGCCCACACAAGAAGCCAGTCAGGAAGCCATTATTCCAGTAACATCTAGCCCTCAAAAAGCAAGTCCAATAAATGCACCGGATTCAGAACCAACTTCTAAGAACCTCAACAAAAATAAGTCACCTGAAAGGAAAGCGTCATCTGCCGTAAAAGTTTCTCCAGGACATCGGCAGACAAAAACAACAAATAATAATACATCCCCAAAATCTAAAGGCGACAATATGGCAAAGTCAATATCATTTAAAATTATGAAGACCCCCAAGAACGATTATATTGTGGAACCGATAGTCAGCGGTAAACCTTCATCACCTTATACTCTTTCGGATCAAGGAGGGGTTCTACAACCAAAGCCAATAACTCCCACTAAGCTGTCTCAGTGTTCGAACACATCAGATCATATCGTTATCAAAGGCTACAACTACGTAACTAGTTTATCAAGCCCTCCGAAACCACATGCTCGAGTTTCTACAAGCGAACGGATCAGTTCTGCAGAGAAACATGATCTACAGACCGAGTGCCATAATATTGAAGCTCGTGGCTCTTCCAATTTACAGCCGTGTTCAGAACAAACTGGCCTCGAAATTTGTGGACCAGATCATCTTAATACAGATGGTTCTCCAGAGGTTGTTGCAGAACTTGCAGATTTTGAAGCTCAGAGGATAGCTATTATGAAAAAAACAGCAACTCCCTCCGCCAAATCATTGCGACGGGTAGAACGTACATCTCCTGTCATGAATCTGCCGTTATCCAACTTTTTCTCTACTGGTGATATGTCACTAAATGAAGTTTCGAACCAAAACCTATCAGAATCTCCTGCAAATGTTTCTCCTTCTGATACTTGTATTGCAGAAGCGGGGTACGGAAATAGTCCACCACAATCTCCTGTAAGCAAACCTGCTTCTCCATCTGATTCTCGATTTTATGATTACGAGACAAATCTGCCCCAACCAAAGATACTTGCTTCATACTCAGCTAATAGGCCAGCCCCAGCCGTCTTAGTGTCCAACATGAACCCAACATCCTCCAGACTTAATGAAATGATGTCTCCAAGATCCAATTTTTATTCTACCTCCTTCGGGAGAAGAGCAGTATCGTCGCTGCAGCCACCGATCTCTGTTATTGAAGGAGCTATAGGTGACCACAGCCCACAAGAATCAGCAGTTGTACCACGTAACAGCTCCTTTTTCCAAGATGCCAAATCTGCAGAAATTACTAGAAGCCTACCAAAGAATAGTGTTAACCACTCAAGTCCATCAAGGCCCTCAGTGCATCAGCAGAACCAATTAGTTTATATAACAACTTCAGTTTGGCCAACTACTTCGTCAGTTGCAGGACAAAATGATAACAAAAGTCCTTCGAAATCTAAAAAGTTATGGGACCAATCGAATTATAAACGAATAACAACAAAGAAAAGTTCTAAAACATCTGGAAATAAGAGCTTCAGTGGCGGTAAGAGCCCACCGAAATCTAAAACCAACCAGAGCCAATCGAGTTATAAAAATTCTCAGACGAAGTCGACATCGCCGTCCGTAACTCGAGACTTCATTAGAAGTGGAAGCCCACTGATATCTAAAATAACCAAGAACCACTCAAGTTACAAAATAACATCTGTAAAGCCTACATCTTCCATAAATGGGGCTCTGGTTAGCAATTTAAGCCCACCAAAATCAACTACCATCCAGGATCCGTTCAGTTATTCGAAAACTTTTGTGAAGCCCATTACAGCGTCTATACAGGGTGGTTTACTATCCAGCGTCACCCAGCCAAGATCTACAACTATTCAGGATGTTCTCAGTAATATTACAGAAAATCCTGCGGTGCCAACTACAGCATCTATACATGGAGACTTAATTGCCAATTTGTCAGATCAGGCATCCACATCTAATCGTGATGATCAGAGTGGCCGGAAAACTCCTGTGAGACCTGCAATGAACCACGGGGGCTTGATTGGCAGTTTGAGCCCCCCTACTCCTACCTATATCGTACCATCGATGAATAGACCTCAGAAATCGGAAAGCATACCAAAACAAGAATAAGCTGAGGCTCAAAGTCATCTATACAACTAAGTCTGGTAATGTCTGTCACAGTTCAGAGATTTATCAGAGGTGGATACATTTTAATGGATACAAAACTACAGTGTTTTACCTTCCTTTGAAATATCGGGCAAACACCTTTTTATTTAAGCATATTATTTAATGCTACATTACAGTTCTTCTTTCGACACCTTTCAGTTGTTGCCCAAATCTTGGTTTGGCTACTTTTGTCCTTTTACAGGTTGCCGTGTCTTGGTTTTGTCTTCTGTCACACCTTTACCAGGTTGTTGCCCAGTGTCTTGGTTTTACCTTGCTTCTTTTGTCGTCACACTTTTACCAGGTTGTTGCCCGGTGTCTTGGTTTTTACCGTGCTTCTTTTGTCGTCACACTTTTACCAGGTTGTTGCTCAGTGTCTTGGTTTTTACAATTCTTTTTTTGCCGCCACACTTTTACCAGGTTGTCTTGGTTTTTACAGTTCAAATTAGGTAATCAGGTATCGCTAGACATGCCTGTATCTACATTGATCTAAAGAGTTGATCATCTTTCAATTGTGGTAAAATTTTTGGAGTAAATTTGTTAGAAATTAACATAAACTTTCAAACTGGTATGTTTTACACATTAGATACCAGGAGCTACAGAGAATAACACCATTTTTTTTATTTTTGACTTCTTAGATTAGTCATCTATTTATCTACAAAATAAAATTTACAGTGAAAATATGTAATCAAAAATCTGGATTTAAAATATGTAAAACTACAACTTAATTTCTACATCTTCTTCTTCTTGCGTTGTTCTTTACAACCAATTTTATCACTTTTTGTGATATGTTTGATCTTTGCCAAGAATGTGTATACGTTGCACATTGGTTTGGTAGGCCCGTAAACGCATAGACTTCTACACGTTTAGGGCACATGCATCCGATTTCAGCTAAACCTCCTTAGTCGCCTCTTACAACATGCATGGCAGGTAACAGTGGTTCTATTCTTTACACCCCAAATTTGGGCCCGGTAACCACTCTGGCGAATTTCTACATATTTCTGGACAAAATAAAATGAAACCAAAATTATTTTGGTTGCAGCATGTTTTCCAATTTGGTAGTTAATCTTAACAGATTCCCTACCAAGTTTTTTTTTTTTACTTCTATGCTAAATAATTTTTTTAGTTGCAAAAATATCGCACACATAATTTAGCTAAACTAAAATATTGTTTCTAAATATGATTTAAAGTCGGACTTATTATATATGAAATGGAAGACAAATGGATATTGTTTCACAAAATATTTACAGTATTGTCAAATATAATGCAGTGTTAACTAAATTCATATTGCTTCTTCATTTTGTCGTCACACTGTTACCAGGTTTTTGCTCAGTATTGTCATTTTTTTGTCTTGAGCTGCTCTAGTGGTTTGGGTGATAGTTATTTTTGATAGGATTTTGTTATGCCATCTTTCCATCTTTTTCATGGTCTTCCTCTCGCCTTCTTTCCTGATGTTCTGTTGTAGAAGACTCTGTATACAGTGAAATTTGTTTGCATTCTTATTAAGTGGCCGAACAACTTCCTTCTTTGTTTCTTAATGTATTTCAAGCAAGGTTTTGTCCCAACTTTCGTATTCTGATGTTGATGACTTCAATCAGCTCCTCAGTATGTTTCTCAGCGTGTGACAACTAGCGACACCGGTTCTTTGTTAGTTACCTATTCTTCTTTGGCTTCCATTATAGTTTAGTCGTCAGATCATTATCACTATACATCGAACCAATTAGACCATAAGTGTTTCGATCTGCTCATCATGTCTCTGAGCGTGTGACAACTAACGACACTAGTTCTTTATTGGTTTACTATTCTTCTTTGTATATTTTGTATTCAATCAGCAAGTTCTGAATAATTCAGTGGATTCATTATTTTTTTCATGTAGCATGACCTCTTTATAGAAAGTCTCTCATTACAGTTGTCTGAAAGATTCTCAATCTCTAACCAGTTCTACCGCCTCCTCCCTGGTCATGTTCAAAGTTTCCTTCTTGAACGCTCATATCAACCACTTGTTAACCACTCCATGTGATTTGTATGTGAACTGAGCTTAAGAGTGATTTATACAATGTGCCAGTTATGCGCCTACAAGTAGGACGGCACATCCGATTTCTGCGATGCTTTTTATTTACTAGGGTAGCTTCCATAGGCCCCTACCTCAGTCGTCTATGACGTCTTTTGGGTCACAGTGTTACTATTCTTTGTTTCCCTGGCAGGCCTCTGCAACACACTGGTGACAGATAACATTTGTTACTAAAAATTAAAATAATGATATCTGTTCTATTGAAAACTAAATATTTGTTTGGTTTCTTTTTAAGCTGGAAATACTGATTTTTATCTGCCCGTTATGAATTCAGGCGCAGTCATGGCACTTCTGACTGATTTTTTCATGCAGATTTGCTTTCCTCATCAGCAGTGTCACTCACAATTCAGGTGAGACTTACTCTGACTTTGGAGGTACTTGTAACTTAGATCCTCAAGTAAAGGATCAATTTCTCCTGTAGTCCAACATCACAACATCATACCATGTACACAACACTATATTTTTACCAAAACTGGCATAAACTCTGATATTTCATATCAATCAAGTGCCATACCTGCCGGCGTAGGCAATCATGTCTCTCCACAATTCTCTCTCTACTTGGTGCAGGTAATCAGTTCTGACGTCAATCTTTTGTCGAGCCATGATGTCAGACCATCCAACATCTTCTCCCTCTGTCTTCCACGATCTCTCCTTCCCTGAATTTTACCTGTTATCACCAAATATTCTAAACCTTCTCTTCGCATTATATGCCCGAAGAACCTTGATTGTCGAATTCTTATTCTTTTGATTAGGTTTCTTTGTGTGCAGTCCTGTTTTAAAACCTCATTTGTTTTCTTCGCTGTACACAAATGTCATTATGATTCATTAATACTGTTTGCCAAGTCAACAGACTTCTCTATATTTCCTAACAGTCCTTCAGAATTGTTCTTTGTCATAGGCCAGATGTCTTGCTTCTGCAGGAGTCATGTTCAATCATCAGTTACATCCTGAATCCATCTTCTCCGTGGTCTTCCTCTTGTCGAAATGCCTTAGGCGTAATCTGAGAATATGCACACTGAGAATATTTTACCAAGCTGGTCTCAATCCCAGAGTTTCCACATCGCCGAAGGTTATCAACTACACTGTCAGCTACCCCTCAATATTACATGCTCTGATAAATTAATTTTATTAAGCTAACACATTAGCTACCAACTTCCGTAGCCTGTGCCTATTTGTACCATTTGACCATGTGTCACATATTGTGCCATGATTTATATCATTGTCAAATTAGCTGAAAATGTACCCTAACATATTCTGATCGTTACCACTTATTTGTTTTGCATCGTGTTTGTAGTCTTGACCTACCTCAACATTCTGTGTTCTGCATAGATCTTGAAACATTAAATAATATAAGATCTGCTTTGTATTTACAGATGGTCAATTGGCAAGTGTTTCACTGTGACAACTTCTGAGTTAGCTCTTGACTCTCTTGTCTTTACAGACATTTAATTGGCAAGTGTTTCACTGTGACAACTTCTGAGTTTTCGCTTGTCTCTCGTCTTTCAGCTCATCCCTCTTTTCAAAAGATTCTGTACTTTTGCGTAATGTTGTATTGCTGGGACCAACGGAAAAGTTCTTACTTGAGACCTTGCAAACATCCTTATATCTGAGCAGTGGTCTACCTTGGTGCCTCTTCCTTTCAGAAAGTTCACAGAGCAACACCAGTTGTGGTAGGTGGCTATTGTGCATTCTTCTCACATGCCTTGTCATCTTAGTCATCTACTGCTGAACATGCCCATGAAGGAAAGCAAGTTTGCATGTTGCAGTATGTCTGAGTTGGTTATCTTGTCGTACCCCCTGATGTTCATAATCTTGGAGAGACATTTATTTATTAACAAAAATACATTTATCAATATTTTTTTCAAACTAAGTAAACTTCATCTTAATTTCTTCATACATCTTTAGGGTGAAAAAAACTTGAGGTAAGATTAATTTGGCCATGGGCTATTTTTCAATGTGGTAGCCATTGCGTTAATTTTTTATTTCTATAACTCTTCAACATTTGGAGATAAATTATGGTCCTCATAAGGCAATATAGGATTTGTGGAGGTTAACAGTGCGGTACACAGTTTTAGGCTAACATCATCTAGGCTAATGTCATCTAAGCTAACGCCATCTAGGCTAACTCCATCTAGGCTAACTCCATCTAGGCTAATGTCATCTAAGCTAACTCCATCTAGGCTAATGATTAATAAAGAATACAGGAGCTAGAAATTGTTTCTGTTGCCTTTAGTGTTTATTCATTTCTTTAACTTGAGCGTAGTGAATTTTTATTCATTTCTCTAACTTGAGCGTAGTGAATTTTTATTCATTTCTCTAACTTGAGCATAGTGAATTTTTATTCATTTCTCTAGCAGAGTGAATTTTTATTCATTCTTAAATGGAGTGGATGTTTATACAATTTTATCCGAATTATTTGCCATTTCTAAGATTCTATTTACAAGTGTATGAAATTGCTGAATTGTTATTAATTTTTGTTCACAAATGAAATAATTGATGCTGGTTTGATTCACAGTGCAGTATTACAAGTAATGATATAATTTTGTCAGAAATAATGATCTTAAATAATTGTGTATACATTGGCGGGCATCCACACTTAACTCTTAGTAGACCAGGACAAAAGCCATGTTTTTACAAGCGTTTGTTTTAGAATAAAACGCACTTTAGTGTGGCTTCAGGTAAACGCACTTTAGTGTGGCTTCAGGTAAAAAAAAAAGGCATCCAGTCCAAAGCCACATAGTGTGACATTTGATCCGCAAGGAGTTACAGCAGGTGAGGCACACTTCCCCTCCCAGTAAATGGTTTTTTGATATAACAATGTGATTGACTGTTGCAAACTATGGTTTAAACATTTATGAGAAGTTAATAGTTCTACTTGGAGCGTATGGCCGAATGGATTAGAGCGCGGCTCCCATCCGGGAGAGCCATGCTCAAATCCCCGGTACGGCCAAGGTGATTTTTTTTCTGTTTGAGGCGTAACGAATACATCCTACCTGAACAGTTTTGCTGCGACTGCACTAGTCATGTGGCCATTAATTTCCACAGGTGCATGTCCACCTGTCCTGCACTGCCCTAAAAAGCGGTATTACACTAACTACAGTTGTTTTTATAGTTCTATACGGAAAGCACGTAATCAAAATTGTATCTTCTTCGACCGAATGCTCCATAACGATCACCTGTTAAACCAATCTTTGTGATTTATATGGGATCTGAGCCTATGAGCGATTTTATGATGTGCCAGTTATGCGCCTATAAGTAGGCCAGCACATCCAATTTTTGCAACGCTTTTTATTTACTAGGGCAGCATTCCTCAACCGTTACTTAGTCACCTCCTAGGACATGCCTTGTAGGTCGTAGTGTTACTTTTCTTTGCTCTCCATGAGGGCCCCAGCACCACACGGACGTAACAGGCAGTAACAACCGTAACGAATATAGAAATGCAAGCTATACAGTTTTAAAACTAAATTACGAAGTTTCAATTCCAATGTTGTGTCAATCCTGACATGTACCAGTAAGAATTGCAATATCTCTATACATAGAGCCTGCAACCAAAATCTGATCTGAATATGGTCTTCTCCATTTCCACAGTCTTCTTCGAACGCTCCATAATGGCCACTTGTTAACCACTCTGTGTGATTTGTATGTGATCTGAGCCTAAGAGTGAGTGTACATTGTGCCAGTTAAGCGTCTACAAGTAGGCCAGCACATCCGATTTCTGCAATGCTTTTTATTTACTAGGGTAGCTTCCTAGACCCTACCTCAGTCGTCTCTTATGACATGCCTTGTAGGTAGCAGTGGTACTATTCTTTGCTCCCCTTGCAAGTCCCGTCACCACACGGGCAAATATATAAACTTATTAAAACACAAAATTCACTAAATTTTCATAATGTTTCACACCTCCGTGATACTGCCTCACGTCTTCCAGGTTGAGAACCATTGGTCGAGGGGTTAACCCACATAGACCCTGAAAATGTGTTTTTGTAGTCAAATACTCATCATTCGCTAGAGCCGTTGTGGTAGAAATATGGAGCATATAAACAATAAATGGACCACTGGTGAAAATACGATTAGTTTTTCACTGCAGACTTTTCTCATATTTGTGTTAAGACTCAGAGCTATACTCTCCCGAAAGTTTAAAATTATATTAGAAAGTTTATTTAGTGAAGTATTTTGTTTAGAATTTGGTGGATTGGTTGACAGTTAGTGGTTAGACAGTAAACATCAAGGTTACTCATCAATCATGATCGTAATTTCTAATCATTATTTTAGTTTGGATTTTGCAAACATGTTTCACAGTACAAAGTTTACCATAAAATCAGGCTCAATAAAGTTGTCTATTTTTGCAGAAGAAACTAACCGTGTTATTTAATTTTGTTGTTCTTTTCTTCTTTCAAATGTTATCTTTTATATGTTCCTGCTCTCCCGAGTGGTTACCAGGGTCCAAATTTGGAGTGTAAAGAATAGGACCACTGTTACCTGCCACGCATGTCGTAAGAGGTGACTAATGAGGTTTGGATGAAATCTGATGCACGTGTCCGCTAGTGAATGCTAACCCGAAACAAATGCTTGCAGAAAACGGATGCACCAGGCCTTAAGGCGCATAACATGGTGCAACGACCCCTCACAATGAGGAATGGGATAACGGATTCTACGGTCGCCAATCTGCCTCGGAGATTTAACGCGCAGTTAGAATGTCAGACCTACCATCACGAGGGTGGCCAAAACTTACTGCGGGAAGAGGTCGGCGCACAAACGGGGAAGCAGGAATCATAGGAAATATATCCTACAGAACTGAACCTAGTATGCAGACTTTAGAAGAAAGGGGTGGCCCACTTACACTAGTGTCCAAGACAAACTATGGTGTGGCTGATAATATGAGGCAGACGGCTGCCTTTATTAGAGAATCCGAAATCCCAATCTAGTGAGAACGCAAAAGAAGGAGAAATGTTCCTGCTAATTTGTGTTGTTTTTCAAGTGCGTTATGTTGTTTCTTTGTGTGAATTTGTTAGTGTTTATTTCGTTGAGTAACTTGTGTTGCATCTTTCTGCAAAGATGGCTACCATCAGATGTATGATTGATATGAGATAATGCAAATAATGATTATCATCATAGCACACCGGACATGTCCATAGGTGCTTCGTCTCAACAAGTCCAGCAGCCCAACACACCAGTTCGATGTTGATCAATAATGATTATCATCATAGCGCTCCGGACATGTTCATATGTGCTCCGATCTCTGTCTCAACAAGTCCCGCGGCCCAACACGCCAGTTCGATGTTGATCAACCAGTCTCCCTGCATATTTAGCATGTCGTTCCCCATGGGATGTACCAACATTGATGCCCATCTCTCTCAATCTGGTCAACAAGTGGGACTCGCAGCCCTGAAACTCTTCTGTTCGAAAAGACTTTATCAGTGCGTCAAGAATGTCATTTCGGTCCATTGCAGCCCCTTCTGATACCGTAGTCATGCCAACCAATCTGTCAGATAGTTCACCACCCCTGCGTGGCCAGGGACAAAATTAAAGGTGATTTCTTTTATCCTGTCTGTACCAGTACTTCTACCCAGTTTCATCTCACCATTCCTGTTTCGATTTTACGAATAATACTCATAGAGTAAGTGATGATGATGGTGTTGCTTATACCGATGAATCTGTGCACCCTTGTGAGGTGAGGTTGAAGTTTCTTGGTTAACGAGCATGGTATAGCTATTGCAGGGCGAAATGGAGTATACACGGGAACTACTTCCAGTATGAGGATGGAGATTGAGGCCGCTACTGCTGCACTCCATTGGCTCTCTGGGACTCCGTTTACTGGGGGCCGTTATTGTTTCCGACTCAGTCGATGCTTCGGAAGATCCATAATGGTAGGTTGCGGTATGATTGGATATCGTCTGTAGAGATGTTCAACCTCCAGAGACTCACGTGGATCTACTGTCCTGTGCATGCGGGTATTCGCAGCAACGAGAGAGCATACGTGCTTGCAACGAAAGTATCAATTGTTGAGTAGTTTAGGACGGATAAGGGGGATGTTCTTCGGTCTCCTAGCAACCTACTGTTGTATGAGGACACTAAAATTGACCCTGAATAAATCCAGCTATTTAGGGAGTTTGGAATTACACGCTGTACAAGTAGAACTGAATGCTTGATGGGCAGAGAGAAGTGTGTTTAACCAGCGAGCCACATGAACCGTAAGTAAGCATACCATTCGCCAACTGTTGGGGACGATTATAAAAACATTGGACATTACTGATCTATGACATCATAGATCAGTAATTATAACAGCCTCCTTTCGGCTTTCACAACTTCCAGTCATTTGAGTCAATGACTCTGGTAGCCAATAATGACTGAATATTTTGTGTATTTGTTGCTGTGTCTGTAACATAAAGATATTTTAGGGAATGGGATTGTTAGTCCAAATCCCACAACCTGGATGACTTAAGTTAAGCTAATTGCATATCCCTTACAGGACCTTGCGAATCCAGCTTTCTAACGATGTTTGTGATTTTTCTATGCAATATTACGTTCAGTAGTTTACCATTGCTTTCTGAACGGGTGGTGCCATCGTCCTTTTGTAAAAATCTACGCTAAAAAATTTGCAACCAGACTGTCCGCAGCGTGATTCGAACTCGGAACGTCGGGGTTAATAGACCGAGTCACAACCTGGATGACTAGGAAGCCATATTTAATCTGGTCCCTCCTCAGTCCGGCCTGGGGTTAACCTGCCGGAACATAAGTTTCCGCCGTCATTAGTCACCCGTAGTGCAACGCGCTACGAACACGCTGGGTAGGCGGGCGTTCCTCTTGTGTTACAGCGCCACTCTCGACGATCTTGCGCAAGGGATCTCAGCACTGGTGATTTATCGAAGCATTTTAGAGGCACTTTAAGAGTGTCTTTAACAAGTTTTTTCTGTCCCCCAACCGATCGTCTACCCTCATTAAGTTGTACCAGCATCAACTGTTTTGAGATGCGTTTATCGCCTGTGTGTTGCCGGTGTTTGCAATGGAGCAAATATAGTAACACTGCGACCTACAAGGTGTTCGTAAGAGGCGATTAAGGAAGGAACTTAGAGGAACTACTCTAGTAAATAAAAAGGGTAGCAGAAATCAAATGTGCTGGCCTACTTGTAGGCGAAAACTGGCACAACACACAATCGTTCTTAAGCTCAGATCACATACAAATCACAAAGACTGGTTTAACAAGTGGTCGATATGAAACATTCGAAGAAGAAGAAGATGCATTTATCAGGCATCCGAGCAATGTGACCAGCCATCTCACTTAAGCCGTCTGCAACACGGTGTTGTCGCTTGGAATCTTGGTTCTTATGAGGAATGAGAGCCTTACAGTTGTTCTTCTTTATGATGCTGTGTTATTGTACGTTTTCTACTTGTTTATAACTGATAACTGTAGCTTGCGGTGTATTTAGATTTAAGCAGGGGTGGCTCGTCATTAAGGCCATGGGGCCCAGCCCACCAAAAACCGAAAGGGAATAACTTCCCAGAATAGACAAATAATAGTAAATACTATTTAAAAAAACATGATTTTTCCGAAAATTTGTGTCTGGCCCCACCAAAAAAATGACCACGAGCCGCCACTGGATTTAAGAGAGAAAATGTTGCGCTATTCGTCAACCCCACTCTATTGCCCAGTACTATATGTATCCAGGAGCGAGACGACTGGAGATAGTATCAAATGCAGTATAGAACTGTACTTTATAAAGCCCTTGTGGTTGAAACGTCGTTTTAGTCTTTTGTATTCTTTGTGAAGCTACATAGCTTCTAAGAAACAGTAAACTCTGCAATATAGTATCAAAATAAACAACACAACACTGAAACATTCCGTCGCTTGAAATGTCTTGAAACATTCTGAACATCAGACGTAAGATGTACAACAGAGATGAGTAGAGTAGCTCAAGTACCTTTTATGAAAATGAAAAACGTACTGTGCGTGAATTCACTACCAAATCACACTACGAAAAAAGAGTACCACAATGTTATATATAACCAATACTTCTGTATGGCAGAGAATCGTGGACAGTGAACAAACAATCAATAAGATCGCTAGAAGCCACAGAGATGTGGTCTTACAAAAAGGATGCTTAAAATCCTATAGACCACGAAAAAACAAATGATGTTTTCAAAGAGACTTGTACACAGCGAAACATGATAAGAGAATATATGGCCTTTTTCGTCTTTACAGACGGTCAATTGGCAAGTGTTTTACTGTGACAACTTCTGAGTTTTCGCTTTCTCTCTTGTCTTTCAGCCCATACAAATGCCTCTTCTCAAAAGACTCTGCGCCCTTGCGCAATACACAACTCTTGTCATCAGCTAGTTTTTCCCATGTGCTGGGACCTATAGAAAAGTTTTTCATGGAGGCCTTGCAGACATCTTTATATCTGAGCATTGGTCTGCCCTGGTGCCTCTTCCCCTCCGAAAGTTCCCAGAACATTTGTTTTGATATGCGACAAGTTTCCATTCTTTTCACTTGTCCCAACCATCTTATTCGTCTACTGCTGAGCATGCCCATGATGGAAGGCAGGTTTGCACTTTGCAGTACTTCTGAGTTGGTTATCTTGTTGTAGGTAAACACGTAAAAACAAAGTACTACAGTTTTACAAAATACATAAACAGTGACGATAAACAGCAACGTTTCGACCAAAGGCCTTTATCAAGCAAACAATACAACAAGAATGACGAATTTCGAGGAACACTACAAATGGACGATTACATGTGGAAACATAAACAAAAAAGGGGGGTGTAGGAACGGGAAATGCACCTACACAACAAATATAACTATAACTATAGAATCTTACCTACTACGTGACGACGAATAGTTGCAGAAAAATGGCGACGATTATCGAAAAAGGGTGGAGACTGCAGTAAAACTTGGAAAATAGGTAAACACGTAAAAACAAGTACTACAGTTTTACAAAATACATAAACAGTGACGATAAACAGCAACGTTTCGACCAAAAGGCCTTTATCAAGCAAACAATACAACAAGAATGACATTTGTTGTGTAGGTGCATTTCCGTTCCTACACCCCTTTTTGTTTATGTTTCCACATGTAATCGTCCATTTGTAGTGTTCCTCGAAATTCGTCATTCTTGTTGTATTGTTTGCTTGATAAAGGCCTTTGGTCGAAACGTTGCTGTTTATCGTCACTGTTTATGTATTTTGTAAAACTGTAGTACTTTGTTTTTACGTGTTTACCTATTTTTCCAAGTTTTACTGCAGTCTCCACCCTTTTTCGATTATCTTGTTGTACCACATGATGTTCATAATCTTGCGGAGGCATCGAAGGTAAAAGATGTTAAGTCTCCTCTCGTGTCTTGAGTAGGCTTGTCGATGTTTCTGAGCCATAGAGTAAAGAACAAATTACACAGGCTCGATATTTTTGAATCTTCGTCTGCAGCGTTAATTATGTTTAAAAGAATAAGAATTATATTATCTATGTTCTACAGACACATAATGAAAAGTTTAGCAACATTTGGAAACAACGGGCAAAATACAGGACAGGAGAGATCGTGGAAGTCAGAGGGAGATGTTTCATTGTCTGGCATCGTAGTTCGGCAAGAGATTGGCGTCAGAGCTAATATACTGATAACTGATAGAGAGCGAGTTGTGCAGAAACATGATCGCTTACGCTGGCAGGCAGGGCACTTGTTTGATTGATATTTCGCCTTTGAATGTAAGCTTTACTACATTATCGTTTTCTGTTCGACATTTTTGCTTCTATCGTGTGAAAAATCTGGATACATGCATTTCGTTAAGCACAAAGTAACCAATCAACCTTATATCCACCTTGAACATCTAAGAAGAAAATGGTTTTCGGCAAGCTTCTCGAGCTCTTGTTAGGAGATTTACAACTTCTGCCGTTAGAAGAAGTCAAGAATGGCAACAGAAGGTGTACCAGGATCTGTAAGAGAATTTTAACTTTTAGTGTAGATCTCAATAAATGAAAAAATAGTCATCGAAAATATTTCACTGACAATCACAGTGTGAGTGTGAGTATTGATTTGGTCACGGTTGGTGAAGTGAAGGTCATTATTTATGAAATATTTATTTTTATAACATCCTAATTATTAGATTTTACAATTATTTGTCATATTAATTTCTTGTATTCAAGTAAAATGCTCAATTAGTGAATGATTCTTATTTAATTGCCTGAGCACTTTTTATTAACTTGTTGCAATAGTTTTATTGCAAACGTCAAGACGTTCAGTGAATTCCTCTGAGATTCAGTGATCAGCTCAGTAGTAAGCTAAGTAGTAGTTTACTCAACAAAGTTACTCAACTTGTTGTAGTGTTAGTGTTACTCAGTGAGTGTCTGTTACTAGTGATAGTAGGGGTTACTTCTTAAGGCCAGTAAAAGTTTAAATTATGAAAGTGTATGCGTCTGAGGTTCATGCTTGATATTTTGCCATTACAAAATTAAAACTATGTGGAAATTTGGTAAGTTGGAGTAAACGGGCTCCTGAGAGAGGATGGGTGAAGTATTTTTAAAAGTGTATACATTTTAGTTATCATTGAGTATGATCTGCGTCCACACCGTTCCAAACTTTTTGTAAGAAAGCATGTATATGGTATGGGTCTGAGTGTGATTATCATCATTGGCCTGTTTGTCTCAGGCAGGGGTTGGTTTGCATCACGTAGTTTGTGCTGTGCGAAATCACAGTTTCAGTTGTGACTGTAATGGCATATAATCTGGGGTAGCAATCCTTGTCACAGTTGCTGGAGGTGATACATGCCTGGGAAATAATGAAGTAGCTGAGTTGCTCAAGCGTCAACTACCGCCCTCTCGACTTCGCTGAATGAAGTGGTTCTGGCACTTAATAAGAATGCAACAAAACTCCACTGTATACAGTCTTCAACATCAGAAAAGAAGGTGAGGGGAAGACTCAGAAGATGGATAGATGGAATAGCAGAATTCTGTCAAAAAAGCCCAAATAACTATCACCCAATCCACTAGAACAGCACAAGACAAAAGCAGAAAAAACACTGGGCAACAACGACAACCCGGTAACAGTGTGGAGCTCATCTCTGATGCAGTGTAGTTTTCGATGTAGTGATTTAACTTGCAAAGCTTTAGTGATCAACAGCCTAAGTTTTTCAAGACTGTATAACTATCATATATGTGTTAGAGGCATGATACTCTGATTTCTGTTGCACCTTCTGTCCTAGTAACACCTACTTCAGCACCTTTTCAGAGGGAGAGAGGCCTCATTCTTATTCATGCTAAAGCGAACATGGCATATCGGCGCAGGTAGCGCAAAAAAACAACCTGACACTTTCCACTCCTGCATCCATCAAAAACAATATTCCCACAGTGAACATACATACCCTGCATGTAGATTTGAAAACATGAACCGACACAAACTACAGGAATAGGATGGAATAGTCTAGGTTCACCACAACAGTGGTCTAAAAACAGCTGCTTGCGCCATCTTGAAACCGGAAGTCCACCCATTTTGTGTGGTGTGTCAAGAAACTCACGTCCTTAACATCTTAAAATGAAGAGAGAAATCAGAATACTAAGGGGTCAAAAGGCACATAGGGATGCCACGTCAGGATTAGTTAGCTGGCTTAATCAAGATCCGACCCCACCTCCACATGGTGACCCTGGTAACAGGCATTGGTTCCTGTCTGACTAAGCGTGTAGGGATCGAGGGAGAGCTATAGGTAGTGATAGTAGTGCAAGCACATGAAAGTAATGTAGGTCCAAAATCCATGCATGCTCATCTCTGGCCGATGTTCGATGAAAAATTGCCCAAATATTTGTGGAATCATAAGAAAACAGCAGTGTACGAGTCGTCTGTGAACGGAAGCTAACTCCTTGGACAAATGGCCGCACTAAAATTGCTAGCTGTAGGGTAAAACCAATGAGGACGATCCTAACGAATAAAGTCTCAGCAAGTGTCTCTGAAAACACTAATGAATTATGTCAACACATGGGAAGATTGTGGCAAACTCTGTATCAAAGGCCTAGCGCATATACATTTACTGGGTAAGGTTGGCCAAGCGCAAATCCTAAAGTTGCTTTTAACGCCTAGTGAAACTGCTCTCCCTGGAAGAACTGAGGTGGGTGATGTGTGCAAGGGCGACAGAAAATTGTCAGCTTGAATACTTCTACTCAGAAACAAACTCAGTGGACAGAAAAGTAAGGCAGATAATGCACCTGCCATCCCTTACAATTCTTTCCGTTTTTACCTATGCTTATATCATCTCAGTTCTCCAGGTATGTCTAGGTCTTCCCTACTCCTCTTTCCCTGCGGTTTCCAAACGTGTGTCCTATCCATCTCCAGCTTCTCTTCCTAAGCTCTTTCTCCACTGGTACCTGCTTAGTTCTTTCTCTGAGTTCCTCGTTTGTAATCTTATCATACCATCTCAGTCCCTCTATTCTACGTAAACATCCATTTATGAAGGTCTGTAGTTTTCTTGTGGTTTCTTTTGTTGTCTTCCATGTTTCCGAGCTATAGAACATCACTGACTTCACATTTGATTGAAAGATTCTCAGCTTTGTGTTTGTTTTGATCTCCTTTGACTTCCATAATTTAATGCAATAAAGTTTCTTCTTGCTTTTTTGTATTCTTATCTTGACATCTTTGTTCATCCTACTGTGTATATGTTGCTACCAAGGTATGTTCTATGTTGCTACCAAGGTATGTGTATAATTCTACAACCTGTAGAGCAGTTTCCTCCAGCATAATCTAGTTTACATTTACTGAATTTATTCTCATGACCAATCTTTACTTTACTTGCTATATAATAATATCATATTTATTTTTTTCAGAACCTGCCGTTTGGTATTAACAACAAAGTTAAATTGACTGTGTACTTTGTACTGTTCTTCGGCAGTGGTTTGAGTGCACCATTCATAATCATGCGACGACATTTACTGAACCAATCATCATCATAAGGATTGGCAGGGATGTTGTTTAAGCAGAAGATATGTAGGTCAAGGTTTCTTTTTGAAATTGTATTTTATATTTTTGTTTATTATATCTTTCTAACACTTTATACAATTCCGTCTCACTGTGGAATACCAGGAAATAAAACAACAGACGAACTGGCCAAGGACGCGATGCAGAAATGCAACTGGATTTGCCAGTTACCTACCACCAAAAGAAAAGTATGATTAAATCAATCAGAAAGCCACAAATACCAACACAAGGCGACTTCTATAATATGAGCAGATTGGAACAAGTTGTCATTCTGCGCCTTAGAACAGGAACAATCGGCTCCGCAGCCACATGTATACAAAATTCAAGATTAGCAGTTCAGCCATGTGAACAATCACACCAGGCTGCAGAGCACATACTTCAAGACTGCTCCGAATATGATATACGGAGGCAAACTCACTGGCCTAATGAAACAACACTGGACATAAAAACTACATGGAAGTTTATACAAGAGACATCCTTTGATATTAATGTCATTCTACAGGGGATCCCTGGGCACACAAATATCCCAGGAAAAGACAAGGCAGACCATCTGGCCAAAAAGGGATCATCAAAACCACAAATATGCAAAGCTGTTGGCATACAAAGTATAAAACTTATTCTGATGAACATCTCCAGAGAAGATTGGCTCAACCGATGGGCTATGGGACGACTGGTCGGGACATGTATGCAGAGATGAATAGACCAAACCCTAAGGACAATATAAATCTACTACAACGAAAAGACCAATGCACTATCTTCCAGTTAAGAACAGGACATGTTGGACTGAATTACCACCTACACAGAATAAACCCAACACACCTACCACACTGTAGAAAGTGCAGTCATTCATGTGAGACAGTACATCATATCTTGCTTGAATGTCCTGGACTACATAAAGCTAGACAAGAACTCTTCCAACTACACACATCTGTTCACAATACTGTTTACACTAGTCTTCCACAATTACAGAACACATGCAAATTCTACAAATTGGCATTGTCTGCCCATGAGTGAAAGCTTGCAGCCCTGGTTAGAAGAAGAGACAACGTTGAATATAAAGATAATATTTCGAAGGAAGGAACACTTTATACATATTTCTCTTGTATCATTATATCTTACAAATGGCCTGCAATTAATTTCTCTATACAGCTCTGTTCTGGGCTTCTTCGAACGCTCCATATCAGCCACTTGTTAAACCGCTCTTTGTGATTTGTATGTGATCTGGGCCTAAGAGTGATTGTACGTTGTGCCAGTTATGCACCTAAAAGTAGGCCAGCACGTCCAATTTTTGCTATTCTTTTTATTTACTAGGTCAGCTTCCCATGACCTCTTACTTAGTCACCTCCTATGACATGTATTGTAGGTCGCAGTGTTACTATTCTTTGCTCCCTTTGCGGGTTCCAGCGACACACAGGTGTGTCCTGGGTAACTCGCACAATCTCTTCCATGGAATTATGTCTGATATTTCTCACCTCTCAGCAAAGTTAACATCATGGTTTCCTAGACGTCCTATCTTTCTTGAACCCTTTGTCTCCTATTTCAATGCCTCTGTTATTATTCTTTTATAATTTCTTCTCAGATTATGCCCAACATATCTTCTCCTTCTTAAAACAGTTGTTATTAGTTGTTGACCAGACATTTCTCTGAATCACTTCTTCTGAATGTGTCATTTTATGTGCATTTCTCACAAACATTTATTTTCAAATGCATCCATACTTTCTATATCCTTAGTATGCCCGAGTGGTTACAGGGGTCCAAATTTGCAGTGTAAAGAATAGAACCACTGTTACCTGCCACGCATGTCGTAAGAGCGACTAAGGAGGTTTGGCTGAAATCGGATGCATGTGTCCGTTAGGAATGCTAATCCGAAACAAATGCTTGCAGAAAGCGGATGCACCAGGCCGTAAGGCACATAACATGGTGCAACGACCCTCACAATGAGGCATGGGATAGCGGATTCTATGGTCGACAATCTGCCTCTGAGATTTAGCCGCGCAGTAAGAATGTCAGACATACCATCACGCGGGTGGCCAAAGCTTACTGCGGGAAGTGGTCGGCACAAACGGGGAAGCAGAAACCATAGGAATTATATCCTACAGAACTGCCCCAGTATGCAGACTTGAGAAGAAAGAGGTGGCCCACTCATACCAGCGTCAAAGACAAACTGTATGGCGTGGCTGATAATCTGTGGCTGACGGCTGCCTTTAGAGAATCCGAAATCCCAATCTAGTGAGAATGCAGAAGAAGGTCCTTAGTCATTTTTCAACTCTCGCTGGCATATGTTAGGGTTGATACAGTACCGCCCACTTTGGGAAATGCTGCTATAGATGATAAGTTGTCTGTTTTTTCTTGCAGAGTCCTCAATGTAATTGTGAAGATATTTTGAAGGAATCACAAAAAAACTTATGAATTTTACCAGTGCAGCGGCGTTCTAGCCTGCTCTTCTTGATTTTGAACTGCCAACGGTTCTTTTACATGCTAAAATTGAACCCTGTACCTACGTTTTATCATTTGTCTTTGATATGACTAGGAACTTGATCTCATCTACACTGAGATCAGAGATCTCTGGAAAAATATCCAGCTGGTTCCATGAGAGGGCGAACTTGTACCTTTGGCACCAGAGTTGAGCACCTAATCTCTATGCCACAGAGATCCTGAAACAAGGCAATGTCATCTGCAAAATCTAAATCTTCTAGTTGACTTTCTTTAAAATTTTGCTGGCCATCAATCTTCAGGATTCTTGTTTCTCTCGAGATTGACATGGGATGTGACTGGAAAATTGACACGAGCTGTGACTCTAGATTGACATGGGCTGTGACTTCTGAGAACATGCATATTTGCTGTGGCAACATATGGATGTGAATCATGGACCATAACACAAACATTAAAGAAGAAAAGTTCTTAGAACATCCCGGACAGAGAAGAGAAAAAAACAAGACATCCTACAAGATCTGCATATCAGGGAGCATTTGCTCATAAATTTAAACATCATGTTCAGGAAGGTGAAATATTCTGGTTACAGTGGTTTGGAGAGAATGGTAATAAAAGGTATGGTTCCTGGAGTACCGGCAGGGGCGACCGAGATGGAGGAGGTGGGAGAACTTGTTAAATACAGATAGCTTTTGGGTGAGCTGTCAAGGGGCCTAAGGGACATGCTACTACATGAGGTATCTTACAGAGAAAGCCACAAATACCAACACAAGACGATTACTATAATATGAGCAGATTGGAACAAGTTGTCATTCTGCGCCTTAGAACAGGACACAATCGGCTCCAGCCACATGTATACAAAATTCAAGATTGACCATTCAGCCATGTGTACATGTGGACAGGCTTACCAAACTGCAAAGCACATACTTCAAGACTGCCCCGAATAGGATACACTGAGGCAAACTCACTGGCATAACGAAACAACACTGGACAGAAAAACTACACAGACCTCTGTGAGCTACAAAAGACAGTGAAGTTTATACAAGAGACAACATTGAATATATAGACATATTTCAAGTGAAAGGAAGGAAGGCAGGTATCTTGCATGAACTCACTGTTCTAGCTGCAGATCTATAGCCTGTCTATTGATAAAGCTTCCTTAGCCAGTCGATCTGCTGTCTCATTTCCTGGCATACCAGAGTGAGTCAGTTTAAAAAAATGAACCCTTTATTATACCTTGATTTATAAGGGTAATACGGTGTTAGGCCCATACTTTTCATTGACTGTCAGCGCACGATGTGTAATGTAGTCAACATCATGACGACTGCCTTTACTTCCCAGTGCTTTTCCTGACACCCAATTGATGCTGGGTCGGCCTGGGCCTCTGCGGTCTGAAAAATATTCCACGCCCACTGTGAAATTGAACGCGGATCACTAGCCTAAGCAGTGAGTTCACTAAATAACTACGCTCCTGCAGCTCTCTATTGTGTCAGTAAACGTGTCAATTTTTTTTATTGTTGATTTTTGCACCGCAACCATGTCTAACTGAAACTTTATTTTCATTCATTCACAGGTTGATGATTCAAACAATTTGCCAGGAGTAGAATATATCCAACAATAGAATATGTGAACAAGTACAAGCGGGCATGCAACACAACCAACGTCTGCTTGTGAATGTTGCGTGTCATAAATATGAACATTCTTTCTACCATATACTTCAATGATCCAGCGACACTTGAGCTCTTCTCCTTCTATACCATTTGATCAGTTTTGGGAAAATTTATCACAAAAGTATCTGAAAATAAAGAGGGTACTCAACTAAAATGTTTACCAAAAATGGGAACCGCTTGCTAAATAGTTACTGTAAAAAAAAAAAAACTAGTGGCATATCCTATGCAGGACATAGTCATCAACAACAGTAAACGAGTCATTTATTTTTCTTGGCACCACTTATACGTTCAGTAGTTACTGTAATGTCATTTAAAAAAGTATTAGCTTCTTTTTTCTATCAATTTAAACGTATATTTAACTACTTTACCATCTGGCATGGATATTACATTTGATAACAGGTTCATATAGTTATACATATTTTGTATGCACATATACATTAGTTAACATATACATCTGTTATGTTTAGTATGTACTTCTTTTTTTTAGTGGAAGAAATATGGATTGGAAATTCATCTGTTTATTGTTAAATCAGAAATGGTTTTGTTGCCTTGTATGTTTGTTCTTGTGATCATGTATTTTATTGTGACCAAAAAGTTGGATTAGATGATTGATTTGTGTAATACATTACTTTGATAGATAAAACAAAATTATGTTGTTGA
Source organism: Arion vulgaris (assembly GCA_020796225.1). Lineage (NCBI taxonomy): Eukaryota > Metazoa > Mollusca > Gastropoda > Stylommatophora > Arionidae > Arion > Arion vulgaris. Next base: position 19,981,155 of record CM036777.1, read on the forward strand.
TTTTCTGTATCAGTATACATGTATGTAGCTTTTGTTTGGAGTGATTGTGTTTTCGTTTACTTTTGTTATGTTATGCAATCAATGTCATGGCACATTGGACATTCCCATGTGTGCTCTATCCTGCAGCGGAGGAAGACTTGGATATACCCATAAGTCCACTTTCTCACCGTACCCATGAGAAGTTGATTAACATATTATCTCTCTCTACCTCTCTATGTGACCCCGCGGTGCTACAGAGTTTGTGCACTGCAGCTGTGATCTTCCTCTGTAAGAGAGATTGGAGCACACATGGTTACTCACCGAAGTGCAATGATGATGGCCCAATCAATCAAACAAACTATCTCTACCACAAAGACGACACTGTCTGGCATGTTTAAACTTAACTCCTAATTCTTGCACTTGTTCCAATGTCTGAGACTCACCCATATCACATTTATGAGAGCATACCGATGACATCAGCTCTGTCTGTACTTCTGCCCTCTTGAGTCAGGGCATTGTTTGCAAGAACATCAGCATGTTCGGTGCACTGCACTCCGGCATGTTGTGTTATGCGATCAACATCATGGTACATTTGGGCATTCCCGTGCATGCTCTGTCCTCTGCTGCAGTAGCCATCCCAACATCTACTTGCTCACCGTACCCATGAGTAGTTGATTAGTATATTTTCTCTCTACCACGAAGATGACATTGTCTGGCATATTCAAACTTAACTCCTAATTCTCGTTCCAGTGTCTGACTGAGATTCGCCCATATCACATAAATGAGAGCGTAGCACATTATTGTAGGCTCTGTTCATACTTCTGCCCGCTTGAATTGGGGCATTGTTTGCAAGAAAGTCTACACATTTGTTGCCCTGCACTCCGCTATGTGATCGATGTCATGGCACATTGGAACATAACATATGTGCTCTGTCCTTCACTACAGTAACCATCCCAAAGTCCACTTACTCATCGCACCCATGAGTTGGTTAGTAAATTTTACCCTCTACCGAAGACAATACTGTCTTACATGCGAAACTTAACTCCTAATTCTCACAATCATTCCAGTGTCTCAGACTCGCCGATATATGTTACGTTATGCACTCAATGTCTAGGCACATTAGGCATTCCCATGTGTGTTCTATCCTCCACTGTAGTAGCTTTCCCAAAGTCTATTTGCTCACCGTACCCATGATAACTTGATTAGTATATCTTCTCTCTCTACCACGAAGACTGACATGTCCAAACTTAACTCCTAATTCTGACTTCGTTCCAATGTCTGAGCCTTGCCCATATCACACAAATGAAAGCATACTGCATTGATGATATCGGCTCTGTCCATACTTCTACCAGCTTGAGTCTGGGCATTGTTTACAAGAAAGTCAGCACGTTCATTGCCCTGCAGTTCAGTGTGTACAGCCAAATCAGTGTCTTGAGATGTGATCTTCAAATGTTGTTCACCCATTCCACGTGCAGTCTTCCAAATTTAATCCAGTGAAGCATATTCATTGAGTCCGATATGATAATCATATCGGTGACTTGTTGCTCAGTCACCCAAGAGAGAGAGAGAGCCCTGGAAGCAGCGGTGAACTCCATAGTTGTTTTGTTTACTTATGCAACCATCTTCTGAATGACTGAGTGGATGTCGTCTATTGAGGTATCCAACCTCCAGAAGCTTACATGGATCTACTGTCTTGGGCATGCAGGTATTCATGGCAGTGAGATAGACAGGTCATCTGCGAGTTGAGGGTGGATAAGGGGTAACGTTCTTCTGTCTCTTGACGACAACCTGTTGGATGAGAACACTGCTATTGATATAGATTCAATGCTACGTTTTATAGAGTTTGGAATTACTAGTTGTATAAGTTAGTTACTTACTAGTTGTACAAGTTAGTTACTAGTTATACGAGGAGAACTGGATAATTGAGGGATGACAAAAAATCAGTTTTATTTTTGTGCCAGGACATGCAGATTTAATGTGAAATGAACGCGCTGATAGTCTTGCAGATATAGCTGCTGTAAAAAACTGGCGAGCAATGAACCATGCACATATTATCAATTCCTTAAGGGAGAGAGAGAGAGAGTAGGTACATGATTCAAGTAGTAGTGGTGAATCTACAACACTAACCAGACTGCAAGAATACCAAGTCAAATGTGGTGTAGCTGGACAAGAACAATATGCTGGTAGCCAAAGAATAATAGTAAACCTATATATATATAATAGCCGTCCATCGCAAGCGATGATGACAACAATCTCAGACGTGTGCTGTTGCACCTCTCTGGTGTGTGCGGAGGTGATTGTAGAGTCCAATCCTAGAACAGAATCCCCGACCACAGGTGGGGCATACATGATCAAGGTTAGACATGTGCGTGTTGTGTGCTCTATCTTTTCGCGCTGCTCGTTTTCTCTGTGACTCAACAATACGATGATTCTCAGCTATTCGGGTTCCTCTTTTGTTGTTACAGCGCCACATTTGACGAGCTTGCGCAAGGGATTCCCAGCACGTATTGTCTATATCAAAGCATTTCAGAGACACTTTAAGAGTGTCTTTAACGCGTTATTTCTGTCCACCAACTAAACGTCTGCCCCTTCAAGCTCGCCATACATCAATTGTTTTGGGATGCGTGTATCAGGCATCCAAGCAACGTGACCGACCCATCTCACTTGGGTCTTCTGCAACAGGGTGTTGACGCTTGGGATCTTTGCTCTTGTGAGGACTTCGATGTCTGGAATTTTGTCTTGCCAGTTTATTTTTAGTATTCTGCGTAGACAGCTTGTGTAGAAATGATTTAATTTTCTTGCGTGTCTGCTATACACTGTCCATGTCTCGCTTGCGTACAGCAGCGTGGTTAGCACTATGGCCTGGTAAACTTTCAACTTTGTGACTATGCTTATCCCCTTCCGTTCCCACACAGTGACACGTAACCTTTCGAACGCAGCACTGGCTTTGGATATCCTATTGTTGACCTCAAAATCTATATTTGCCGATCTGGATAGGAGGCTGCCAAGATAAGCAAAGTTGTCCGTTGACTGGAGACGCTGGTGTTTAATGTTGATGACTGGATCGTAATACTGTTCTCTAGGGGCGGGCTGGAACATGACCTCTGTTTTTGGTGTTAATGGTGAGGCCAAACCTATCACAGGCCATTGAGAACTTGTCCATGTAAGTCTGCATTTCTTCCACAGAGTTGGTAGCGAGGGCACAGTCATCAGCAAACAACAGGTTTGAGATAGTTGATTCTTTTACCTTGGTGGAGGATTTTAACCTCCGAAGATTGAATAGATTTCCGTCTGTCCTGTATCTAATCTTTACCCCAGTAAACCAACAAAGAGCTGGTATCGTTAGTTGCCACATGCTGAGAGACATACTGAGGGGATCGGAGCACTTATGGTCTAATTGCTTGGGTGTGCAGTGATGATGATCCGATGACTACACTATACTGGAAATTGACGAATAGTAAACCAACAAAGAACTGGTGTCATTAGTTACTACATACTGAGGAGATCGGAGCACTTATGAACTAATTGGTTCGATGTGCAATGATGATGATTCAATGACTAAACTTGAGGGATAGAGTGATTAGTGCATTTAACTAGTTGGAGACTGAAAACTTGTAGGTCTGCTCATAATGCGATTATATCAGCTCAGATAACAATGACTTTTGTTGCAACATCAGTTCTGGTAACTATCAGTTTCTGCTAAAAATATGAACTTGGGATGAGTGTAACTTTAAAACAGATAAAATAACTTAGTTACAAGGATTTTCAAACAATGTGCTTCATGTAGACATTTTTGGATACTTCCTATCTACATGCGTAGGAGAATATCCTTCTTCTGCATTCTCACTAGATTGGAATTTCAGATTCTCTAATAAAGGCAGCAGTCTGCCTCAGATTATCAGCCACGCCATACAGTTTGTCTTGGACGCTGGTGTAAGTGGGCCACCTCTTTCTTCTCAGGTCTGCATACTGGAGGCAGTTCTGTAGGATATGTTCTGTTGTCATACTTGCCAAGGCACAGGTCGTTGGTGCCTATCTTGAATTTAGTGTACAGGTGGTGTCTCATTCTGGTGTGACCTGTCCGGAGGCGAAGTATGGCTGTCTGGTCCCTTCTGGACAGTTGGTAATATCCATCATTCTTGTAGGAGAATATGACTCGAGATCCACCATATTGCTGTTCTTTGCGCACATCAAACAAATCAGTGATGAAATTGGTTGATAGAACAAATGCAAAGAAGAAACTATGAGCTTCAGGATTTGATCAGGGCTTGACAATGTTTGAACTTGGGGTCTCTGTGACAAAGAGGTTAGGAGCTCATTTCTTGTGACAAAGGTACCAGTATCGCTCCCTCGTGGAGTCATCGGGATATTTTTCCAGAGATCCCTGATCTCGGGGTAGGTGACATCAAGTTATTAGTCCTATCGGAAACGAACACTAAAACGTATGTCCTGCGTTCAAGTTGAGCTCATAAGATAATCCTTGGCTGTTTCAAATCGAGGAAAGCCGATGCCCTGGAAAAAGTGATTAAATTGTGATTTGCTCCCTCGTGGAATCATTTTGATATTTTTACTGATCTCAGAGTAGGTGAGATTGAGTTGCTGGTCCTATCGGAGACGGGTGATCAAACGTAGATCCTGTGTTCAATTTTGTAAAAAGAACCATAGGCAGTTCAAGATCAGGCTGGAAAGCCACTGCCTGGACACAATTCATTAGAAAAGATTAAAAATAAAATTCCCACAAAATCATCTTCAAAATTATATTGAGGATCCTCGCTGGTGCTGCTAAGTTCGTGCACCACAGCTGAGATGTTCCTCTTCTTCTTTGCATTCGTTCTTTACGACCAGTTTTAATCACTCTTTGTGATATGTTTGATCTTTACCAAGAACTGTGTACGTTGCACATTGGTTTGGTAGGCCCCTAAATGTTTAGACTTCTACACGTTTAGGACACATGCATCCGATTTCAGCCAATAGGATGTTCCTGTATTAGAAAGAGATCGGGGGACTGCCTAGAGTAGTTGATAGTAGCTCGGCCTACTAGCTGTGAGATGCCTGTCCGGCATTTGTTCGATTCCCCTGGCCTTACTCAGGACGATAACGTGAGTACCTCTGAAGTCGGAGAAAATCTGCCTGTATGGCGAGGGAATACTAATTACGAGTACATTGAGCACACGGCTGCCAGTGTAAAGTAATTTACAATGTGCACGCTGCTGCCATTGTAAGAAATTGGAAAACGGATTTTCACGCAAAAATCTGTTTCAGAGATGAAACTTCGTCTGAGTTGAAAGCGGACGAAAGAAAGAAAAAAAAAAAAGAAAGAGATCGGAGCAAACATGGTTACTCACCGAAGTGCAATGATGATGGTCCAATCAATGTTTGAACTGGCGAAACACGTAAAACTAAAATAATATTGTTTTACAAAAACAATACAGCGACATTTTGACCAAAGATGTTTTCTTTCAAAAGCTAAGAAAATCAAACTCCGTATACAGCAGACATCATATACCATCAGACAAACATTTCTTTTCTCCAATCCTGTTTTCCTCACAGCGTCAGGAGAAAAAGAGATTTCTAGAACAGGCTTTTGTGTGCGCTTCATAAACATTGTCTTTCATCGCCTCTGTTATCTCTCTGGTCCACTTTTTTTTCCTGATCCAGAAGCATTTGAACTTTCAGCTCGGTGACAAGGACATCGTAACCCTTCGATTCGGTGCCACGAACACTGTAAATCTAGAGAACCTGTGGCTTCTCTGCCAGCGCGTGGAATTGAACCGCGCTCATAGGGTGCTCGTCACCCGTCGTCCAGCGCGCTGCGAACATGTTGGGCCTGTGGTCCACTTAAAACGGCCCTAAAATGATATGATTGAACTGCAGGCCATTACAATTATCAGAGCTTCTGTGTTCTCTAATAGAAGTAGTAAATACCTATATCTTTGAACGCTCCATGTCAACCACTCTTTGTGATTTATATGTCGCCGAGTGGTTACCTGGGCCCAAATTTTGGGTGTAAAGAATAGAACCACTGTTACCTGTTAAGCATGTTGTAAGAGGCAACTAAGGAGGTTTGGCTTAAATCGGATGCACGAGTCCGCTAGGGAATGCTAACCCGAAACAAATGTTTGCAGAAAACGGATGCACCAGGCCGTAAAGTGCATAACATGGTACAACGACCCCTCACAATGAGGAATGGGATAACGTATTCTGCAGTCACCAATCTGCCTTGGAGATTTCGCCACACAGTAAGAATGTCAGACCTACCATCACGAGGGTGGCCCAAATTTACTGTGGAAGAGGTCGGCACAAATGGGGAAGCAGAAATCATAGGAATTATATCCTACAGATCTGCCCCCAGTATGCAGACTTGAGAAGAAAGAGGTGGCCCACTTACACCAGCGTCCAAGACAAACTGTATGACGTGGCTGATAATCTGAGACAGACGGCTGCCTTTATTAGAGAATCTGAAATCCTAATCTAATGAGAACGAAGAAGTTTTATATGTGATCCGAGCCTAAGAGCGATTATACGTTGTACCAGCTATGCGCCCACAAGTAGGCCAGCCCAACCGATTTCTGCAACATTTTTTATTTACTAGGTAGCTTCCTAGGTCCCTACCTGTCACCTCTTACTCAGTCACGCCTTGTAGGTCGCACTGTTACTATTATTTGCTCCACATGATAGCTCCGGCAACAAACGGATGTCAACATCTATATAGATAGGAATAAAACATTTAGAGCTAAAGTTTAGTATAGTTCACTACCATTGGAAAAGAACGAGACATTAGAGATTCATTATAGCTTCTGATCTTTCTCCCAACATTATGCTATCAGTGCCAAACTTGAACACTGACATCAAATGATAAAAGAAAACTAGTCGTGACAGAGATGAAGTGTCTACGCAGAATGCTTGGAGTAACAATAAGAGACCGGTTGAGAAATGAAGACATCAGGAAAAAGTGGGTACAACATCAGTACTACTGAACTTCATCAAGAAACAACAATCTAAATGGTCCTGCCACATACGCAAATTACCAACAGACAGTGCGCTTCAAAGAGCAATGTTACCATATACAGTGGATACAAGGTAAAAGGTCACGCACGCGAAAGATGGATCTCATAGATAACAGGAGACGAAAAACACTATTTATGAAACACAATTGCCTATTCTAGAAATTTCTTATTACCCCGACACTGAGGTCAAACAAGATTAGTGAAAAGATTATAGGCTTCCATCGAACTGGAGAAGGCTCATACCTTAATAAAAATACTTGGGATATTAGGATAGTTGATGGAAAAGAAACACGTCTCTTTTTTGTTGAATTTTGTTACAAGAACCATAGATTAAAAAAAATTATAACAATATTTGGCCATTTAAAAAGAAATGCAGATTTTGGATTCAGGTTTTTAAACAAACGATGAAGGGACACAACTCGGTCGGATTGTTTACCGTTGACCTGAGCATAGTTCATTCTTACACCAAAGGTTCGATAGCGAACAAAGTCAGTACTAGTTTACATGACTAAGGTCTTTCTTTTCAATTTGTTTTGAACTTCGGACTTTAAATGTACATTTTCACGATTGCTAAAAAGTTGCGATGGCTGAAAAAAGATAAGTAAAGAAGCGTAGCAGTCTGTTGACTTCATGATGCAGCGACACTCGACACAGACTTGACATACATTAATTAATAACACAGTAGTCCTACTTCTTTTTTACTAGCATGAATTATATTATTCAATTCTAAACGAACAAAATAAATGTCGATTCATTTCAAAATTTAATAAATATGCTGATATATGCTCAATACTGAGCCCCATCCATGTCTAACTAGCAGTCTGAGTCTCAGCTGAGTCTCGTCAGGCCACTGCAATGAATGATAAAAACAATTACAATGTACTTTAACGGTAAAACTTTAACGTACGAGTATTTCGATGAGACTTCCCTTCAAAGACTGGATTGAAACTTCAGCTGTATTAGTGTATTATACGAAGGTTGAAATTTATAAATTCTGGAAATCGTGATTTGTGTTGTTTTGAAATTAACACTTTCATTACTTTTTGTTTGGATTCGACATCAAAGAGAAGACCATCTGACTGCCCAACTTCCTAAGTAAATGGTTGCGAGTCAGCATCGTCAATTACTATTATGGTGAGTGAAATTATTATGCGTAATACTTGAAGGCAAGTCTGTCTTCTAAACTATCTCTGTCTATCCTGTCTTACATCCATTTCTCTCCTCTACTTCTTCTGTATGCATATTTTCTTGTTTGATCTTCTGGAGGACCAGTCAACAGTGCATGAACTCTGTAGCATAGTCTCGAGCTCAGTGGAGATGTACAATTTTACAGGCAATGCTTCGGAAGGTTCAAAATGTCAGGTTGCGGTATTCTTATTTTCTTTGTACGCGCCACAACGACCACTTGTTAACCACGCTGTGTGATTTGTATGTGATCTTAGCCTAAGAGCGATTGTATGTTGTGCCAGTTATGCGCCTACAAGGAGGCCAGCACATCCAATTTCTGCTACGCTTCTTATTTTCTAGGGTAGCTTCCCTAGGTCCTACATCAGTCGCCTCTTACGACATGCTTGTAGGTCGCAGTGGTGCTATTCTTTGCTTCCCATGCGGGCCCCAACACTACACAGGCGAAAGTTGCGGTATGAGTGGATGTCATCTATAGAGGTTTCCAACCTCCAGAGGCTTACTGTCCTTGATATGCAAGTATTTGTGGCAATGAGAGAGCGGGCAGGCTTGCATCAACAGCATTGATTGTCAGGGAATTAAGGGTGGATAAGGGGATGTTCTTCGGTCTTTTCACGACTGCCTGTTGGATGAAGACACTAAAATAGATGTTGAATCAATCCAGCGATTTAAGGAGTTTGGAGTTACCTGTTGTACAAGTAGAACTGGGAAGCAGAGCGAGGAGTGTGTTTAACCAGCGAGCCACATAAACAATTATTTGCATTCCCAACGATATCTGCAGGGGGAGACTGAGCAGCTATGGGACTACTCGGATGGCACTGATGTTAGTTCACTAACCAATAATCTCTTGAGTATGATCTCGGCTCCTAAATCTACTATTCTTCTGGTTTTGTGCAAGATCCACTATACAATCTCTCCATTTTTCATGAGGATCTCTATGGTGTGGAGGTAAGATGCTCTTCTCTCACTGCATAGGTACTCGACTCATTTCCCTTGTGGAGCGATCAAGACCCCTGATCACAATGTAGGGGAGATCGAGTTCGTAGTCTTATCAAAGACCGACGATAAACATAGGTCAAGTTGAACATGTAAAAGAACTTAGTTGAAAATTGATATGCATAGGCTGCAAAGCTACATCTTACTTACTTCTCTCTGCTCATCATGGAGCATAGGGCCTCAACTGTTGTTCACCACTTTTCTCAGTCTCTGGCTGTTTTCTTTATGGTCTCCCAGGATAGGTGAGCACTCTTCAGTTCCTCAAGAAGACTTCGTCACCTTTCAACTACCAATGGAGCACAGGTCTTCAACAAACTTCTTCCAGCTCTTCCTCTCTCTTGCCATCCGTTCCAATTCTTTCCATGTTTTACCTATCCTTTTAATATCAGCCTCCAGCTCTCTTCTCCAGATCTGTCTAGGCCTTCTCCTAATCCTCTTTCCCTGCGGGTTCCAAAACAGTGCCTGTCTTGCAATGCTTCCGGTCGGTCTTCTTAATGTATGTCCTATCCATCACCAGTGTCTCTTCCTGAGCTCCTTCTCCACTGGCATCTGCTTAGTTCTTTCTCTGAGTTCCTCGTTTGTAATCTTATCATACCATCTCAGTCCCTCTATTCTAAGTAACATCCATTTACGCAGGTCTGCAGTTTTCTGATGGTTTCTTTGTTGTCTTCCATGTTTCCGAGCTATAGAACAGCACTGACTTCACATTTGATTGAAAGATTCTCAGCTTTGTGTTTGTTTTGATCTCCTTTGACTTCCATAACTTACTCAATGTAATAAAGTTTCCCTTGCTTTTTGTATTCTTATCTTAACATCTTTGTTTGTTCCTCCTTCTGTGTCTATGTTGCTACCAAGGTATGTGTATGATTCTACATCTTGTAGAGCTGTTTCCTTCAGCATAATCTGGTTTACAATTACTGCATTTATTCTCATGACCTTGGTCTTTCCTCTGTGTATTTTCAAACCTAGTTGCTGAGACTTATTATTTAGGTATTCATTCTATCTTTAATCTGTGCGTGATTGGTGGACAGCAATGCCAGATCGTCTGCAAAATCCAGGTCCTTTAGTTTCATAAGTGTCCATTGTATTCCCCATCTGTTATTTGTTGTTTTTGATTTCATGATCCAATCTATGGCCAGCTAGAACAGGAATGGTGATAACAGGTATCCCTGTCTCACCCCTGTTCTTATCTCAAAGGATTCCATCAATTGGCCCTCATGTATGACTCTGCATTTCATTCCTTCATACGTTTCCTTTATTAGGATTGCAATCTTGGGTGGAACTCTATAGTGTTTTAATAGTTTCCACAATGACTCTCTATCTAGGCTATCAAATGCCTTAGGTCTGTTTAGGGTGTCCTCTTTTTTGTTTCCTTGCGGGTTCCACTCAAGGGCCTGTCTAGTGACACTTGACTGTGTCTTCCGTAGGTAGGGTATGCCCGACCCAAGAGCTGTATCTCGGACACAAATTTTTTTTTAAAAATTAAAATAAAATTACTCCAACAATTTAACTTCCATACCTTTAAAGATCATATGCATGTTTCTGGTCAAGAATTGCTTACATAGTGTCGGCAGGAAAATAGTAACACCATTATCCAAAAGATGCCTTGTCAAGAAAACTGCACTGCGATGGACACCAGAGGGTAAACAACAATATGAAAGACCTAAAACCATCTAGAGTAGGACAGAAACTGAAAGAAATTAATCACAACTTGAACACAAAACAGAGGACAACAAAGAACATGGATGAATGGCGTGCATTTTTGCCTAAGCCCCACGGCATCATGGAAGAACAAACTCCAACATAGATGCAACAAAACAAATCAAATGATAGGACAAATGGCGTCAATTTTAAAATGCAAACATGTCACCATGAAGACAAACAGAATAATGTTCAACACAATCTTTCTCCCCACATTATGCTATCAGTGCCAAACCTGGACGCTGACATCAAACGATAGAAGAAAACTAATCACGACAGAGATGAAGTGTCTACGCAGAATGCTGGGTGTAACAAGAAGAGACCTGTTGAGAAATGAAGAGATTAGGAAAAAAGTGGGTACAATATCAGTACTGAACTTTATCATGAAACAACAAAGTAAATGGTTCAGCCACGTAAGCAGATTACCAACAGACAGTGCACCTCAAAGAGCAATGCTGCTACGAAACAATAGATACAAAGCAAAATGCCGGCCACGCAAAATGTGGATATCAAGAGATAAAAGAGGCGACGAAGGACACTATTTATGAAGCGCACACAAACGCCCTTTCTAGAAATCTCTTCTTATCCTGACGCTGTGAGGCAAAACAGGATTGAAGAAAGGAAATAAACAAAGAAACAAAACAGTCAATGGTAGTGAACGAGCTGATAGATTGGCTGGCATGGCTACAATATCAGAGGACACTGCAATGGACCGAAATGACAATTTTAACGCATTGAGGGAGTCTTTCCGAACAGAGGAGTTTCAACGTTGTGAATCCCAGTCGTTGACCAGATTGAGAGATCCTTCTTCTCTTTCGTTCGTCTTCGACCATTTAATCACTCTTGTGATATGTTTGATCTTTGCCAGAACGTGTACGTTGCACATTAGTTTGTAGGCCCTAAACGCATAAGACTTCTACACGTTTAGGACACATGCATCGATTTCAGCCAAACCTCTGTGCTCTTACGACATGCTGCGGTAACAGTGGTTCTATTTTACACCCAATTCTGGCAACCACTTGGGCGATTGAGAGATGAGAATCTATATCGCCCGAGTGGTTACGGGCCCAAATTTGGGGTGTAAAGAATAGAACCACTGTTACCTGCCAAGCATGTCGTAAGAGGCGACTAAGGAGGTTTGGCTGAAATCGATGCACATGTCCTAAACGTGTAGAAGTCTATGCGTTTAGGGCCTACAAAACCAATGTGCAACGTATACACGTTCTTGGCAAAGATCAAACATATCACAAAGAGTGATTAAAATTGGTCGTAAAGAACGAACGCAAAGAAGAAAGAATCTATATTGGTACAGCCCGAAAAGAACAACATACAAATTATGCAAAACGATTGATTAATCAACACAGAACTGGTGTGATGAGCCGCTGGACACTGCTGGGTTTGTTGAGGCAGAGATCGGAGCACCCATGGACGTGTCTGGAGTGCTATGATGATAGTCCTCATATAACTGATAACTGAAAACATTGAGAGGCTGCAAGACTATTTGTTAGCATTATTTTACCAGAAATCTCGATCGAACTTTGACCTACTAACCTATTTGTTCTGCTATATACAAGAGCTAGGTACAGACAACATGTTTGTACGTACTAATATTAGGTAATGTGTAACATTCTTAAATTAGAGACTACCATATTTGCACTTCAACTCCGAAACAGGTCACGCACGTCCCATCAGATTAGTAGCACTATATTAGTTTGTATATCCATCATCAAACAGCTTGTCCTGGACAGAACTTTGTCACCATAACCACAGCCAACTATAGATAACTTTATAGTTGACTCTGTCCTAACAGTCCTTCGGAATTTCTCTCTCTCATAGTTCCGCTTCTGCAGCCGCCATGCTCAAATCAAGTCGCATCCTGAATCCATCTTCTCCGTGGTTTTCCTCTGTGTTTGGATGCCACTTTCGCGTCTCTTTATATGTCTCAAATACTTCAATTTTCTTATTTGTAGCGTCACCAGTTTTCTTTGATCTTGAGTACTTTCTGGGTAGATCTATTTCTTCTCTGTCCATGATCCCTTAATAGCCGTCCATCGCAAGCGATGATGACAACAGCCTCAGACGTGTGCTGTTGTACCTCTCTGGTGTGTGCGGAGGTGGTTGTAGAGTCAAATCCTAGAACACAATCCCCTAACACAGGTGGGGCATACATGATCAAGGTTAGACATGTGGGTGGTGTGTGTTCTGTTTTTTCTCGCAGCTCGTTTTCTTTTTGCCTCTACGGCTCGACGATATACGGAGTAGGGCCTACTCGTCTGTAATACTTATATTCAAAAGCACATATATGTTTTTCCACTGCCTTGTTAAATGGCCATGCTTCACATCCATGCGTTTTCACTGGGAATATGCATGATCTGTGTTTTCCTATCAGTTCTTTTCTATACTGTTTTTAGTTGTTTAATTTTCAGTAAAGCCATTTTTGTTCTTCTTTTATATTTCCTTCATCCTATTTCCATCTTTTGCTAGCAGTGAACCAAGATATTCAAAACTGTTCACATTTTCTGTATTCTCTCCGTTGATAAAATATCTTTTGTCATGTGTGTATATTATATCCTCTAATTCTGTTTTGCCGTTCAAGCGTCAGGTCGAAAAAGGAGATACATGGAGCGAGACTCTCTATGCACCTTGTCTTTCTTTCTTTTCTCCAGTCCTGATTTGCCTCACAGCTTCAGCGTAAGAAGAGATTTCTAGAACGGGCTTTTGTGTACGCTTCTTAAACAGCTTCTTTCGTTATCTCTGAGGTTCACCTTTTGCATGGACGACCTTTTGTTTTGTATCCATTGTATCGGAGTAACATTTCTCTTTGAGGTGCACTGTCTGTTGGTAATCTGCTCATATGGCCGAACCATTTAATTTGTTGCTTCTTGATGAAGTTCAGTACTGATGGTGTACCCACTTTTTTCCAGATGTCTTCATTTCTCAACCAGTCTCTTCTTGTTACACCCAGCATTCTGCGTATATACTTCATCTCTGTCGTGACTAGTTTTCTTCTATCATTTAATGTCAGCGTGTATATTACAATGTTCTGTTTTTCCCCGATCCAGAAGCACATGCGCTTTCCGCTCTTCGGCTCAGTGCCATGGACATCGTAACCCTTCGGTTCGGTGCCACGAACACCGTAAGTCTGGAGAAACTGTAGCTTTTCTGCCCGCCCGCGGAATTTAACCGCACTCACAGGGGGCTTGTCTTTCCACAATAGTACGTTTTTATCAAAAAAGTCACGTCTCAATATAAAAAAGAGGTCAAATGAACCCTTTTTATACCATATGGTAGTTTAGGCTCGTATTTGTTATTGACCATCGGCACACGATGAGTGATGTGGTCAACATCCCGCTGCCAGCCTTTATTTCCCAGTGCTAATCCTGGTACCTAATACAGGCTGGGTTGACCTGAGAGCCGTTACATTCGGATAAACTTCCATTCCTACTTGTGAAATTGAACCTGGACCACTAGCATAAAAAGCAAGTTCACTAACAACTATGCTGCTGCGGCTCTCCAGTCTCAATATAATAATAATAATTCCTCTCGTACCGTTATACGTTACATAGGGCCTGCAAGTAATTTCTCCATACCGCTCTATCCTGGGCAACTCGCTCAATCTCCTCCATGGGACTGAGACCGATATTTCCTGCCTCTCTCAGTAAAGTTCGTTTCAAGGTCTCCTTAGGTCGACCTCTCTTTCTTGAACCCTTTGCATCCCACTTCAATGCCTGCTTTGATATTCTTTGATCATTTCTCCTCAAGGTGTGCCCAACATATCTCCATCTTCTCTTTCTTATAACAGTTGTCACTAGTGGTTGACCAGACATATCTCTAATTTCATCACTTCTCCAGAATTTGTTCCATTTTATATTCATTATTTTTCGCAGACATCTATTTTCAAATGCATTCAACTTGCTTTCTATATCTTTAGTCATTTTCCAACTCTCGCTGGCATATGTTAGGATTGATACAACATTTTCAATATGTCTCCTAAATATTTAATTTGCTTGATGTTTATTTTGTGTAGGAATTGTTTGTTATTTTAGTCTTCCTAAAACTTCACTATTTCTCTGTTTTACTTTCTATAAAATACAACCTATCCTTCTATATATCTACATCTTAATGGCACTAATTCTGTCTTGTTCACTGTCCATGTTTGGAAACTATACAACATTGTACAGCAAATATAACACTTATAATACTCACCTTTAGCTGATTTGTTTCGCTGTTATTAACTGGTTCATGACCTTGATTGCACTTTTGGCAATCCCCCCACTACTATCATGTGTCCTAGATATAAGATAATGTTTACTTGCTTCAGTAGTTTTCCATTAATTTTTCCTCTCCTTCTGATAGAACAATTGTATTTGTTTTCTGAATCAGTCTGTCTAGTACCATGCCTGCCGGCACAGGCGATCATGTCTCTCCACAACTATCTCTCCTTGGTGCAGTTAATCCAGTGGTTCTCAAAATTATTTTTTCTCTCTGTGTGGTGTTGGGGCCCAGAAGAGGAGCAAAGAATAGTACAACTGCGACCTGCAAGGCATATCGAAAGAGGCGACTGATGTAGGCCGTGGGAATGATACCCTAGTAAATAAAAAGTGTTGCAGAAATCGGGTGTGCTGGCCTATTTGTAGGCGCATAACTGGCACAACGTACAATCACTCTTAGGCTCAGATCATATACAAATCCCAAAGAGTGGTTAACAAGTGCTCGATATGGAGCGTTCGAAGAAGAAACTTTTTTTGAAGTGGTGGCACACCAGATGTCCTACAAAGGTCTTCACAAAAGTCCTACAAAAGTCCTACACAAAATCGTAGGCGCACTATACACAAAAACTGAATAAATAATATGCAAAAAACAAAGAAATAATTGGAAAATGCTACACACTTTTATTCATCATTTAATTTTTGCTTATGAGAAGCATGAGCTTGATGTGTCTTGCGATTTTTACCCTGGTGTCTTCTGGTACTGCATTGTTGACCCATGATCTGGGTTTTCCCTATGGCGCACTTAGAAATGTCGGGCCACAGGCGCAATAATGTAAGGATATACAGTGGAACCAGGGTCAGTGAGCTGGCATTGATCAAGATCCTACCCCACCTCCAAGTGGTGGCCCTGGTAACAGACTAATGTCTGGCTAAGCGGGTAGAGATCGAAGGAGAGCTACTTGGAATTGGTAGAAGGGTAGGTGCATGCATGTCTGATATGAGATATGATCGCAATATAGACGATGATAATCTCAACACATGCGCCCACACGTCTCTCCTGTCCAATGATGAGTCAAAGATGTTTCATTATACAAATCAGATGCCTGTGTGGTTACCGGGGCCCAAATTCGGGGTAAATAATAGAACCACTAATACCTACCACATGCTATATATGACGAAAGGGGAGGTTTGGCGTGGGATTAGCTACCCCATCCAGTAAAAAACACTCAGCTATAAAACTGCAACCAAGTCCAAGAGCTTGCAATGACTTTGTTGGGGACCTATGCCTCCATTGGGGCAAAAGGTAGAAGGCATAGAAATGTCACTGGGCACATTGGTGCGTATGGGCACATCCTTTGAGAACCACTGAGTTGATCAGTTCTGACGTCGATGTTGAACCACAATGTCACCCAAGTGGTTACCAGGGTCCAAATTGGGGTTAAAGAATAGAACCACTGTTACCTACCATGCATGTCGTAAGAGGCGACTGAGGAGGTTGTGGGTGGGGCTAGCTACCCCACACCGTAAAAACACTAGATGGGTACAGAACGGAGAGCGAACCGAGTAAACGCTGGCTGAAACTGACACATCGCCGAAGGATAAGCACCAGAGCTCTAAATGATGCTGAAGATGTTACGTAAAACACACCATTGCTGAGGCTGCATGAATCAGATTTCCACATGAATAGAATTTATGGGGAGGTCTGGTACATCGGTCTGGGTGGTGATCGGAGAGAGAACCACATGTCAGACCATCCAACATCTTCTCCCTCTGTCTTCTAAGATCTCTCCTTCCCTGAATTTTACCTGTTGTCACCAAATTAGAAGACTAAGATTGCTACTGCATGTGAGAAGAAGGGACAGTATCCACATACGACAACAAGTGTTCTGTTAACTTTGGAAGGCAAGAGGCGCCAAGGCAGACCACAGCTCAGATATAAAGATGTCTGCAAGGCTTCAAATAAGAACTTCTCTATCGGTTCCAGCACATGGGAAAACTAGCTGATGATTGAGTTATATGGAAAACAACATTACGCAAAGATGCAGAATCTTTTGAAAAGAGACTTATGGATGAACTGAAAGGCAAGAGAGACAAGCGCAAACTCAGAAGTTGTCACAGTAAAACACTTTCCAATTGATCATCTGTAAATATGAAAAAAGCCACATAACCAGCAGAAATATGAGAACGAACAAGAAAGAAAAAGAAGACCCTTCATATTTTTATTGAAATGTTTAAAATTTCATTGTGTTTTCTTCAGATTGCGCCCCAGGGTAGGATGGTTGCAGTCAGCAACGACCCAATTACCCAAGTGGCAGTCAAACCTTCAGAGGTACCTATACAATGATTGTGACTTATCTAACTATTCTTTGACTTTTCTTCTGTGGACTCTTGTTTGTTTCAGTAGTTGATCAATTCTATGTTTCTTTTTCTTTGAATTGGTTTCATATGCTTGTCTAGACCATGAGATGGGTTGCCTCTATGACACTGCATGTCAGTTGATGTTCCTTGAGGGTTCCCCATAGCTTGGTCCCCTAAGCTTCATTCATGAGGCCATGATTCTATTCGTTGGTGTATGTATGATGGACATGACTGCAGGATGTGCTCTGGAGTCAGTGTTTCTGTCTGTGCAGGTTTTATTCTGTGCAGTCTGAGCAGGCTTTATTCTGTGCATGTGATGGTTGAGCCTGCAGTGACCTGTTCTTAGGCGAGAGATCGTTAATCTGTGTTTCTTCTTCTTCGAACGCACCATATCGACCACTTGTTAACCACTTTGTGTGATATGTATGTCATCTGAGCCTAAAAGTGATTGTACATTGTGCCAGTTCAGCGTCTACAAGTCCCAACCGCAAAGCCAGCAATCCGGTTTCTGCGAGCTTTTTCATTACTAGGTAGCTTCCTAGGCTGCTACCTCAGTTGCCTCTTACAACATGCCTAGTAGGTTGCAGTGTTACTATTCTTTGCTTCCCTTGCATGCCTAGGCAACACACGGGCAAGTACATGATCAATTCTGTATTTAAAATACAGGGAATAGAGGATCTGATAAAGAACTTGCTCGACTTAAAAAAAAAAAAGGCGGAAATCCACGCAGTGGATTCCATCTCACTGTGGAATTAAAGGCAATTAGGAGTGCTTATGTTTTGGTTAAGGAAGGCTGTGCCAAAGAGAACAAATCAACCGGTCTATTTTCAAGAGGTCAAAACCCTCATGCAGAGAAAATCTGCAGTAGACTGGAAGACAAAACTCATACAGGAAAATCTGTAGATTGGAAGGCAAATCCTCTACAGAGAACATCTGCAGTAGATTGGAAGACAAAACCTCATGCAGGAAAATCTGCAGAGACTGAAGACAAACCCTCATGCAGAGAAAATCTGCAGTAGACTGGAAGACAAACACTGGATATGATTATGGAAAAGACTTCCTCAAAGACCTAAGCAGAACAGACCAGGTCATTATATTAACTACGTACCAGACACTGCAGATTTAACAAATACTTACATAGACTAGGAATAAATCTTCTTCTTTGCTCGTTCTCATATTACCGCTGGTTACAGCAGGATGTAGTCTGGAGAATGGAATGTGTTGTTTCACAGTTTTCAACATTTGCTGTAGTATCTGCACATTTCAGTCCAACACATCCGACTTCAGCATAGCCTTTTGTGGGTACCGTGATATCTTCTCCCTCATTGATCTTCTCAAACTTAACCTGACTTCTTAATGGTCATATGTTTCTGTCAGTGTCTTCTTCACCGGGCCTGCAAGGAGCAAAGAATAGTAACACTGCGCCCTACAAGGCATGTCATAAGAGGCGACTGAGGTAAGGGCTTAGGAAGCTACCTAGTAAATAAATAGTGTCACAGAAATAAATGTGCTGGCCTACTTGTAGACGCATAGCTGACACACTGCACAATCGCTCTTAGGCTCAAATCACATACAAATAACATAGAGTGGTTAACGTGTGGTCGATATGGAGCGTTTGAAGAAAAAGAAGTTGCTGGACGTTGTTGGAGATATTGTGAAAGAGATCGGAGCACCTATGGACATGTCCGGAGTGCAGTGAAGATATTCCAAACTGAAACTTCTCATTCTGATGTCATCCATTTGTTGTAACAATATTATTTCAATTACTTCCCTTTCTGAGTGTTTCATTGAATATGATCTCGCCCGAGTGGTTACCGGGGCCCAAATTTGAGTGTAAAGAATAGAACCACTGTTACCTGCCACCTGTAGAGGCGACTAAGGAAGTTTGGCTGAAATCGATGTATGTGTCCGTTAAGTAATGCTAACCCGAAACAAATGCTTGCAGAAAACAGATGCACCAGGCCGTAAGGCGCATAACATGGTGCAACAACCCTCACAATGAGGAATGAGATAACGATTCTGCAGTCACCAATCTGCCTCGAGATTCACAGCGCAGTAAGAATGTCAGACCTACCATTACGAGGGTGGCCAAAACTTACTGTGGGAAGAGGTCGGCACAAAGGGGAAGCAGAAATCATAGGAATTATATCCTATAGAACTGCCCCAGTATGCAGACTTGAGAAGAAAGAGGTGACCCACTTACACCAGCATCCAAGACAAACTGTATGGTGTGGCTGATAATCTGAGGCAGACGGCTGCCTTTATTAGAGAATCCGAAATCCCAATCTAGTGAGAAGGCAGAAGAAGAATATGATCTGAAAGGTGGGGGACTGGTTCGGTGCGCAGGTAATGGACTGAATCGCTGCAAGCATCAACAATTTACAGAATTACATTCATCTTCGTTCAGGGACACATGGGTGTCATTGGCAATGAGAGAGCAGACAAGCTGGCTGGCTCTGTCACTATATCAGTGGTTCAGGGACACATGGGTGTCGTTGGCAATGAGAGAGCAGACAAGCTGGCTCTGTCACTATATCAGTGGTTCAGGGACACATGGGTGTTGTTGGCAATGAGAGAGCAGACAAGCTGGCTGGCTCTGTCACTATATCAGTGGTACAGGGACACATGGGTGTCGTTGGCAATGAGAGAGCAGACAGGCAGGCTGGCTCTGTCACTATATCAGTGGTTCAGGGACACATGGGTGTTGTTGGAAATGAGAAAGCAGACAGGCTGGCTGGCTCTGTCACTATATCAGTGGTTCAGGGACACATGGGTGTCGTTGACAATGAGAGAGCAGACAAGCTGGCTGGCTCTGTCACTATATCAGTGGTTCAGCAAATGGATAAAGCTGATGTTCTGAATGCCCTCATAGAGTGTGGTCACAAAGAGGATTTTTATTTAAACCGATCCTCCTCAACTGCTAGATTGCTAGAGCTTGGATTGAAGATTGGAGTATTGACAATTCAGCCATGTGTACATGTGGACAGGCACATCAGACTGCAGAGCACATACTTCAAGACTGCCCCAAATATGATATACTGAGGCAAACTCACTGGCCTTATGAAACATCACTGGACATAAAACTACACAGACCTCTGTGTGAGCTACAAAAGACAGTGAAGTTTATACAAGAGACAACATTGAATATATAGACAATATTTCAGGTGAACGAAAGGAAGGAAGGATACAAGAGACAACATTGAATATATAGACAATATTTCAAGTGAGCGAAAGGAAGGAAGGATACAAGAGACAACATTGAATATATAGACAATATTTCAAGCGAATGAAAGGAAGGGAGGATACAAGAGACAACATTGAATATATAGACAATATTTCAAGTGAACGAAAGGAAGGAAGGATACAAGAGACAACATTGAATATATAGACAATATTTCAAGCGAAAGAAAGGAAGGACGGATACAAGAGACAACATTGAATATATAGACAATATTTCAAGTGAACGAAAGAAAGGAAGGGTACAAGAGACAACATTGAATATATAGACAATATTTCAAGTGAGCGAAAGGAAGGAAGGATACAAGAGACAACATTGAATATATAGACAATATTTCAAGCGAATGAAAGGAAGGACGGATACAAGAGACAACATTGAATATATAGACAATATTTCAAGTGAACGAAAGAAAGGAAGGGTACAAGAGACAACATTGAATATATAGACAATATTTCAAGCGAGCGAAAGGAAGGATACAAGAGACAACATTGAATATATAGACAATATTTCAAGCGAGAACGAAAGGAAGGATACAAGAGAGAACATTGAATATATAGACAATATTTCAAGCGAACGAAAGGAAGGAAGGATACAAGAGACAACATTGAATATATAGACAATATTTCAAGCGAATGAAAGAAAGGAAGGATACAATAGACAACATTGAATATATAGACAATATTTCAAGCGAACGAAAGGAAGGAAGGATACAAGAGACAACATTGAATATATAGACAATATTTCAAGAGAGACGAAAGGAAGGATACAGAGACAACATTGAATATATAGACAATATTTCAAGAGAACGAAAGGAAGGAAGGATACAAGAGACAACATTGAATATATAGACAATATTTCAAGCGAACGAAAGAAAGAAGGAAGATTGAACTGACAAGAAAAGAGCATCACAACAGGTATGTGAATCGACTCATTAATCAACATCAAACTTGTGCGGTCAGTCGCTTCACGCTGTTGGAGATATTGAGAAGAAGATCGGAACACCTATGAACATTTCCGGAGTGAAATAAAGATATTCCAAACTGAAACTGAAACATATAGAACCTTCTAGGACATTTTGTTTCTTTATTTCTAGGTGTTGGGTTTGCCTGTTGCAATGATGAGGGGAAGAAATGTTGGATTGGAGTCGGAAAAGGTTTCTGGTGACAAGACAAAAGCTGATGCCAATGTCGCTGAACAGGAACACTATCATCAAGAGGAACATAAAATCAATGAGAAGGTGAGTAGTTGGCTCCAGCTGTTGGTGATGTGTAGTCGATGTGTGGTTGATGTATTGATATGTGGTTGATGTTTTGATGTGTGGTTGATGGGTAGTTGATGTATTGATGTGTGGTTAATGTATCAATGTGTGGTTAATGTTTTTATGTGTGGACTATGTGTTGATGTGTGGTTGAGGTATTCATGTGTGGATGATGTATTGATTATTGATGTGTGGTTGAAGTATTGATGTCTGAAATTCATGCGATAGAAGCAGCTTTGTACCACCTGAAGACTGTTTTCGATGCCTTTCCATCAAAGGCACAAAACATAATTATTTTCACAGATTCAGTGTCTGCCCTTCAAGTTCTAGAAGATGGTGGACATTGTAAATCTGAACTATCCCATATAGCCCTAGATATTGACAGACTTATTACATCACATGACATCAAAATAACCATGCAGTGTATCCCTGGACATTCAAACATACCTGGAAATGACAAAACAGATAGGCTAGCCAAGAAAGGGTCAACACAGGAACAACCAATCACAGCAACAACTCTCCATACAGCAAAGCAAATCCTAATGACAACAAATAAAGAAATTTGGCTGAACAGATGGGACATGGGAAACACAGGAAGAGAGGTGTACAGCCATATGGCCAGCCCTAACCTTAATGACAACATCAACCACCTTACAATAAGAGATCAGAGCACCATTTTTAGACTCTGAACCCAACACATAACACTTAATAATCACTTGAACAGAATTCATCCACAACACACTCCAGAGTGCCAACTGTGTGCACATCATCATGAAACCATTCACCACCACCTCTTCAAGTGTCAAACACTAGAAGACATCAGAAAGACCCTCCTTCCTCCAAGGCCAGATAAATGTAACACATTATACAGAACAAAAGAACAACTTACAAACACATGCAGATACCACTACATAGCATTGGGCCGAAGGGCAAGAGCTCAAGTGCCGCTGGATCATAGAAGAAGAAGTATTGATGTGTCGAGGGTGTATTGATGTGTGGTTGATGTTTTGATGATGTATTTATGTGTGGTTCTTCTTCGAACGCTATATATTGGCCATTTATTTAACCACTCTTTGTGATTTGTATGTGATCTGAGTCTAAAAGCGATTGTACGTTTATCGTTCTGCCAGTTATGCACCTAGAAGTAGGCCAGCACATCCGTCTTCTTATTCAAACGTTCCATATCGACCACTTGCTGAACCACTCTTTGTGATTTGTATGTGATATGAGCCTAAGAGCGATTGATCGTTCTGCCAGTTATGCACCTACAAGTAGTATACAAATAAAACTGAAGGTATGAGAGACAGAGTGAGGAGCCTGTATTGTCAGGCTCGCAAGGGGTAAAGAATAGTAACACTGCGACACTCCTGTGTGGTACCAGGGCCCACAAGAATAGTACCACTGTGACCTACAAGACATGTCATAAACGCGACTGATGTAGGACCTAGGAAGCTACCCTAGTCAATATAAAGTGTTGCAAACATCGGATGTTCTGGCCACTTGTAGGTGCATAACTGGTGCATCATTCAATCTCTCTTAGGCTCAGATCACATTCAAATCACAAAGAGTGGTTTAACAAGGGTTCGATGTGGAGCGTCAAGAAGAAAACCAGTGAGCCACAGGAACCATCAGTGTGCATACCTTTCAACATCTGTTAGGGGAAACTAAGCATCTATGGCCTGCCCGTGTTCTGTCAGTCGGTTCAGCAGCAAATAACCAATAGATAACCAATTGGTCAGAAGAATTATTTTAGAAGATTGGTCAGATTTTTCTCTAAATTGCAACCAATTTCAGGTAGCAGACCAACAGAAAGTCCTAACTGCCTTGATAGCTGGTGCTATGGCTGGGGCATTTGCTAAAACTGTTATTGCTCCTTTGGATAGAACCAAGATTAATTTTCAAAGTAAGCTTTCTTCCATTGTTTGTCTGTCAGTTTGTTTGTCTGTCAGTCTGTTTGTCTGTCAATCTGTTTGTCTGTCTGTTTGTTTTTATATCTTCTTCTTTTCTTACAGCATTTACGTCTTTATTAAGTTTGGGGGGATATGTAGTGATCTTGTTGTGCTTGCTCCAAGACACTTTGTAGCTGTTATTCATTTTATTAAAGCTGTTCTTGATGTTGTTGCTCCATCTTTTGCATGGTCTTCCTCTTGTTGTGTACTCGTTATACTTTTTCGGTGTGGCTCTCTGTGGTAGATGATACCAGACGCCTGTGTGTTGCCAGGGCTCACAAGAGAGCAAAGATTAGTAGCATTGTGACCTACAAGGCATTTCTTAGGGGGCGACTGGGATAGAGACCTAGGGAGGCTACCCTAGTAAATAAAAAGCGTCACAGAAATCAGATGTGCGGTCTACTTGTAGATGCATAACTGATAAGCATACAATTGCTCTTAGGCTCAGATCACATACAAATCACAAAGAGGGGTTAATAAGTGGTCGATGTGGAGCGTTCGAAGAAGAAGATGATAACAGTGCATTCTTGTCTGGTGTCCAAACCATTTCATATGTTGTTCATTTATCACTGGTTTCACATCCAGTCTTCTTCTGATTTCTTCAATTCTAATGTTGTCTCTTATTATCATTCCTGCTCTTGATTAAATCAATCAGAGAGCCACAAATACCAACACAAGACGGCTATTATAATATGAGCAGGCCCGTCTGCCCAGTGTGTTCGTAGCACGTTGGACTACGGGTGACAAGCCCTCTGTGATTGCGGGTTCAATTCACAGCTGGCAGAAAAGACACAGGTTCTCCAGATTTACGGTGTTCGTGGCACCGAACCGAAGGGTTACATTGTCCATGGCACGAGCGAAGAGCTTAAAGCTCAATTGCTTCTGGATCGAAAATAAAAAATAATAATATGAGCAGATTGGAACATGTTGTCATTCTGCGCCTTAGAACAGGACACAATCTACTCTGCAGCCACATGTATACAAAATTCAAGATTGACAATTCAGCCATGTTTACATGGGGACAGGCACACCAGACTGCAGAGCACATTCTTCAAGACTGCCCTGAATATGATACACTGAGGCAAACTTACTGGCCTAACGAAACAACACTCGACAGAAAACTACACGGACTTCTGTGTGAGCTACAAAAGACAGTGAAGTTTATACAACAGACAACATTGAATATATAGACAATATTTCAAACGAACAGAAGGAAGGAGTCACACCTGCAGCTCATCTGTCTTTATGTATGTCTGGCTATTTGTCTATCACTCTGTCTGTCTGTCTATCTCTTATATATATTTCTATTTATCTTCTTATATCTACCTATTTATGACTCTATCTAGCAATTGATCATTAGAATCTCTATCAGTCTATTTGTATCTTCCCTTCTTTCTTCTTTGTTTTCTCAAATTCTGTATTGCCTCACACCTTCAGGATAAGAACAAATTTATAGAATCTTCTTTCTTCTTCTTTTGTCGCCACACTGCTACCAGGTTGTTGCCCAGTGTCGTGTATTTCTAGAATGAGCTTCATTATCAGTGTCTTTCACTGCCTCTGTTATTTCAGTGGTCCACCTTTTGCATGGACGACCTTTTGCTTGGGAAAAAGCAAAAATAACTATCACCCAACCTACGAGAAACAGCGCAAGACAGAAACAGAAAAGAACAGCACAGCAGGTATATGAGTCAACACATCAATCAAAACCGAACTGGTACAGTCAGTCACTTGACGCTGTTGGAGATATTGCGAAGGAGATCGGAGCACCTGGATCGATGGACATGTCCGGAGTGCCATAAAGATATTCCAAATTGAAACTGAAAACCACAACACTAAGCAATAACCCGGTAACAGTGAGATGATAAAAGAAGAAAGACCATTAATTTGTATCCACTATATCGGAGCAGCATTGCTCCTTGAGGTGCACTGTTTGTTGGTAATCTGCTTATGTGTCTGAATCATTGAATTTGTTTAATTTGTTGTTTCTTGATGAAGTTCAGTACGGATGTTGTACACACTTTTATCTTGATGTCTTCATTTCTAAATTGATTTCATCTTGATACTCCCAGCATTCTGCGCAGACACTTCATCTCCCGAGTGGTTACGGGCCCAAATTGGGCTGTAAAGAATAGAACCACTGTTACCTGCCACACATGTCGTAAGAGGTGACTAAGGAGGCTGGGTGTGGACTAGCTACCCCACACCGTAAAAACACTAGATGGCTACAGAACGGAGAGCGAACCGAGTAGTCGCTGGCTGAAACCGGACACATCTCCGAAGGATAAGCACCAGAGCTCCAAATGGTGCTGAAGATGTGACGTAAACACACCAATGCTAAGGTTGCATGAATCAGATTTCCACATGAATAGAATTTTTGGGGAAATCTGGTACATCGGTCTGGGCGGTGATCGCGAGAGAGAGAGAGAGAGACACATATCGTCACTAGTTCTAGGTTAGTATTTTATTATTTTACAGAAAGTCATCAATTTTTCATTCTCCTTTTCAATTTTATACACAATTTTTAAAGTCATCAAAGTGGCAAGTGGAGCAAATACGACAACTACCAGCAACATGACTATGGAGGTCATGGCGGTGACAAAATCCCTGGAGTGGCTACAGATGCAAACATTCACTCATGTATACATGCTCAGCGACTCTATGAGCATGATACAGAAGACCAAGACCGGTTATGTACGAAGGCAGTGGATGCAATTAATACAAAACTCGACAATCCAGACGCTCACCTTGATCTTTGTCCCAGATCATTCTGGGGTGAAGGGCAATGAGAGAGCAGATGCACTGATGAGCAATGCTGCGATCGAGAATGGGTCTTCTATGAACAAAAGCGACATCATCAACGCTCTAAAAGAACACATACGTTCTGAAGATTTCAACGACGAAGATAAAGAAGATAAAGGGTATTATCTATCTTGGTTGTGCATACCGATATGTGCGGTCTTACGGGAAAGCCATGAGAGAAACCACAGTAGATACATCAACCAGCACAGAACGGGAGTTGTTAGTCTAAACACAATGAAATACATGCTTAGGAGGAGATCGGAGCAATTATGACATGTGCGAGAAAATGATCCTCAAATGAACAATGATCACAATTTTAAAATATTTTGTTCAGAACAGATTCCATTCCACTATTTTTTGCATGTTTTTTTAAATATAATATAATTATATTCTCAGTTGCCAACAAACCATTCTCAGCCCGAGAAGCCTGCAATTTTCTTTACAACTCTGTCCGTGAATCTGGATTTTTATCATTATGGAGAGGTAACTCTGCTACCTTAGTCCGGATCGTACCGTATGCAGCTATACAATTTAGCTCCCATGAGCAGTACAAGTTATGGCTCAACTTTCATAAAAAAAAGTAGGTGGTAATAATTATGGTTACAAATTTTCAGGTTTTTTTTTTGGTAAACCTGCAAGAGAGAGAGAGAGAGAAATGTAGTGATTGGTGTACACATCACGAACACATTTTAGTTGTCTCTTCTTCTTTGCGTTCGTTCTTTACAACCAATTTTAATCATCTTTGTGATATGTTTGATCTTTGCCAAGAACTGTATACGTTGCACATTGGTTTGGTAGGCCCCTAAACGCATAGACTTTACATGTTTAGGACACATGCATCCGATTTCAGCCAAACCTCCTTAGTCGCCTCTACGACATGCGTGGCAGGTAATAGTGGTTCTATTCTTTACACCCAAATTTGGGCCCCGGTAACCACTGGGCGTGTCATCTGATGAATCAGCTGCGGAATGGGATCAGAGGCGCAATTCTAGGGACAACGTGGGGCCAGGTTTAGTGAGCTGGCACTATTCAAGATCCTACCCACCTCCACGTGGTGACCCTGGAAACAGACAATGGATGCTGTCTGACTAAGCAGGTAGGAATCGAGGAAGAGCTCCAGGTAGTAAATATACTGCAAAAAATGATCGTTAAAGTGCAAGGAACACAAGAAGCAGCCGACAAGTGACCGTCCCTCTGACTAGTCCTAGAAGGGTTGTTAATGTTCCTAAACCGGAGTAACCAAGCACAGTCAGAAAAATTTGTAAAGTAGTAAATGCTCTTTGACGTAGATCAAAGCCAAAATATATGACTTTAAAAAGATCATTAAAGAATGCTCATCATACGATGCAAAAAGGAACACCACGCTTAGTCAAAAAGGTTGCAAAGTACTAAAGGTTCTTTGGCGTAGATCCAAGTCCAAATATGCTGCGATAAACGGATCATTAAAGAGAAATGTAGTCACGATGTCTGGAAAGTGTTTGACTGCCGGCATGACACTCAAACACTTCCGAAGGCCAAAATGGATAGCGGATGTGCTTGTCCTACACTAGTAGGGGCAGCTTTAACCGTTTTTGGCAAAGGCTGTTTATATATCACAATACAAATCATCAAAATGATAGAGAAGAATGATCAAAAAGAAGAAGCTGCGGAATGAACCCTGGTCAACAGAGACAAACATCCATGCAAAGATCTTATGAAGCCTTGCTGAACTAAGAAACACAACATACATCCGGAGAACCAAACTCATTGTGTAGACATTGATTTTACTTTTCCAATCCAGCAGTCATCTGAGCATTTGCCCTTCGACTTGAAACCATGGCAATCTCGCCTGAGTGGTTACCGGGGCCCAAATTTTGGGTGTAAAAAATAGAACCACTGTTACCTGTTAAGCATGTTGTAAGAGGCGACTAAGGAGGTTTGACTGAAATCGAATGCATGTGTCCTAAGCGTGTAGAAGTCTATGCGTTTAGGGGCCTACCAAACCAATGTGCAACGTATACCGTTCTTGGCAAAGATCAAACATATCACAAGAGTGATTAAAATTGGTCGTAAAGAATGAACGCAAAGAAGAAGAAATGATCATTAATGGCAACATCAATGATACAGATGTAGTTATTTACACTGATTGTTCAGTCAGTGCTGTGCATGGTCTTTTTCAGCACGTCAGGGGAAAAAAAATAAGAGAGGCCACTGGGGATATCGACAACCACACTTTGTTTAACATTCGAGATGTGGATAGTTACAGAGGCGGTGAAATGGTTGGCATCTCATAACTACTCTCGTGTTTTCAACTCAGTGACTCCATGAGTATAATTCGTAAAGTTGAATCAGGAAGGGTGAGACAAAACTGGGTGGAGGTACTGGTACAGACAGTGATTAGAGAAATCACCATCGTTTTTGTCCCTGTGCATGCAGGAGTTAGGGGTAATAAACGAGCTGATAGATTGGCTGACATGTCTACAATATCAGAGGGAGCAGCCATGGACCAAAATGACATTCTTAACGCATTGAGAGGGTCTTTCCAAACAGAGAAGTATCGGGATTGTGAATCCCACTCGCTGACCAGATTGAGAGAGATGGGAGTTGATATTGGTGCAGCCCGAAAAGAACGACATACCAAATATGCGAAGAGATTGATTAATCAACACCAAACTGGCGTGTTGTGCCACTAGACACTGCTGGATTTGCTGAGGCGGAGATCGGAGCACCTATGGACTTGTCCGGAGTGCTATGATGATAGTCCTCGTATAACTGATAACTGAACTGGCGTGTTGTGCCGCTGGGCACTGCTGGATTTGTTGAGGCGGAGATCAGTGCACCTATGGACGTGTCTGGAGTGCTATGATGATAGTCCTCATATAACTGATAACTGGTCAGGAAGAAGTGAGAGGAAGACATGAACAATGGGATATTTTAGAGTCGGTAAATCATCATATACTGTCCTGGAGTGCTCAGACTAAGTACTCAATAACTGATAACTGGTCAGGAAGAAGGTGAGAGGAAGACCATGAAAACAATGGTTAGATAACATAGCAGATTCCTGTAAAAAAAATAATATCACCCAAGCCACTAGAGTAGCTCAAGACAAAAACAGAAGACTACAACACTGAGCAACAACCCGATAGCAGTGTAATGACAAAAGAAGATGAAGAAAAACGATAAAGTTAACTTGTTCTTATCATCATGTTCATATTTATCCTCAGGCATTTACCGCCACACTTTCGGTTTTTGGCTGGTTCTTTAGCTGGTGTAACCTCTGCGGCCTTGACCTATCCACTTGACCTGTGTCGTGCAAGGATGGCAGTGACACCCAAAGAAACGTAAGTATGATGGTTTTTGTGGTCTCAAGATCCTCATTCTCATCATGTTTTTAACACTATCATCATCACTTTATTTTCAGAATTAACACCATCATTACTGGTGTCGCTGCCCTTGTGTTGCCGAGGTTCACAAGGGGAGCAAAGAATAGTAACACTGCGACCTACAAGACATGTCGTAAGAGGTGACTGAGGTAGATGCCTAGGAAGCTACCTAGTAAATAAAAGTGTTGCAGAAATCGGATGTGCTGGCCTACTTGTAAGGTACATAACTGGCACAACGTACAACCGCTTTTAGGCTGAGATCACATACAAATCACAAAGAGTGGTTAGCAAGTGTTCGATATGAATCGCTCGAAGAAGAAAACTTCAAATGATCTCTCGGGACAACTTTATATATAAAATAATATCTGCTTTTATTTCCAGATACAATCATATAGGGGAGGTGTTTATGAAGATGATAAGAGCGGAAGGATTCTGTTCTATGTTTCGGGGTTTCACTCCCACCATTCTAGGCTCTATACCCTACTCAGGGTCCAGTTTCTTCACATATGAAACTTTGAAGAAAGCCCATGCTGGTAAGTTTGATCAGAATAGATGTAAGTTTTGTTGCTTCTTCTTCACCCTTCGCCCCTAGGGAGGCATAGATTTGCAACCAAGGACTTCCAAACCGGCCTATCAAGGCCATCTTTTACTTTGCCCCTATTGAGGCATATTTCCGCAACCAAGAACTTCCAAGCCCGCCTATCCGAGGTCATTTCTTTCTTCTCCCCTAAGGAGGCATAGGTTCGCAACCAAGGATTTCCAAGCCTGCCTATCTAAGGTCATCTTTTCCAGATCTCTCCACTCTCTCACTATTCTCCATCTCCAGGTATTCCTGGGTCTTCCCGATCCAATACTAAACATCTTCTTCACCCTTCGCCCCAAGGGAGGCATAGGTCTGCAACCAAGGACTTCCAAGCCCGCCTATCCAAGGCCATCTTTTCCAGATCTCTCCATTCTCTTCTCATTTTCGTGCATTCTGTCTCCAACTCTCGTCTTATCGAGTCACTTCATGAGTACCTCCTTGCGGGGTCCTTCTTCTTCCTCAGGTGGCGAGCTATGAGTTTTCTTGGTTGTGGTTTCTGTAGCTATCTGGTGTTTTTACGGGGTGGGGTCGCTAGCCCCACGCCCTACCTACTTAGTCACCTCTTACGAAATACATTACAGGTAAATCTTCTTCTTCTTTGCGTTCGTTCTTTACGACCAATTTTAATCACTCTTTGTGATATGTTTGATCTTTGCCAAGAACGTGTATACGTTGCACATTGGTTTTGGTAGGCCCCTAAACGCATAAACTTCTACACGCTTAGGACATGTGCATCCGATTTCAGCCAAACCTCCTTAGTCACCTCTTACGACATGCATGGCAGGTAAATGTGTTTCTATTCTTTACACCCCAATTTGGGCTCCTGTGACCATTTGGACGAAGGTTTATTACTGTTGAATCGCTATTGGGAACCGACAAACCAAACAGACTACTTGTGAAATGTGATGCTCATGAAAAGTTACTGAAAAGACTGACGCTTTTTATTTACTAGGATAGCTTCCCTAATCCCCCTACCGTAGTCGCTGCTTACATGCAGGCGTGTTGCCCGGGGCTGCAAGGGAGCAAAGAATAGTAACAGTGACCTACAAGGCGTGTCATTAGAGGCGACTGAGGTAGGGGCCTAGGAAGCTACCTAGTAAATAAAAAGAATCGCAGAAATTGGAGTGCTGGTCTACTTGTAGGCGCATAACTGGCACAACATACAATCGCCCTAAGGCTTGGATCACATACAAATCACAAAGAGTGGTTAACAAGTGGTCGATATGGAGCGTTCGAAGAAGAAGTCCCTCTTACATGCCTACTAGGTCGCAGTGGTGTTATTCTTTGCTTACCTTGCTGGCCCTGGCACCACATGAGAATCATTAAGATATAAGAACCCTTATATTATGATAGTCCTCATATAACTGATCTTAATACTCTTCATCCACACAGAGGCTCGCTCAGGCAGGGATCCAAATCCTATTGAAAGAATGTGTTTCGGTGCTGTGGCTGGAATGATAGGTCAGTCAGCCTCTTACCCACTGGATATTGTTCGACGACGGATGCAGACTGCTGGTAAATATATATAGTTAGTTTCCTTGTAATATTTAACTCTAATGCTAAAGCAGTTTTGCTGTATGGGTCAGAAACATGGAGAACTACTAAAACAATAACGCATAAACTGCAAACATTCCTCAACGGGTCTCTGCGCAGAATAGAGGGAATAAGAATTGTATGATAGTGTCACAAATGAGGAACTTATGGAGAGAACAAGATAGATTCCAGTGAACCAAGAGGTTTAAAAAAGACACTGATGCTAGATAGGACACACTTTGTGAAAACCTGCTGCTGGGAATATAACAAGAAGGGTCCTATCCTGGAACCCCCAGGGACAGCGAAAGA
Source organism: Arion vulgaris (assembly GCA_020796225.1). Taxonomy (NCBI): domain Eukaryota; kingdom Metazoa; phylum Mollusca; class Gastropoda; order Stylommatophora; family Arionidae; genus Arion; species Arion vulgaris. The sequence continues at coordinate 20,013,623 of CM036777.1, forward strand.
AGGAGAGACAGAGAAATACATGGAGACGAGATTTGGAGGCAGAGATCAACAATATAAAGAAGAGCTGGAGGGAGCTGCAGGAGGTAGCTAGAGATAGGAAGACTTAGTATGAGTTGGTTGAGGGCCTATGCCCAATCCGGTTAAAAGGCAGAGAGAGAGAGTTGCCTTGTTTCAGCTTCAGTTTGGAACATCTTCAATGCACTTCGAACATGTCCATGGTTGCTGCAATCTCCTTTGCAATATCTCCAACAGCGTCCAGCAACTAACCCTACCAGTTCAATTTTGATTGATGAGCCTACTCATATACTTATCATTGGCAATTCAGCCATGTTGTGTACATGTGGACAGGCACATCAGACTTTAGAGCGCATACTTCAGATTGCCCGAATATGATACACTGACGCAAACTCACTGGCCTAACGAAACAACACTAGACATAAAATTACACGGACCTCTCTGTGAGCTACGAAAGACAGTGAAGTTCATACAAGAGACAATGTTGAATATATAGACAATATTTCAAGTGAATGAAAGGAAGGAAGGATACAAGAGATAGCATTGAATATATAGACAATATTTCAAGCGAACGAAAGAAATAAAGTTAGGACATACCTGTTGTGCTGTTTTTTCTGGCCACTTCAATCTCCAATCCCAGCTCTTGCAATCTAGTAGTTGACAAGGATTGGTTTAAATGAAAATCTTCTTTGCGGCCACACTCTATAAGGGTGTTCAAAATATCAGCTCTATCCATTGGCTGACCCCCTGATATGTTGGCAGAGTCAGTCAGCCTGTCTGCTCTCTCATTGCCAACGACACCCATGTGCCCCAGAACGAAGATAAGTGTAATTCTGCAAATTGTTGACGCTTGTAGTGATTCAGTCCATTGCCTCGACTGAACCAGCCGCAACTTTGCGGATCAAACTCAATGAATCACACAGAAAGCATTCATGAGTGTAGTTTTGTGACTCCAGGCAGAGTAGTGACTTAGTCACCGCTAGTACCTTCATTGTCATGCTACTTTTATCATACTTCTTCGAATGCTCCATATCGACCACTTGTTAACCGTTCTATGTGATTTTGTATATGATCTAAGCCTAAGAATGATTGTGCTCGTTATGCGCCTACAAGTAGGCCAGCACATCCGATTTCTGCTATCCTTTTTATTTACTAGGTAGCTTCCTAGGTCTTACATCAGTCACATTTACGACATGCCTTGTAGGTCGCAGTGGTACTATTCTTTGCTTCCTTGCGGGCCCCAGCACCACACTGGTGTTTTGTCTATGATCTGAATGTTGCATCTGACATTCCAATTCTTGCGTTGATTTCTTCCCCTACATCCCCATCTATAGTTACACATCTGCCATTCCAATTCTTGCATTGATTTCTTCCCCTACATCCCCATCTATTGTTACACATCTGCCATTCCAATTCTTGCATTGATTTCTTCCCCTACACCCCATCTATTGTTACACAGCTGCCATTCCAATTTTTGTGTTGATTTCTTCCCCTACACCCCCATCTATTGTTACACAGCTGCCATTCCAATTCTTGCATTAATTTCTTCCCCTACACCCCATCTATTGTTACACAGCTGCCATTCCAATTTTTGTGTTGATTTCTTCCCCTACACCCCCATCTATTGTTACACAGCTGCCATTCCAATTCTTGCATTAATTTCTTCCCCTACATCCCCATCTATTGTTACACAGCTGCCATTCCAATTCTTGCATTAATTTCTTCCCCTACATCCCCATCTATTGTTACACAGCTGCCATTCCAATTCTTGCATTAATTTCTTCCCCTACATCCCCATCTATTGTTACACAACTGCCATTCCAATTCTTGCATTAATTTCTTCCCCTACATCCCCATCTATTGTTACACATCTGCCATTCCAATTCTTGCATTGATTTCTTCCCCTACATCCCCATCTATAGTTACACATTTGCCATTCCAATTCTTCGTTGATTTCTTCCCCTACACCCCCATCTATTGTTACACAGCTGCCATTCCAATTCTTCATTGATTTCTTCCCCTACACCCCATCTATTGTTACACAGCTGCCATTCCAATTCTTGCATTAATTTCTTCCCCTACATCCCCATCTATTGTTACACAGCTGCCATTCCAATTCTTGCATTAATTTCTTCCCCTACATCCCCATCTATAGTTACACAGCTGCCATTCCAATTCTTGCATTGATTTCTTCCCCTACATCCACATCTATTGTTACACAGCTGCCATTCTAATTCTTGCGTTGATTTCTTCCCCTACACCCCCATCTATTGTTATACAGCTGCCCAAATATTTGCATTCTTCTACTTATTTTATCAAAGATGAAGTAGCAGACTGGAATTACTCACATTTATAGACACCATTTATTTTTCACAGGTATCACGGACACAGCCTCGATTATACGACTATTCTTGGCACACACGAAGTATTATTAGCGAGGAAGGTTTTATACGTGGAATGTACAAGGGCCTCAGTATGAACTGGATCAAGGGACCAATCGCTGTTGGAGTTAGTTTTAGCACTTTTGACACATTAAAACATTGGCTTCGGAAGTTGGATTATTTTCAAGATGATGTTTAGAATTTTGAGGACTGGAAGATATTGCTGGTTCAAGTATTTATTCAACAGGAAGTGCTTCGTTGTCAAAGAAGTCATGTGACTTTGTTTTCGTTAAAAAATGTTGATTAAAGATATGTTAATTTGTCAAAAAGTAGGTCAGGTAATTACGGAAGATTATTTCAGTGGATTCACTTAACACTTTCCGTCTGTGCGGTTTCGGTGCCCGCAGTGGAAGCATAGAATAGTACCACTGTGACCTACAAGGCATGTTGTAAGAGGCAACTGATGTAGGACCTAGGAGGCTACCTAGTAAATAAAAGCATCACAGAAATCGGATGTGCTGGCCTACTTGTAGGTGCATAACTGGCACAGCGTACAATCGATCTTAAGCTTAGATCACATACAAATCACACAGAGTGGTTAACAAGTGGTCGATATGGAGCGTTCGATGAAGAAAAAGTAGTCTTACCACTTTCGCTCCGTAATTGTTTTGTCTTTATTGTTTTAGACGCATTTATTTTGTGATGTATGTGAACTATGAAAAGACGAATTTAATGAAGACACATATGGCAAGTAATGCAGATATCGCCCTGGAATCTAAAATGATAAAAATAACAGAGCAGTTCACCTATTTAGGTAGCAATTTTGATTGCACAGGAAATGTTAAAGAAGAAATTATGCATGAAAATGATGAGCATAAAATGGAACGAATTCAGGAAAAGTGATGTAATCAGAGACATGTCTGGTCAACCAGTAGTAACAATTGTTATAAGGAGAAGATGGAGATATGTTGGGCACACCTTGAGAAGAAATGTCTGGTCAACCACTAGTAATAATTGTTATAAGAAGGAGAAGATGGAGATATGTTGGGCGCACGTTGAGAAGAAATGTCTGGTCAACCACTAGTTTAGTTTAGTCGTCGGATCACCATCACTGCACGTCGAACAAATTAGTCCATAAGTGCTCCGATCTCTCCCTCAGTATGTCCATCAGCGTGTGGCGACTAACGACACGGTTCTTTGTTGGTTACGTTCTTGTCGAGCTACACCACACTTAACTTTGAGTTCTTGCAGTCTGGTTAGTGTTGTAGATTCACCGCTATTACGTGAATCATATACACGTCCTCTCTCCCTTAAGGAATTTATAATATCAGCCTGGTCCATTGCTCACCCGCTTTGTACAGCAGCCATACCTGCAAGCCTATCCGAACGTTCATTCCCCTTACACCTGCATGGAGATATGTTGGGCATACAGAAGAAATGTCTGGTAAACTACTAGTAACAACTGTTATAAGAAAGATCAGACGGAGATATGTTGGACACACCTTGAGGAGAAATTATCAAAGAATATCAAAGCTGGCATTGAAGTGGAATGAAAGAAGACTGACCTAAGGAGACCCTGAAACAACTTTGCTGAAAGAGGCAAGAAATATCGGTCTCAGTTCCATGGAGTAGATTGATCGAGTTGCCCAGGATAAAGCAGTATGGAGGAATTGCTTGCTGGCCCTATGTAATATATAACAATTCGAGAGGAATTATTATTATGATTATTTAAGTGGATTCACTTAACACTTTTACTCCGTAATTGTTTTGACTTCGACGCATTTATTTTGTGATGTATACTGCATTAGCCATATCGATATAAGGGAATACTGCAGTAAAACTATGAAGCAATGGCGAAACACATAAAAACAAAGTACTGTAATTTTACAAAATACAATAACAATACACTGCAACGTTTCGATCAAAAGGACTTTATCAAGCAAAGAATACAACAGAAGTGAAGATATTCATGTCTTACACGGCACAGGACATATAGAATTAGACAATAAATTCCTAACATCCCTAAAATGAAAATCTGGGACTAAAATTCATAGAGTAGTCATGATCACAAGCAGGTTTTTAGTCATAGATTTTCATTTTAGGGCCGTTAGGAATTTATTTTCTTCTTTGCGTTCGTTCTTTACGACCAATTTTAATCGCCTGGCAGTTTTTCCTTGATCACCACCCACTTAGCCAGACTACAGAGTCACAGTCTGTTTCCAGGGCCACCACGAGGAGGTGGGATAGGGTCTTGATCGGTGTGAGCTCACTGACCCTGGCACTGCATTGTCCCTTTTATTTATTGCGCCTGTGACCCTGAAGTAATAATAAAAGCCTGGACACTACAGTTGGGGTGATATGACAGGATCACAAACAGGGAACTGTGGGATAGAGCGGGACAATGATAGGTGGAACAAGAGATAAGGGACAGAAGGTGATGATGGATAGTGTGCACACAGAAGAGATCACCCTGACAGCATCACGAGACAGGCCATGTGATGGAACCCCTAGGGTAATAGAGGAAGACCCAGGAACACCTGGAGGTGGGAATTACACACAGAATGCAAGAAAATGCGGAGAGAGTGGTGAGATCCAGAAAAGATAGCCTTGAACAGGAGGACTTGGAAAACCTTGGTTTGCGGACTTGTGCCTCCCTAAGGGTGATTCCTGTATGCTTGAGGAAAAGTTCATAATTCATAGGTACGGTTCCAACTTCACTGCAACGGGTCACCCCATAATTGCTCCGTTCCTGTGCCAATGAAAATCACATGAAATGCTAAGAACTGTGAAATGTTTCCTGTGTGAACTAATTCCAGAATGAAACAGCCGCATACCGCCACAAAAAGAAACCTGTACCGCATAAAATGCATATGGCCATCGCTAACGTAGCAACACAAAACTGTTCATCACTTGAATTGCAATTCTTGTGAAGGAACAATCAATCATGACAAAATCCAGCTTTCTGCACTCGCAATATAACTGCATACGGCAAATTGAGCTTGTTCGTCATAACCGCTGCCCGCCATTTTCTGAATACACACAACAAACACACGGTTGACACAGAAAAAAGCATTCCATGTAACAGTCATAGCTCACAGCGTTGCTCAAGCACTAACTCAGTAGCTCGGCAAACGAAACCGGAAAATACCCGACCAAACATGGCGAAAATGCGCTAGCAAAGTCGTGTTCAGAATCAACAGTTCTGACTCTGAATGTCCCTCCCACATTCCGCCATTGCTGGCCAGATTTTTTCTGAGGAAAAGTTATCTAGCATATAATGCCAAGAGAATGTTTAGAACATTTGGTTACAACAGGTAAAATTCAGGGAAGGAGAGATCATAGAAGACAGAGGGAGATGATGTTAGATGGTCTGACATCATGATGCGACAAAATATTAAAGTCAGAACTGATTAACTGCACCAAGGAGAGAGAGTTGTGGAGAGACATGATCGCCTACACCAGCAGGCATGGCATTTGATTGAGTGAGGGATGAAGAAAAAGAATATTGAAAACAACGACATATAAATCATGTTCACTAATGTGCCTGATGATGTATTACGGTTTCATCGTACATATTTACACTGTGATGAACTATTATACGAGCATATGCTTTTTCTAGAACGAATGTAGACTATTGCATTGTACATACGTATATATCTATATATATATGTGGTTTGAACACACCATATGTGATATTACTTTGAAATTTTCATACGATTATATTTCTTCTTCTTTGCGTTCGTTCTTTACGACCAATTTAAATCACTCTTTGTGATACGTTTGATCTTTACCAAGAACGTGTATACGTTGCACATTGGTTTGGTAGGCCCCTAAACGCATAGAATTCTATACATTTAGGACATGTGCATCCGATTTCACCAAACCTCCTTAGTCGCCTCTTACGACATGCGTGGCAGGTAACAGTGGTTCAATTCTTTACACCCCAAATTTGGGCCCGGTAACCACTCGGGCAATACGGTTATATTCAGTTTAATTACATTTTTGTTTCTATGATGTGGTTTGGGTCCAGTTTGTTATAAGCAGACGTGTACGCAGTACCATAATTTTGGTTTCAGCACATAGTTTATGGCCAATCTGGCACAGTTAGGGTTGCCATATGTCTTCACTTTTGCGAAAACTTTTTTCTTTCATGAGTAAATATGCAAACAATTTTGCAAATTCGTAGATTTCTTCGCAATTTGACAAGCCAAGATAATTTTAACACTGTCATCGACATCATGTGATAACCTTATTTAACTGAGTAAAATGTAGTTTTATAATTTGACACTCTTCTTCTGTGAACGCTCAATATCAACCACTTACTAAACATCTATTTGCGGTTTGTATGTGATCTGAGCCTAAGAGCGATTGTGCGTTGTGCCAAGTTATGCGCCTTTGGGTGCCTAGGTCAGCACATCCGATTTCTTGCCACGCTTTTTTCTTTACTAGGGTGGCTTTCCCTAGAACTATGGGATGGATGGGCTTGCCACTTGGACGTCATCTTACTCGAGTAGGATGGTCGGCATACGAAAAGTGTCGACCTTTGCCAATGTTTGGGTTTGTACCAGTCAACCTTTACTGCCTTACTTTTCTGTCCACTGTGAATTTTTTCAGAATAGGAGTATTCTCAGCCATTTCGGGTCGCATGTCGGCACTTGACAATTTGCAATGTCTACTCTGCATTTTCCCTGGCCCCGGAAACATTAGACTAGGACTGCGCACAGATAATTTAGAGGAGTGTTTCATTCTGCGTTAGTAACACAACTGAAATTTTGCGCTTGTCAACATCACCCACCCCAGTTCTTCCTGGGAGATGCAAGCAGTACCTTGCCCTGTTGTCCCGGGGAGAACAGTTTCGTTAGGCACTAAAACGCAACTTTTGGATTTGCGCTCAGCCAACCTTACCCAATAAATATATCTGCTCTTGGCCTCTGATACAGAGTTTACTGCAATCTTCCCTGGTGTTGTCACGATACGTAGCATCTTTTCCTACGATTCTTGCTACGTGCTGGCAAAATGAGTGCGACCATTGTTTCAAGGGACGTGCCTCCTGACAATTCATACCTTGTCAATTCTAACCATTCGTTTTTATTTATTCAGCTTTTTGCATCGACGGGGAGAAATGTATCGCAACAATCACTGGGATTCTGCTTGCTGTGTTGCAAGCAGATCTCTTCAAACGTAACTGCGTCTGCACCACTACTTATACCAGAGTAGCTCTCCCTCGATCCCTACCCACTTAGCCAGACAGGATCCTCTGTCTGTTTCCAGGATCACCATATGGAGGTGGGGTAGGATCGTGATTAGTGCCAGCTCACTAAACCTGGCGCGACGTTGTCACTATGAATGTGCCTTTAACCCAAGTCGCCTCTTACAAGATGCCTTGTGTCAGTTTACAATTTTTCTCCTTGAGCCCTGGCAAAACATGGGCGGACATTCTAAAAAGATCAGGTCATCAGAAAAATATACATGGAACACAATTTAATGCTAGGGAAAGTGTTCTCATTTTGGAAGATAAAAATATGGCAACCCTAGGCACACTATTTGTGTGACCTCTAGCATACTACTTTATGTATGCAATTCGGTGTGTGTATGTAATAATGTTATATCTACTCACTAGTCTATATATATATATGCTTGATACAATGTTTTTGCTTGCTTTTTTTGCATTTTGTGTTGATCTGGTATTTTTGCAGTATTATTTTAGTTTCTTCTTCTTCGGCCTTTCAACTCCCAATGGAGCACAGGTCTTCAATAAGCTTCTTCCAGATCTTTCTCTCTCTTGTCATTCTTTCCATGTTTTACGTATCCTTTTAATATCAGCCTCCAGCTTCTCCAGGTATGTCTGGCCCTTCCCCATCTCCTCTTTCCCTGCGGGTTCGTCGTCTTCTCAATATATGTCCTATCCATTGCCAACATCTCTTCCTAAGCTCTTTCTCCACTGGTACCTGCTTAGTTCTTTCTCTGAGTTCCTCATTTGTAATCTTATCATACCATCTCAGTTCCTCTATTCTACGTAAACATCCATTTATGAATTATTTTAGTTTAATCGACAGATAATTTTTACAGCACATCGAACTAGTTAATCAATAAGTTCTATGATCTCACTTCAGGATATCTCCTAGTGTATGATAACTAACGTAGCCTGTTATGTGTTAATTTATTTGTTATTTCTGACTCCCAGCAACACGCTCTTATCTAACTACCTCTCCGTGACGCATGCCTGGGCGATTTTTATGGAGTAGCTGAGTTGCCCAAGCGTCAACTACCCCTCTCGACCTCGCTGATAGAATCCAGAGGAGTGCAAACACGACATCTGGTATCAGTTCGGTTGCAGAAGCTGCCGGTAGGACATCACTTGATGCCTGTCCGCCTTAGGAACTCCGCTCTGGATTTTCTGTTTGGGTTTACTCCCATAGCCTTTGCTTCTCCCGAGGCTCCCACAAGGCAGTGGGGCTATTTGCCCATAGCTGGGGGTCTGGATCTTGGATATCAGGGTAAATCCACTGATATCACAAGTCTGGGGGCCAGACCTCCACCGAGATTTTTGTCGGGTTAACTCCCCAAGGACACACAAACAAAAAAATCCTGTCCTAGGGGAGTCCATCTCCCTAGGCGAGCCATTGCCCGTTAGCCTTTGACCTCACGGTCAAAGTTTCCCGGTCTACACCGCTGGGAGGTGGGGTTGACTTGTGTGTTCTGAGGGTCATCAGCAGGCTACTAATTTCACTTTTCGCCCCTCCTAAGAGAGACTAGCCGATCCCACCCTGCCAGTGCAGGGCTAGGCTCAAGACGCACCTTGTAGACCAACTACACGCCGTGGGATTTGGACATGGCCATTGAGTTATTTGTATGTGTCGATTCCTCCCGATACTAATGGCTGACACATTCTGTTTCTGGTTACATTTTTATTTTAGTTTGCTCTCTAACCAGTTGCAGTTTCTTGTCGCCCGTTTGTTGCCAGGGCTCGAAGGAGCAAAGAATATTAACACTGTGACCGAGGGACTGCCTAGAGTAGTTGATATAGTCTGGCCTGCTAGCTGTGAGACGCCTCATAGCTGCTGGGTTTGAATCTACTGTCCGGCATTTTGTTGAGTCCTGGTCTTACTCAGGACGATAACGTGAGTACCTCTGAAGTCGGAGAAAATCTGCCTTTATGGCGAGGAATACTAATTACAGTACATTGAGCACACGGCTGCCAGTGTAAAGTAATTTACAATGTGCACGCTGCTGCCATTGTAAGAAATTGGAAAAACTGATTTTCACGCAAAAATCAGTTTCAGAGATGAAACTTCGTCTGAGTTGAAAGCGGACGAAAGAAAAAAACAAAAAAAAAAAAAAAAACACTGTGACCTACAAGCCATGTCTTAAAAGGCGACTGAAGTAGGACATAGGAATGCTACCCTAGTAAATAAAAAGCGTCGTAGAAATAGGATGTGCTGGCCTACTTGTAGGTGCATAACTGGGACATCATACAATTGCTCTTAGGTTTGGATCACATACAAATCACAAGGAGTAGTCGATATGGGGTGTAAGAAGAAGCCTGGGTTGTCTGGAGTCGTCCTACTCTAGGTGATTTCAGCCTTCTTCCATCGAGCTCACCAATCCGGGCTTTTGGGCAGATTGTGCTCCCTAGATAGGACAGTTTAAATCCTGTATATTTAGGGAAGGTGTCGTAGAGGTTAAGCTCTCATCTCTTGTTCCAAAGGTTCTTCCTCAAATATGACCAATAGTAACAACTGTTATAAGAAGGAGAAGCCGCCTGCCCAGCGTGTTCGTAGCGCATTGGACGACGGGTGAAAAGCCCCCTGTGAGTGCGGTTCAATTCTGCGGGCTGACAGAAAAGCCACAGATTTGCGGTGTTTGTGGCACCAAACCGAAGGTTCGATGTCCATGGCACTAAGCCGAAGAGCTGAAAGCTCAAGTGCTTCTGGATCTGGGAGGGGAAATAAGGAGAAAATAGAGATATATTGGGCATACCTTGAGAAGAAATGTATGGTCAACCACTAGTAACAACTGTTATGAGAAGATGAAGATATGTTGGGCATACCTTGAGAAGAAATGTCTGGTCAACCACTAGTAACAACTGTTATAAGAAGAGAAGATGGAGATATGTTGGGCATGCCTTGAGCAGGCATTGAAATTGGAAGCAAAGAGTTCAAGAAAAAGAGGATGCCGTAGGGAAACCCTGAGATGAGCTTTGTGGAGAGAGGTAAGAAATATCGACTCAATTCCATGGAAAACATTGTGTGAGTTGCCCAGGATACAGCGGTATGGAGAAATTACTTGCAGGCCCTATGTAACGTATAACAGTAGAAATGAATATATTAAATATGACCATCATTTGTTTTTGTAATGATTATTGGTTGTGCGTACTGATTGCAAAATAAATAAAACACAATTGCTGTACATTAATAAAAAGAGATCCTAGCTATATTTTGTTTCGTTTCCTTATATGGAAAAATATTCCCGAAAATTAGAAGCATTATCTGCAAGAAGTCCTTGTCAGTTGAGATCAGAGTTCGAGTTATTCAGTGCTACATAGAACCAATACTGACATACGGATGCGAGACATGGGCAGTCTTCTCGTTCGCTGATGTTCAATATCTACACAATGAGCCAGGTTCTCTGGATGTATGTTGTTGTATTTGTTAGTTCATCAAAGCTTCCAAACAGTTTTGTGTTGATGTTTGTCTCTGTTGACCAGTGTTCTTTTCGCAGTTGATTCATCAGGTGACAATCTTGCAGGATGTGTTCAGCTGTCTGTGTGGTCTGTCCACAAGCACATGTGGGTGATGGAACTAGTTTTAGTCTGTGAAAGTGTCTGTTCATTCTGTTGTGTCCAGTTCTGAGTTGAAATAATACACCTGGCTTGCTCTATCTAGATAGTGGTAATTGTCTTTTTGCTGGTCTTCTTTTCTAATGGCCTTGATGAACGTTTTCTTTTCCTGGAAAGTGATTATTTGGACATGGGCAGTAAACACACAGATCGAAAAATCTCTGAGGGCCACAGAGATGTGGTTTTACAGAAGAATCCCATGGACTGCTAAAATGACTAATGTGGAGGTGTTGAATGAGGTCAAGACACAGAGAAAGCTTGTCATCAATATAAGAAAGAGGCAGTCATTATTTTTCGGCATGTGATGAGGAGGGTAGATTGTTACAAGACATTGTAACAACTGGTAAAATCGAGGGTAGACAAGACAGAGAGAGAACATGTTGGATAGCTTGACTTCATGGCACGGAAGAGCGTCAACATCTGAGTTGATAGCAAACACCAGAGACATAGATTTGAGGAGATCCATGATCGCTTACACCAGCCGGCACGGCACCTGACGATGATGATATATCAAATCTTTTTGTATTACCCATATGGCAGTCCCCAGGACAAAACAAACATGACAAAAGAAATTTTTATCAACAGAGAGAAAGTAGAAAATGTGAAGAGTTTTGAATATCTTGATTCACTGCTACCAACAGATAGAAATGTGATGAAGGAAATTAAAAGAACAAACATGGCTTTACAAAAATGAGACTAAAAACAGTATGGAACAGAACTGATAAGAAAATAAAGATCAGAATACTAAGAGCATGCATATTCCCAGTGACAACGTATGGGTGTGAAGTATAGACATTTAATAAAGCAGTGGAAAACATATATGTGCTTTTGAATATAAGTGTTACAGAAGAGTCCTTGGTATATCTTGAACAGAGAAGAGAACAAATAGATATATCCAGAAAGAATTCAAAATCAAAGAAAACTGGCTGATGCTACAAATAAGAAATTGAGGTATGTTGGACATAAAAAGACATGAAGGGCTGAGAAGACCATCATGGAAGGAGGCATACCGGCAAAGAGAGAGGAAGACCAAGGAGAAGATGGATTCAGAATGTAGGACATTTGGCCTATGAGAGAGAGAAATTCCAAAGTTGGGGTAGTAAAGTTCTGCTCAGGACAAGCTATTTGATGATGATAAGATACGGTCTACTCTTATTTCGATGTTTAACAAGAGATTTCTAACGTGCGCAGCTTGTAGACGGGATCTGTGCGGGTTTTTTCCCCATCTCCGACTGGACTCTTTTTTCTTAATTTATGTTATGGCATGTTTCGGTATACGTGGATGTCGTCTATAGAAGTTTCTTACCTTCAGAGGCTTGCGTGGATCTACTGTCCCGGGCATGCGGGTGTTTTCGGTAATAAGAGAGCGGACAAGCTTGCATCAACAGCATCGATTGTTGGAGAGTTGAAGATGGATAAGGAGATGTTGTTCGGTATCTTCGCGACTGCCTGTTGGATGAGGGCACTAAAATGGATGTTGAATCGAGCCAGCGATTTAAGCGGTTTGGAGTTATCCGTTGTACAAGTTAAACTGGATGCCTGAGGGGCAGAGGAAGGAGTGTGTTTAATCAGGGAGCCATTAATACGCATGTTGGGGCATAACAGAAGATCGTCAGCCGGCACCTGATGATGATATGTTGGGGGAGAGTGAGCACATATGGGTATGCCCGGAGTGCAATAACGTCAGTTTAGTAACAAATAACCAATGTTCTGCGATCGACGTCATGGTACATTGGACATTCATTCCCATGCGTACTCTGCTATAGCAACCATCCCAAAGTCCGCTTACCGTACCCATGAGAAGTTGATTAGTATATCTTCTCTTGATTGATTGAGTGATAGGGCCATCACCATTGCACTTCGGTGCGTAACCATGTGTGCTCCGATCTCTTTCTTCTCTCTCTACCACAAAGACGACACTGACAAATCCACAAACACCTAATTCTCGCATTCGTTCCAGAGTCTGAGATTCACCCATATTACATAAATTAGTTCGTACCTCATTGATGACATCTGCTCTGTCCCTACTTGGGTATGTGTTTAGATGTGACTTTGAATGTCACCCTTCTAAACAATGAAAGTCGTCGTAACACTTGTCGCAAGCCATTCTCAGACAGCAAAGCAATGACCAGCCGTTGATTACGTGTGACCCAGATCAGATGGCTTTCAATGAAGACTTCCGGCTGTTAAAATATAACCAAGGTTGGAAAGTCCAAGAACTAACATTGTAGTTGGCTAGTTTGATAAACAATATATTTATCATCAACCAATAGCAGGTGTCCTCTCAAGGTGGAACAACTGGGTATAAATATTACGTTCGGGAAAATAATTTCATTTATGAATTTTCTGAAGTAACGTTCAAGTTGACGAATAAGGATATTTTGTTTGAACCAGATTCAGAGGAACTTAAGGTAAGATCAGTGACTTTCAGCAAATATTTTATTATTAGTATTACAAGTCAGTTATGGTGGCCTTCCTATGACCAGTCAGATCTGATAGCATGATTGATAGGATCATTGGCATTGCACTTTTGTGAGTTAATTATGCGTGCTTCGATCTCTTTCTTACACAGGAATATCTCAGCGGGAAGGCGTGAATTATGTAGCACCGGTGATAGTCCCCGGTGTAATTTACAAGATGGGGAAAATATTTTGTAGGCATCTTATTTTTTAATCTTTCTAATTCATTTTGTCATAGCAGCGGTTTTCCAGCCTGCTCTTCTCGATTTTGAACTGTCAATGGTTCTTTAACGTTCTCAGCTTGAACACTGGGACCAACGTTTTATCGTCCGTCTCCGGTAGGATTTCGAACTTGATTTCACCCACACTTTTTTCTTCTTCTTTTACGTTCGTTCTTTACGACCAATTTTAATCACTCTTTGTGATATGTTTGATCTTTGCCAAGAACGTGTATACGTTGCACATTGGTTTGGTAGGCCCCTAAACGCATAAACTTCTACACGTTTAGGACACATGCATCCGAATTCAGCCAAACCTCCTTAGTCGCCTCTTACGACATGCGTGGTAGGTAACAGTGGCTCTATTCTTTACACCCAAATTTGGGCCCCGGTAACCTCTCGTGGAACAATATTATGATGACTCCACGAGGGAGCGAACCAAGTATCTTTGCAACGAGAGACGAGCACCTAATTTCTACTATCAACATATCTAATTTCTACATATCAATGGTATATAGGAGATGAAGTGTCTATGCTGGATGCTTGGATAATCAAGGACATCTCGATTTAGAAATGGAGACTTCATTTTTATAAATGGGTTCAGCATCAGTACTCAATGTCACCAAGAAACAACAAATTAACCGTTTCGGCAACATAAGCAGATCACCAACAGACAGAGCGCATCAAAGAGCAATCTTACTCCCGATACATAGCCTTACAAAGCAAAAGGTTTACCTCAGAATTAACAGAGACAGTGAAAATATTATTTATAAAGCGCCCACAAAAGCCCATTCTATAAATCTCTTATCTTGACGCTGTGAGGTAAAACAAGATTCGAGAAAGGAAGATTTGTATAGAAACCAACAATGTTCTATAGGAATTCCAAGTTAATTGTGGTGTAGCTAGATAACACTAGGCTGGTAGCCAAAGAAGATATAAAAGCATTGTTTTGCCAGTTTTGCTCTACGGATCAGAGTGTTGGAGGATGACCAAAGGAGATACTAGCAGGCTGTCAGTTTTCCACCACTCTTGTCTTCGCAGAATCTTGGGAATCTTTTGGCCAGTAAAAATATCCAATAACCAACTACTCCAAGACACAAGACAAGAGGCAATGAATGACATACTCAAAAAGAAGATGGAAATGGCTCGGACATGTTATGAGAATGAGACAAGAAATGCCTGCAAGGATAGCCCTCACTTGGACACCAGCGGGAAAGAGAAAGAAAGGCAGACCACGGACAACATGGAGGCGCATGATGGAAGAGGAACTGGACACCGCATCTCTGACGTGGGGCTCTGCGCTGAAGGTTGCACGGGACAGGAGAGCATGGAAAGTCCTTTCTGAAGCCCCATGTGTCACTAGGCATGACGGGATTAAGTAAGTAAAGTGGTAGCCAAAGAAGATTAGTAAACCAACACAGAACCGGGGTTGTTAGTCGCTACAGGGAGATCGGAGTACTTGTAGACTAATTGGTTCGACGTGCAGTACGCATGATCTGACGACTAAACGTTCTATAGAACTAAAAGCTTCCCATATGATTCTCCCAGCGGTTCACGGCTCTGTGTAGAGAGATAGGGGACGACATAGACAGAAGATGATGGACAGCCCAACAACGTTGTTTGGAAGAGTGTCAACAAAGGAGTTGATCGCAAATGCTGCAAACAAAAAGGGATGAAAATCCATGATCGTCAACACCAGCAGACATATGACACCTGATGATTATGAAGACAAGAGCGAAAGCTTAACTTGAAGACATGAAACATAGATGCCTTTCTTTCTTTTTTTTCACTAATCCTGTTTTCAACCCAGCGTCAGAATAAGAAGAGATTTTACGTGTGTGTGCTTTGTACATAGTTTCTTTTACTGCCAGTGCCTCTTCTTATTTCTGTGGTGTTCAAACAGCGAGCCACAGGAACCATCAATAGACATACCCTTTGACATCTGTTGGGGGAGACTGAGCACCAATGAATCTGCCCGGAGTGCTGTAACGTCCGTGCAGTAACCAATAGCGGAAGTACGAAACTAAGGTGCGAATAACTTTCATAACGTTGTAAATTTTCTTGACCAAATTGAGCAGACGATTCCAAACGTCGGCTTTTTACAGAGAACACGTTTTCTGTGTTCTTTTTATTTATAGTGATTGAACAACATAGATTTGATATCGACTTGGGGGTACGAATTAAAGGTAATCCTAATGTTTATATCCATGTATGTTATTTCACAGAACTGAAGACATATGTAGATTAATGTTGCCATGGTACATATTATCGATAACTATCAATCACAACGTATATTGCGTTACGTACTAAACTCTAAACTGTGTAGTTTACTAGTTAGTATTTTATATTTTTGTAGTCTTGAATCTATACAGTGCCCTACTTTCTGCCACCAAAAAGATGCACATGAAAAAATACATCGAATATACATCTAAATTATAACAAAACAAATCATACGTTGATCTAAATTCTAAACTTGCCAGTCTGAGTCTTATAGTTAATAACATACATAATACAGTGTACACTAATATACATAATACAGTATTGTATACTACTATACTAACTAAACTACTTAGGTACTTACTAACTCAGTTAACTTATTTTTTGTTGTTGCTATCCGTGACTTGATTGATAGTCTAAGTCACTGCATTCATAATGGCGATGATAATGAATTGAATGCTCTTCAATTCTCTTAACTTATGAGTAGCGCTTATTCACGTTCTCAGTAAGTACTAGTAGTAGTGAGTCTGTAAAGTCAGAACTTCAGACTAGTACTGTCGTCCGTGGGTGAGCAGTTCGAATTACTATAACAAGTAGTAGTCATAGGTGCTTTGACATACATTTTTTCAAAATAGTCCTACAGTACAGCAATAAAAACAACATAATTAGATTTAGTTTTTCCTTCAAATTTGCAATTACAGTGGTCAGGAAGACAGCCAAGAGTTTTTATTCATCAACTGATAAACTATTTACTAGCATAGGTATTATATGGCGCTTTCTGTGTATTTTTTGTTTCTATCTGCTTGAAGTTGACCTAAGTGATGTATAATAATGATCTTATCTTAACCACATTTGCCGTGAAGCGTCGTGGGGGAGAGTTAGTTTCTATCTTGTGCCAGGTGTGTTGCGCTTGACGTTGTCAGTCTATGCTTTCGCAGGAAGTCTGAGATATCTATCCATCGTGTTCTTGGCCTGCCTCGTGCTCTGTGCCCTGATTATTGTAGGCACGTGATGGTAGTAAATGTGGTTCCATTCTCATTAGATGGCTGAACCACTTGATTCTTTGCTTCTCTATGTACTGTATGCATGGTATAGTACCAACGATGCTTCTGATGTTCTCGTTTCTCACTATATCTCTCCTTGTAACGTTGACAGCTTTCGAGACATCTCATTTCACATGTTGTAATCTTTCTTTCTTGTGTCTTAGTCAGGGCCATGTTTGGCACTGATAGCAGAGAGTTAGAATAAATATGTAGTTTATCAGTTGTCGTTTGACTGCCATGTTAATGCCTGGATGTTTTAATAGTGGTTACAGTTGGTATGTCACTGCGTTTGCTTTCTGGTATCTAGTCTCGATTTCTCTTTCCATTCGCTGTGAATATACTCCCGAGATATTTGAATTCTGGAGTCTGTTGTATTTTTACATTATTCACATGTATATTTAGTTGACCTACTTATTGTCATGACTTCTGTTTTCGGGGTGTTAATTTTCATGTCATTTTTTGCATGTCGCTTGTAGTACATTTATGTGTTGTTGAAGTTTGTGTTCATTGTTGTCAATTATACTCTGATCATCTGCAAAGAGTAGTTCGTTTATTAAATTGTAGTTGTTATCGAGGTTGTTAACTGTCTTGGTTTCTTGCGTTATCCTATGTATATATTGAACAGTATAATAATAATAATAGATACTTTATTTTTAAGCACCCTCAACAACAGAACCTCAATCTACATTTTTACATGAGGTTTATTCCATTAATGTTTGTAGGGTGTTGTCACAGAAAGCATGTAATTCTCTTTGTCAACAAATTGTACAACTGACGATATCCTATTCATCTTCTTTTATGTGTTTTTTGCAGAGAGTTAGGTTTTAGGTAAACCTAACCCTCTGCACAAAAAAAACACATAAAAAGAAGATATCATCGATTATACAATTTGTACACCCCTACAAAATTTTTTGTGGAATTAACCCATGTAAATTTTGACATTTGGGAATCACTGGACATATCCTAGAAATCACCTGAAAACATACCTTGTCGCTTAAAATTGAAGTACCTAATAATATCTAGGATTGACTTATGTTGTATACGGTGGCGGATCATCATTGGGGCCAGCCCCACAAAAAATAATGTGTAACATGTATAATATTGATTTATAAATATATTTTTTTTCATAATTATTACTTTTAAATTGATACTGATTTGTTTTGAAAGTTGAATATTTAATGCTAAAATATCACATTCACATACAGTCTGATGAAATTCAGCGTCTTTTCTCTCTAATTAGTATATTTCACCATTTCTATCGCACTATTCTTTAAGGTCCAGTAGAAATGTGGTCTATTTAGATAGTCTGTTAACATAGCAACCTCTGACCTCTCTATCGACTGGTTATTTGAAACAGATAAAAATATGTGATACTCATTCAGTAGGGACATTCATACAATGTGGATTCACCCTGCGTCAGAATGCCACAGACCAATTTATCATTGCATTTCCGTGAGTAACCATGTGTGCTCCGATCTCTTTCTTACACTGGAAGATCTTAGCTGCACTGCATGAACTCCATAGCACAAAGGGTCCTCGGTGTAGTTTTGAAGATGGTGAAAATATTTTTGTAGGAATTCTTCTCAATTAATTTGATCTGGGCAGCATCTTTCCAGCCTTCTCTTCTTGATTTTGAACTGCCACTGGTTCTTTTATGTGCTCAAATTGAACACAGACATACATTTTATGACCCATCTCCCATAATAGGACTAGGAACTTGATCTCACCTACACTGAGATCAGGGATCTCTGGAAAAATATCCTATGGCTCCACAAGGGAGCAAACCTGTACCTTTGGCACAAGAGACGAACACCTAACCTCTACGCCACAGAGACCCCTCTAGTTCGAACACAGAAGAAATACTTGTTACTTTTACATCTAACAAAGTTATCATTCTTCTACAACTACATTTTTTATATGAACTTTATGAGTTTTTAATAATCATTCTCTTTGTTTCCAGATCAACCATGATGACTACAGTCCCAACCAAAATTGTGCTCAAGAGCACAACCAGAATGTCTTTAAATGATAGGTAAGCTATCTTTGATATGTGAAACTTTCAACGAACTATCAGACATCCAAGAAAGTAATAACACTTTCAACCAATCAGATTTCAAAGGAAGGAAGTATAACTTTCTTCTTCTTTGCGTCGTTCTTACGACCAATTTCAATCACTCTTTGTCTTCTTCTTTGCATTCGTTCTTTATGACCAATTTCAATCACTCTTTGTCTTCTTCTTTGCGTTCTTTCTTTATGACCAATTTTAATCACTCTTTGGTTGTGATATGTTTGATCTTTTCCAAGAACGTGTTTACGTTGCACATTGGTTTGGTAGGCCCCTAAACGCATAGACTTCCACACATTTAGAATACATGCATCCGATTTCAGCCAAATCTCCTTAGTCGCCTTTTACGACATGCGTGGCAGGTAACAGTGGTTCTATTATTTGGGCCCCTGTAACCACTCGGGCGGAGTATAACTTTGAATGAAATGGACATCCTGGAAGGAGATTGGGGCTCCACCATGCAAAGAATCTACAAGGTCATTCAGCTGCTGGGCTGCACACTTTATTACAACTATATACATGTTTCAGGTTCTTTGAATGCTCCATATCGACCACATGTTAAACCACTCTTTGTGATCTTTATGTGATCTGAGTCTAAGAGCGATTGTACGTGGTGTCTGTTATGCGCCTACAAGTAGGCCAGCACATCCGATTCCTGCAATGCTTTTATTTACTAGGTAGTTTTCCTAGGCCCCTACCTCAGTCGCCTTTTACAACATGCCTTGTAGGTAGCAGTGTTAATATTATTTGCTCCCATTGCGAGCCCAAGCAACACACAGGCTTGTTTCGAATTGAATTAACCGCCCCCTTCATACTGTTTGTCCCTTCATACGTTATACTTGTGTCCGATTGAGATCCCCCAATCCTACCTTTTCCAGTTTGTCTGTCCCTTCATTAGGTTATAATTGTGTCAGACTGTATAGAACATGCACTCATTATACAGTTAATGACTATGCTCAGATAGCTAACTTGAAATGGTACTGCCATTGTGGATCATTACTAGATTCATGGAGACAACTCATCTCTTTGTTTTAATTTTCTAAGCATCAGAAACTGATCACAGTAGACATGGAAGAAAACTATTACTGATACAGCACCACACAACAACTACAAAACACATACAGCGTCTTTAATTTGACGTTAGCTTCAAAAGAACAACTAACGTAAAAGTACTAATCTATCATTTGTTTCCACATTCCAGGTTTTCCAGCATTACACCATCTATTCAGAGCATTCGAGCCAACATGGTCACTGAGCAACAAGTATCAGCTGCCAATCGGAGACTTGCCCAACAATTAGCCAATCGGCCAGGTATACAGAATCCAGCAGTAAATATGTACCAGATGCAGCAATCACGTAGGGGCAGAGGTCAAGGAAATATCAATCCTGCTATCAACAACAAGGTAAGATTCTGTTGTAATCATTACCATCACTGCCACCAGGCAGATGTATTTGTTCATATTAGGAGCATGTAAAACACAGAGTAGAATAGCTCAAGCGAAAGCAGCTGTTATGAAATTGAAAAACACTGCATGAATTCACTACCAATGACACTGCGGAAACGAGTTCTCAAGTGCTATATTGAGAGAATACTTATGTATGGTAGCAAATCATGATCAATGAACAAACAATCAATAAGATCATTGGAACCCACAGAGATGTTGTTTTACAGAAGAATGCTGATAATTTCATGGACAGCAATGAAAATAAACGAGGTTTTAAAACAGCTGCAGACATAGAAACCTTATCAAAAGAATAAGAATCACACAATCAAGGTTCTTCATGCATATAATGGGAAAAGAAGGTTTAGGACAATGGGTAAAATTCAGGTACGGACAGATCGTGGAAGGCAGGGGGGGAATATTTTAGACAGTTGTGGTTAACTTTGTGACTCAGCACGTATTCCGAGCGATGGCAGTTCTTTCTTTTCTCCAATCCTGTTTTGCCTCACAGAGTCAGGATAAGATTTATAACAAGAGCTCTTGTGTGTGCTTCATAAATAGACTCTCGTTGCCTCTGTTATCTCTGCGGTCCACATTTTGCGTGGCCGGCCTTTTGCTTTGTATCCATTGTGTTGGAGCAACATTGCTCTTTGAGGTGCAATGAGGTGCAGTCTGTTGGTAATCTGCTTATGTGTCCGAAACCATTTAATTTGTTGTTTCTTGACGAAGTTCAGTACTGATGTTGTACCCACTTTTTCCTGATGTCTTCATTTCTCAACTGCATTCTGTGTAGACACTCCATCTCTGTCGTGACTAGCTCTTTTCTATCATTTGATGTCAGCGTCTAGGTTTGACGTTAATAGCATAATGTAGGGAAAAAGATTGTTGTACATTGCTCTGTAGATGGCAGTAGATTTCCACAATGTGTGCAGGAGAGCAAAGACTTGTCGAACTATCCTAATCCTGGCATTCATTTTCTCATCTGTACCTCCGGATTGACTGATCTTACTTCCGATGTAAACTTCACAAACATCCTCTACCGATATAAGGGAAGACCGCAGTCAAATTATGTAGCAACGGCGAAACACACAGGAACGAAATACTGTAGTTTTACAAAGTACACAAACAATATACAGCAACGTTTTGACCAAAGCGCAGTTATCTAGCAAAGGATACAAAAGAAGTGAAAAAAATGCAGACTTCCTAAACGGCAGGAAACACTTCGCGAAAATCTGAGGGTATAAGAATGGTCCTTTCCTTTAACCCGCAGGGACAGTGAAAGAAGGTGAGGATGAGAAATACATGGAGAGGGGATTTGGAGACAGAGATCAGCAATATAAAGAAGAGCTGGAGGAAGCTGCAGGAGATAACTAGAGAAAGGAAGACGGCATGAGTTGGTTGAGGGCCTATGCCCCAATCTGGGTTAAAAGACAGAGACATAACATATACAATCAGACATATTATACAACAAGACCATTATAATTGTTATATCTTTTTCCATTTCTAGTTTTTCACATTTATTTAGTTTTCAGTCACATATTTTCAGTGCAGTTGGGGATTAAAATACCTTTTGGTCAGAACGTCACTGCATATTGTTTTTATGTGTTTTGCCATTGCAACATCCTCTATCCCTCAATCAATATCGGACCTTGCTGTATGTTGTCGCTTTGCAGCACTTTAGTCTTCTCTTGGCTGATTTTAAAACTGACCTATTGTGCCGTTTCTGCCAGGGCATCTATTTTGTCCTGCATGTTTTGTATTCTGTGTGAGAACAAGCCAAGGGCATTTGCAAAGTCCAGATCTTTATTTGTTTTGGTGTAGAATGCAATTTTAATTATACTGTATTTTGTTTTTATTTCATCTTCAGATGAGTCTGCAGCAGAGACTTGGCAAATCTAACATAAAAAATAGACTTTCCATGCCAGGTGTTCAGCCAATCAGAGGCATTCAGCCAATCAGAGGCAGAGGTAGAGGTCGTGGACGAGGGGGTAATACACCAAACCAAGGATTAATTGGAGACAACCAGTGGGCAATGAATAAAGGGAAAGACAGAGGAGGATTCTCACCGAGTAAGTTATTGCTAATTAAAACAAATAATAATTTTGTGGGAAAACTTATCGGTTTCAGATTGTTAGATGAGGACACACCTCTGAAGTAGGAGAAGGCATGTCTGTATGGCGAGGAACACGGATAATAAGGATAGCAGGCCTTCACTCAAACATCAGTCAAAAGCGCCATACCAGGCTAACCTGAATTCATAGCAAGAAAAAGAAAAGAAGATGACATTAAAATTTATATTGAATCAATATTCAGTATATATATATATGGAACTGCAGTAAAACTATTTGATTGGCAAAACATGTAATCATAAAGTACTGTAGTTTTACAAATTACAAAAAAATGACAAAATACAGCAACGCTTCGACCAAAAGTCATTTTGGTCAAAGTTGCTGTATTTTGTCATTGTTTTTGTAATTTGTAAAACTACAGTACTTTGTAATTACGTGTTTTATTGAATCAATACAGTCTCTTCTTCTTTGTATTCTTTCATCTCACTTTATCTTTCGTTATACCCATTTTAATCACTTTGTGATATGTTTGATCTTTGCCGAGAACGTGTATTCTTTGCACATTGGTTTGGTAGGCCCCTAAACGCATAGACTTCTACACGTTTAGGACATGTGCATCCGATTTCAGCCAAACCTCCTTAGTCGCCTTACCACATGCGTGGCAGGTAACAGTGGCTCTATTCTTTACACCCCAAACTTGGGCTAATCAATACAGTGATTTAGGGAGTTTGGAATCACACATGTACAGGTAGGGTTGAATGTTTGTTGGGAAGAGAGAGTGTGTTTATGGACAGACGGCGCCCCTAAACAGAAATATTGAGCATTGAGATTGCGTTTATGATTCTAAATGATCAACTTGATGTTAAAACTAGAGAGAAAATATAAAAAATCCAAGCATGTATATTCTATGAAAAAATTTAACATAGTGGTTGTTTTAGGGAAAAATGCCCAAAAAGTAACCTTGTGAAATACAGGATGATTTATGTTCTATTCAGGTTAGCACTATAGAACTTTCAGATGTTATTATACATCGGCATATCTTGAACTGGTAGCAAAATATTTATAAAGTATAATAAAATGAGTTTTTACTGAATTTTTTTAATGCAAATCCAGATTTTGACCCAAAAATATGGGGTAGGAGATATTCTTTTGCATGAAACACAAAAACGGTTGAATGAATTCTTTTTAAAGTGGTAGGGGATGATCAAATGTGCATAAGAAAGAAGTGGGCAAATTTATACAGCAATTCTTTGAGTAGTTTTTGAAGAAAAAAAAGTGTAGTGACATACATTTATGGAAATTAACAATTTTAAGAAAAAGCAAAAAAAAACTAACATATTCTCAACTATTGACTAAATTAATTTACTTTAAGATCCCCCAGTAGCATACAAACTTGCCTCAGCACATACTTTAGATGCTAATGCTAGTTGTTTTATGTCTTTCTATCTTTTTGTGCCTAAATTCTGTATTAGCAAGGAAGATATGTGGTTTTTATTAGATGACTGCAAAATGCTGAAAATAATGTTTTCCAAAGGAAAAGTTAAACTAAAACAAAAGTTTCATATCTGCACAATTTCATATTATTAACTACAATATTGACATAATTGACAGTTACTTTTAACCTCCTCCTCAAAGTAAATAAGATCTTAGGACATCATGTCCATATACGATTATGGAAAGATTCATTAGCATTGTGAGAACCACCATGAATATATTTTATCAACGAAGTCGCAAGATAGCTTGACACATACTTGCATTGCACATGTTGCCAAAAATAAAATTAGGCAGTTTGTTCTCAATCAACTAAAACTTTATATCTTTAGGGCACAAGCAGCTCAGCCTATTGCCGTCCTCATGGTTATCTTTGTGATGTTTAAATATGGCTCAAATATTATTTATCCAGCCAATGTGCTCTAGTTTCCCAGAATTTTTCATACAAGCTGCATCATAATCACGCTGCATAAGTTTAATGATGCTATTAGTTAATCTATCTGCACTACCATATTACTATAAACACTTTGCTACCATCTGTTGAAGCAAAGTTATGATATTTCCTATATAATTAGCTAAAAAAACATATACATGCCTAGTTAAAAAATGTAATTAAAATACAAAACTACATTTTTTTGCAAACTAAAGATAGATTCTTGTTCAAAATTGGATGTATTACCTAAAATTTAAAAAAAAAAAAATTCATTTTTAAAAGAAAAATCATTAAATGTAGGGGTGCGGTCTGTCCTTAACCAGCAAGCCACAGGAACTATCAGTATGCATACTCTTTGACATCTGTTAGGGAAGGCTCTGCCCATAGTGCTGTAACATCAGTTCAGTAACCAATAACCAGACTTTCAATCTTAAGGTGGGATTCGGTTCAAGAAATTTGTTACTAAAATTACTAACATTCAAATCGCTACGGCTCAGCTCTGAGAATAGATAGACACCACAAATTTTGCATGCTGATTCTTTACATATCTGTCATTCTTTACATAACAAATTACACAAGCTTTTTTAGAAATGGTGTATAATTTAAGTTTTAGAGCAGTCAAAAGCTTTTTATGACCTAATTTTGGGGGTGTATTTACCCAAAATTTATTTTAAAGTAAAATTTAATATATCCTAAAAGCTTGTGTAATATTTTAGATATTACAATTGCTCACCTTAGAGTGATAACATAATTCATTTACATTCATTAGATTCAGAGCTGTAGAGATTTGAAATTTTGTGTTTGGCAGCCATTTTGTATTGTTTCCATGGCAAAGCTTTGACAAAAATAACTAACCTTTTTCTACTTTTCTAAGTTATAATCTCTCAAAACTGTTATATACATTCTACATTAATATGAAAACACACAAAAAACGCATTGACCCGAATCCCCCCCTAATTATAAAGCTTGTTATCTGTTTGTGTGTCACAGAAACAGCATGAAAATGTCAAACTCTGGTATCATGAAATTTGGGCACCTTATTCCTGAAAAATGTGTATGTCTGCACTCTCATTTTCAACTCTCTATGAGCATTCTTTACTGAGTTATGAGTTAAGTTGGTTCATCATCATCAAGTAGCTTGTCCTGAGCAGAACTTTGCCACCGTAACAGTCCTTCTGAATTTCTCTCTTAGGACAGATGTCCCTCCTCTGCAGCCGTCATGCTCAAACCATCAGTTACATACTGAATCCATATTCTCCGTGGTCTTCCTATTTGCCGGATGCCCCTTCCATGATGGTCTTCTCTGGCCCTTCATGTCTCTTTATATGTATGAAATCCTTCAGTTTTCTTATTTGTAGCATCAGCCAGTTTTCTTTGATTTTGATTTCTTTCTGGATAGATCTATTCTCTGTTCTCTTCCCTGTCCATGATATACGAAGGACTCTTCTGTAACACTTATATTCAAAAGCAGATATATGTTTTTCCACTGCCTTGTTAAATGTCCATGCTTCATACCCATATGTTGCCATTGGAAATATGCATGCTCTTAGTATTCTAATCTTTGTTTTCTTATCAGTTCCGTTCTAGACTGTTGGTTACAAAATGTGTACATTTCATAGCTCGTTCTTCTTGACCACTCCACATCAACCACTTGTTAAACCACTCTATGTGATTTGATCTGAGCCTAAGAGCGATTGTACGTTGTGCTAGTTATACGCATACAAGCACATCCAATTTATGTGGCGCTTTTTATTTATGCAGCTTCCCTAGGCCCCTACCTCAGTCGCTCTACGATATGCCTTTATAGATCGCATTGTTACTATTATTTGCTCTCCATGCAAGCCCCGGCAACACACAGGCATTATTTTGGATTCAAATTCCTGTTATTTTATTATTTCTGTTGTTTTTTAAATTGCTGAATTACTATACTAAACTTGCATTTATTTTTTCCTTCAGGAGGTTCCCGTGGTAGAGGTAGTTTCCGTGCACGAGGAAGAGGAACTTATAACAGGTAAAAAACGTTATAATGACTTATTTTCTTTTATATACTTCTTCTGCTTTCACCCACTATAAATTTAGGCGTAGTCAGAGAGCCTGGTATGGCGCTTCTGACTGAATTTTGCGTGAAAACCTGCGTTACTTATCATCAGTGTCCCCGGTCATACGGGCATGTTTTCTCTGACTTCAGAGATCTTTTATATCATTGAAATATTTGTTTCTTTGCGTTCATTCTTATAAGCCAAGTTAACCACTCTTTATTATCTCTGTAGTTTGCACCGAGAACGGGAGTATGGTGCACCCCTATGGCATGTAGTATAGACAATTTCGATCAAATTGTATACATATTATGCAACAAGACAACAACACAAATTTGTTATTGGTTGCTGAACTGACATAACAGCACTCCGGGCAGACCCATAGGTGCTCAGTCTCCCCCGACAGATGTTGAAGAGTATACCTACAGATTGTTCCTGTGGCTTGCTAGTTATTCACACTTCTCTCTCTCTGCCCCTCACGCACCCAGCTCTACTTCTACAACGTGTAATTCCAAACTTTCAAAATCGCTAGATTGACAAAATTTTATAATATTGTACACAAATTTGTTAAGATGGATGGCTAAGATTTTTACATCCAGAAAAAATCCCACTTTAAAAGTACTATATCGAGAGCTAGCATGGTTTCAAATCTGATTCATCATGGGGTGACCGTCAGAGCTGACTCATTACTTGAGACGGTGAGATGAGGGAGTAACTCTCAGATGTTAACTTTGATATAAAAAGTAGCAACGCATGTACATGCTCTTCGACTCAGATTATATGCAAGCTGCACTGAATGGCAGAGAAATAATCAATAAAGAGTGAATGACTTTCAGTGCAAGAATGAGTGGGAGGTGTCTGGAACTGTCCGGTGAGACAAACTCAAGCATCACTTTTGGCAGAAAATCAGGTGTGTCTGAGAGCCACAGTAGTGTAGTTGTTAGTGAGCTCACTTCTTAGGCTAGTGGTCCGGGTTCGATTCCACAAGTGGAATTTTTTTCAGCCGTAATGACTCAGGTCAACCCAACCTCAATTGGGTACCAGGGAAAAGCACTGGGAATTAAAGGCGGCTGGCATGGTTTAGGCCATATCACCCATCATGTTTTAAAAGGGTTTTTAAAGCCGACGGTCATTCTTCTTCGAACGCTCAATATCTACCACTTGATCCGAGCCTAAGAGTGATTGTACACTGTGCCAGCTATGCGACTACAAGTAGGCCATCACATCCAATTTCTGCTGCATTCTTTATTTTACTAGGGTAGCTGCCCTACGCTCCTACCTCAATCGCCTCTTCTGACATGCCTTGTAGGTCGCAGTGTTACTACTCTTTGCTCCCTTTGTGGGCCCTG
Source organism: Arion vulgaris (assembly GCA_020796225.1). Classification (NCBI taxonomy): domain Eukaryota; kingdom Metazoa; phylum Mollusca; class Gastropoda; order Stylommatophora; family Arionidae; genus Arion; species Arion vulgaris. Next base: position 20,041,680 of record CM036777.1, read on the forward strand.
GCAACACAGGAGCAGAACCCTGACGGTCAATGAAAAAATACAGGCCTAACACCGTATTATCCGATATACTACAAGATATAAAAAGGATTCCTTTACTTCTATTTGGGTATACTTCTGTAAGAGTTTATCATTTTGCTCAACTTACCACCTTCAAAGACACTAGCAAACCACTCTATTTTGTCTGTGAGCTGACCACTACAAACTGCTAGGGCGTTTAAACAGATTCACGACTTCATATACAAATATTGTTCATGTGGATTCGGAATCCATACCCACAATACCTACTTCTGGACTGTCCAAATTGCGATGACCCAAGATGACAGATTTGGCCAAACAGTGCAAAACTGATGCAGAAGCTTTGGAGTAGCCTCTACAACCTGAAAAAGACAGTGGACTGCAAGATTGAAAGTTCTAGCAAGATCACAGAAGTTGTATAATTTGGGATATATTTGTTTATGAACTTTATAAGAAAGCATGTAATACCTGGGCCCTATGGAAACCCTGACACAAACTGCTGAGAGAGGCAAGAAATATCAGACTAAATTCCACGGAAGTTATAGAGCGAGTTGCCCAGGACAGAATGGTAGGGAGAAATACTTACAGGTCTTATGTAATGTATACTTGTACGAGAGGAATATTTACATGTAGTCATCATCAAATAGCTTGTCCTGAGCAGAACTTTTCCACCCCAACAGTCCTTTGGAATTTCTCTCTCACATAGGCCAGATGTCCCGCCTCTGCAGTCGTCATGTTAATCCTAAATCCATCTTCTCTGTGGTCTTGCCACTTCTCCTCTTTGTCAGTATGCCTCCTTCCATGATGGTCTTCTCCAGCCCTTTGTATCTCTTTATATGTCCAGAATTTATTTAGTACCTGAACTAAAACAAGATTATTAGAAAGATTATTGGCTCCATCATTATACTGTGTCAATCGCTGAATGAATTTTCAGATACGATGAGAAATTTCGTGGTGGAGACTTTCGACGTCGTGGAGGCCGTGGTCGAGGTTACCAAGACAGGTCAGGAGCTTGCAACACATGGGATATCTCCCCTGTTCTCCCATTGCATGATTCATTTTTTCTGCTTGGAGCGGGTTGGCAAGCACCCGACAGCTATGATATCTCTGCATAACATTTTAATATACTTTTTTTTTTCTCCTCTTGCGCACGTTAGTGTTAGAAAGAAAAAAAAAACAAGTATCCCTATGTGCTGCTTGTTCCTTCTTACAGTTTTGCATTGTTGAAATGTCCATTAACTTGCAAGCTATTTTGTTTATTATTTTGGTTTGGTTCATAAATTACAACATAGAACGTGATGCTAAATCTGGCATTTGCTAATTGTGTTTGCTTTGGTGTAGATCGGCATTCACTTTTTTATATTTAAATTTCAGCATGGTCATAGATTTTTAGCCTAAATTTTGGGTTCTAAAACTCACTCTTCTTCGAACAGCTCTATATCAACCACTTGTTAACCACTCTTTGTGATTTATATATGATCCAAGCCTAAGAGTGATTATATGTTGTGCCAGTTATGCTCCTACCAGTAGGCCAGCACATCCGATTTCTGTGATGCTTTTTTTTGCTAGGTAGCTTCCTATGCCCCTACCTTTGTCGCCTTACGATGTGCCTTGTAGGTTCCAGTGTTACTATTCTTTGCTCCCCTTGTGAGCCCCGGCAACACACAGGAGAGACAAAACTGAATCACCATTACTTAGTTCTTTAGCAGAGTTTTTCGCTTTAGGTAGGGGCCTAGGGAAGCTACCCTAGTAAATAAAAATCATTTAAAATACTTGTAGGCGCATAACTGGCACAATGTACAATCACTTTTAGGCTCAGGTCACAAAGAGTGATCAATATAAAAGTTTTTCTTTCTCTTCTTTCTGTGTACTCTTCCAGATATCTTTTAATTTATAGGAAAGTAGGCAGTTTGATAGAGATCAACAATATAAAGAAGAGCTGGAGGGAGCTGCAGGAGATAGCTAGAGATAGGAAGACTTGGCATGAGTTGGTTGAGGGCCTATGCCCCAACCGGTATAAAAAAGGCAGAGAGAGATAGGCAGTTTGATAGCGGACCTCAACATTTTGCAGATATGTCTATGCATTGGGGTTAGAGATCAGGCTGGTATTTTTGAGTTATTGCGCATGGTAGGGCCGTTGCTGCGTGGAATGGAGCATACATTGACAACTCAGAACAGGACACAGCCGCAATAAATAAAAGCAACAAGTGAACTTGCCTTCTCAGAGACAATCAAAGTAGATATGTATGACGAGGGTCTCTATGGCTAAGTTGTTATGCTGTTTGCCTTGTGTTCAGAAAGGGACTGTTTTTCAAGTATTCTATTCTCAGGTGCAATTTTTCTAGAGTCCTAGGATTGTTGTCAGAGTTTGTATATGACTATTAGCAGGATCAACCTGTCATCGACATGACCACACCAACAATTCTCAGGGTAGGGAGACAGCACTCTGATCCGATCCCGGCGAACTCGTGAACATGACAGAGCGCTCGCTTCCCACCGCTTGCTTGCAAGATTGCACCTCACCTGTCAGAGATCGACACCAGATTTCTACCTGCCGACCCATAGCTCTGCTAGAAAGCCAGGTCTTTTAACAAGACCACTGTTGAGTTTTAAATTTCCAGGCTAACCGCCTCACATACGACTAGGCGTACGAGCTGCGGACACGCACAAGTCTAATAGCAGACGCTCAAACGCTACCCTGACCCCTTCATGTGAAGAAGCGTTAGAGACTTGTGAAGAAGCGTTAGAGACTAAGCATGCATGGTGGGTGACACTGGAATTTTGCGCAGACTGGCTGGCTCACTAGTTTTTTTTCCGAAACGTGGAGACCCCGCTTTCAAATCCATGTGTAGATTGGAGCAATTATAGACATGTGCGAGGAAGATGATCCTAAAAGGAACAATGCCTACCCATATGGGGCTGCAAGATGGGAAAACTATGAAAGAAACCACAGTAGATATATCAATCAGCACAGAATGGGAGTAGTTATTCTAAACGCACTGAAATACATGCTTAGGAGAAGATCGGAGCAATTCTACGAAGATCATACAATAAATAATCCTTAAAGTACACCTTAAAATTTGCATTGAGAGTGTTGACCTGTCAATCTTTGCATGATTAACATCCAGATGTGTGCTCTGTAGTTGTTCTGCCTGGTCTCTACTAAAACTCAAAAACTCAATTATTATCTTTAATAATTATTTTCTACAACAACTGTTTTACAAGCTATTATTTTCATTTTTTAAATTTTACTTTCAAATAATTCATAATGTATTTCATTGTAGCTTAATTAAATTGTGGTTCGTTCCCTCGTGGAGCCATCAGGATATTTTTCCAGAGATCCCTGATTTCAGCATAGGGGACATAGAATTCCTACTCTTCTCGGTGACAGATGATGAAATGTGGGTCTTGTGTTGAAGTTGAGAGGCGCAGTTGTTAGTGAACTTGCTTCTTAGGCTAGTGGTCCGAGTTCAATTCCACATAGAGTGTGGAATATTTTCAGACCGTAACGGCTCTCTGGTCGACCCAGCCTCAATTGGGCACTGGGAAGTAAAGGCAGCCTGCGTGATGTTGACCACATCACTCATTGGGCGCCTACGGTCGATGAAAAATATATGCCTAGCGCCGTATTACCAAAAATATACATACACACACATCACATGGTATAAAAAGGGTTCCGTTACCCCATTTTTTGCTGTGTTCAAGTTGAGCATGTAAAAAAACACGTGGCAGTTCAAAATCGAGAGTAGCAAGTTGGAAAGCCGATGCCTGGACCCAATTTATTAGAAAGGTTATTTTTTCTTAATTCCTACAAAATATTTTCCCCATCTTCTAAATTTCACGGAGACCTCTGAGGTGCTACAGAGTTTGTGCACTTCCGCTGAGATCTTCCTGTGTAAGAAAGAAGTGCAACGATGATGGTCCTATCAATCAATCATTTCTATGATTTGGTATCTATTTTGAAAAATATTTAAATTGGATATTATTAACTAATGTTACCAAACTCTTGATCGAGCTGCGATGTTGAAATAGATTTAACTGTAGAGTAAAAACTGGAAGTTGGATCAGAATTTAATGTAAAGTTAGCACTAATTTTACATGAAACAATACTTGGTGCAATGTGCAACAGTTGGGTTATTTTAATAGATAATCTTGTCACACCCTGTGGCAGTTGGTACAGAATGTGTTAATTTTAAGGTTTACTTATGCACTTGATGGTACATGTAAAAACAAAGCACTGTAGTTGTTATTGGTTACTAAACATACGTCATTGCACCCCTGGCAGATCTATAGGTGCTCGGTCTCCCCCAACAGATATTGAAGAGTATGCATACTGATGGTTCCCATGGTTCGCTGATTAAACACACCTCTCACCCTGCCTCTCGGGCATCCAGTTCAACTTGTACAACGGGTAACTCCAAACTGCCTAAATCGCTTGATTGATTTTAGTGTCCTCATCCAACAGACAGTTGCGAAGAGACCGAAGAATATCCCCTTATCCATCTTCAACTCCCCAACAATCGATGCTGTTGATGCAAGCCTGTCCGCTCTCTCCGCAAACACCTGCATGCCCATGACAGTATATCCACGTAAGCCTCTGGAGGTTAGAAACTTCTATAGACGACATCCACTCATACCGAAACCTGCCCTTCTGGATCTTGTGAAGCATCAACTGAGAGTCAGATACAACAACGGCCCCAGTAAATGAAGTCCCAGAAATCCAATGGAGGGCAGCAGTAATAGCCTCAACCTCCATCCTCATACTAGAAGTAGTTGTCCTGTATGCCCCACTTCGCTCTGCAACAACCCTACCATGCGCATTAGCAAAAAAAAAACCAGCCGGACTTCTCACCACGTTGAACCGGCCCATCGGTATATACAACAACATCATCATCCCTTGCATTATCTTCTACAAAGTACAATAACAATGCACAGTGACTTTTCCACCAATAGACCTTTTATCAAACAAAGGATACACCAAGAGGGAAGAAATTCACTTCTTAAACGACATATAAAACTAAACAATAAATCCCTAGCGGTACTTATTTTAAAAAAATTAAATTTCATATTTTGTGTGTTTATCCTTTCAGATTCACCGGCCAGAACACTCTTTCTCCTAACAAGCGTGGTGGTGGTGGTGGAGGAGGAGGTGGTTTTAGAGGAAATACTCGTGGCATGAGACGAGGGGGTGTGATTCAACCCAGAGGCAGAGGTCAACCCGCGGAAGGGAGCTGGGGGTCGGGAGGTAACTCTAATGTCAGTGTACAGGATCTTGACAATCAGTTAGATGAATACATGGCCAGGAGCAAATCACATCTGGATGCTGAACTTGATGCATATATGTCTGAAGTTAACAATTAAGACAAACTGATTTTACAATTATTTACGATTGTATGGTGCTCTGGTATGTTTTTTTGTGATTGTAAAATGGTTTGGTGTCTGTTTGTTGACGGTCTTGACGCAAAATGTCTGAAACGTTGGCTTGGAATATTTTATTGTAAGTATCCACATTTATTGAGAGGACCGACTGGAAGCATTGTAAGACAGGCAATGTTTTGGAACCTACAGGGAAAGACGACTTTCTTTCTTATGCAGTCACCATCAGCATAAGAAAGAAAGTTGGCACAGAACCTTGCTTGAATTACTTTGAGAAACAAAGAATGAAGTGGTTTGGCCACTTAATAAGAATGCATCCAAACTCCACAGTATACAGAGTCTTCTACAACAGAACATTAGGAAAGAAGGCGATAGAAAGCCCACGAACAAGATGGTTAGATATAGCAGAATCCTGTCAAAGAGCAAAAATAACAATCACCCAAGCCACCAGAACGGCGCAAGACAAAAACAGAAAACCAAGACACAGGCAACAACCTGGTAACAGTCTGGTGACAAAAGAAGGGAAAGAGGAGTAGGGGAAGGCCTAGACATACCTGGAGGAGAGAGATGGAGACTGATAAGGATAGGTAAAACATGGAAGGGATGGCAGGAGAGAGGAAGAGCTGGAAGAAGTTTGTTAAGCCCTGTGATTTGTTGGGAGTTAGAAAGGTGAAGAAGACCCACATCAAAGGATGCAGGAGACTAATATGTGTTTGATCAACAGTAGACTTTGTGCATTTTTTGTTTATTGTCTTTGATAAACGTCCAGATGTTGACAAATTTACTGAAATATTGTGCGATGTGCAAAGCTGTGACGTCTGTTTAAGGGGTAGTGAGCTTGATCACAACCCAAGCATATCTGGTTCAAACTCTGCGATGGGCAAGTTTGGAAGCAAATTTGTTCCCCTGCCTCAATCGTCTTTTACAGCATGCCCTGTAGGTCGCAGTGTTACTGTTCTTTGCTCCCCTGTGAATCCCACAACACACGGACACACATAAAATTGTTGGCATCGAACCCTAGACTTCCCACAACACATGGTCACTAAAACTGAGTTTTATCAGCTTCGCTATCGTATCACTCCAGACCAGTTACTCATAGTCATGAAGCAGATAAGATATATTATGACAAATGTATGTAGTTTGTCATAGGTAATAAAAACACTTTTGTGTTTGTCTAAAACATGATTCTGTATTCACCTTTAGTTGACAAGATTTCAATTTTGTAATAAAGTATTTCATTTTCATGCTTGTTGAGTTTTCTTAGTTTATTACGTTATTTTCTTATTGCTGCCCTCCATTAGCTCCTGAGACACGATTTACTGGAGCCGATGTTGTATCTGACTCTTAGTCAATGCTTCTTCTTGCCCTAGGGAGGCCTAGGTCCGCAACCAAGGTCATCTTTTCCAGATCTCTCTCCACATTTTCTTGCATTCCATCTCCAACTCCCATTTCCAGGTGTTCTTGCGTCTTCCCCTATCTCTATTGCCCTGGGGTTCCATCGGAGAGCCTGTCCTGTGATGCTGTTATGGGGTTTACTCAGTGTGTGCCCTATTCATCGCCACCTTCTGCTCCTTATTTCTTGTTCCACCTGCCATTGTCCTGTTCTATCCCAGAGTTCCCTGTTTGTAGCCCTGTCATACCATCACAGATGGAGTATCCTGCGCAGGTATCTATTGATGGATGTCTGCAACTTTTTGGTTAGTCAATCTTTCACAAGATCCAAAAGGGCAGGTCTTGATATGAGTGGATGTTATCTATAGTAGTTTCTAACATCCAGAGGCTTACGTGGATCTACTGTCCTAGGCATGCAGGTGTTTGCGGTAATGAGAACGGGCAGTTGCATCAATTATTGGGGAGTTGTAGATGGATAAGGGGATGTTCTTCAGTATTTTTGCGACTGTCTGTTGGAGGAGGACACTAAAATAGATGTTGAATTGATCCAGCGATGTTTGGAGTTACCCGTTGTGCAAGTAGAACTGGGGGGCAGAGGGAGAAATGTGTTTAATCAACGAGCCATGGGAACCATCAGTATGCATACTCTTTTCAAAATCTGTAGGGGGAGACTGGGCTCCTATGGGTCTGCCCGGAGTGCAATGATATCAGTTTAGTAACCAATAGTTTATTACGAATATGTTGTGCATGAACATATATAATGACACACATTTTCACTATCTCATCCATGTTGTCAGTGCTCGAAGGGAGCAAATAATAGTAACACTGCGATCTACAAGGCGTAAGAGACGACTGAAGTTGGGAAGCTACCCTAGTAAATAAAAAATGTAGAAATTGGATGCGCTGGCCTCCTTGTAAGCGTATAACTGACACAACGTACAATCGCTCTTAGGCTTGGATCACATATAAATCACACGAGTGATTAACAGGTGGTGATATGGAGCGTTCGAAGAAGAAGAATATCTTAGCTTATGGTGAAACATGTAAAAACAAAGTACTGTAGTTTTACAAAACAATATACAGCGATGTTTCAACCAAAAGCTCTTTATCAAACAAAGGCTACAAGATAAGTGAAAGAATTCCTATACGGCAGACATAACGTATACAGTCAGACAATAGACTATCTTAGCTTCATAATTAGCAACAGTGAAGATTGTAAGATTTTTTTTTTTTTTGGATCCAGAAGCACTTGAGCTGAAAGCTCTTCGGCTCGGTGGCATGGACATCGTAACCCTCGGTTCGGTGCCACGAACACTGTAAATCTGGGGAACCTGTAGCTTTTCTGCCAGTCCGCGAGTTGAACCCGCACTTACAGAGGACTAGTCACCCGTGGTCCTGCGGGCAAGATTGTAAGATAAAAACGTGGCATATCCTTTAGAGTGTCGCCATCAACCACAGTAAACAAGTCTTCGATCTTCTAGGCACCACTTATACGTTCAGTGGTATGCCATCATTAATGCCTGCAAATGCTACAGAAAAGTACTTAAAATATCATGGACAGAGAAAAGAACAAATGCTTCTGTTCTGCAACAGCTTGATATTAAAGAGCATAAAATCAATGGAAATTAAATATTTCTGACACATGAAACAACATGAGTACCTGAAGATAATTTTGGAGGGAATTGTGCCTGAAAGAAGAATGAGAGAGAGAAGACGATGGGTAAGATGTCATTGACGATCTGAGAATGACTGCTGCTGACGCCTGTAACTTGCTCATAACAGAGTTTTTCAGGACTGCTGTCATGAGAGCCAGGTTCCGGAAGGGACAAGCCACTTGATGATGATGAGTTTGCCATCATTTTCTTGAAGATTGTAAAAAGATCGTGAAGACTACAAACGAAATTAGAAGAAAATCAGGTCTACAAGGTGTGATCTGTGCCTGAATATGCACCCACGGGTTGACTAGTCTTTCTTAAGTAGGGCAAAATGTGAAATCTTGTATCCCGCTGATGACCTCGGCACACAAAGGCTTGTACGTCGTGCCAGTTATGCGCCTACAAGTAGGCCAGCACATCCGATTTCTACGATGCTTTTTAGTTACTAGGGTAGCTTCTAAAGGTCCTACATCAGTCACCTTACGACATGTCTTGTAGGTCGCAGTGTTACTATTCTTTGCCCCCCGGCAACACACGGGCGAGTAGTAATAACCAAACTGATATATTTTCTGGCATCGCTGCGATATCACTGTAATGTATTGCAGGTAACGAGGCAGATAACAGATATGCGAAAGCAGGCATAAAAATGAACAAATTCCACCATAGAATCTCACTGAAAAAGCACTTATCAAACGGAGGCAAATGTGCATGGACATATAACAGGCTAAGTTAGATTAAAGTTAGACAAAACCTAACAAACCACCATCTTTAGGCTCCTCACGGGACACTGCAGATTGCAAGACAATCTCCATGAATTGAAACCTGCCCAAATTGACCAATGCACATTTCAAATGAGCCTACAGACTCCTGAAAACATTTTTCAATCTTGCCCACTTCACAATGATTTGACGGCTCAAACATGGCCCTGTGAGACTAATGTTAAAGAGAAATTGTGGTGCACTCGCGATGACCTCATGTTTAGACCTCTGAGCATAGGAAACTGCTCGCAAAGACAAATTGCAGCGAAAAGCGTAATGAAATGGTTTGGCCACTAAGTAAGAATGCAGTAAGACTACTATAAATCCTTCTACTGCAGAATATTAGGACGACAAGCGAGGGAAAGACCAAGGAAAAAATGGAGTGTCTATATCATGCCAAAAGATGCAGACCTATTTGGACGCTAACCGTTGGAGAAACGCAAGACACAGACCACGACACTTGGGGGCTACAACCAGATACAAGTGTGACGACATAAGAAAAAAGAAATTGTGTGGTCGGCAGCTGGGTTTGTTGAGACGGAGTACTTATGATCATGTTTGGAGTGATATTGATGATAGTTCTCAAATAACTAATAACTGAAGAGATTTTTTTAAACCGTCGCGTTCCAGAAACATTCGTCTCTTTTTGTTTCGTAGACTTCTAGATGTATCATTTAACAAATTGTGAATTGCTAAATATACAAAATATAAACTTTTAGTTAATGAGCAAAAAAAAACTATACTATTACTAAACCAAACTTGAAAAAGTATATTTTATTATAAATAAAATATATACTTTCTATATTAGGTTTCAGGTTTAATCTTTTTATTTTTTAGCAAATATAACAGTATATTATTATTCACTTTCCGAAACAATAAATATGATTTTGCTAATTCCGTATCGTTTGCTCGTTCGGTGCGTTCCACAATTTGAAGAATATAGTGACTTGCACAGACTGAATCAAATCATGGCTATGTTTGACAGATCAGGACCTGGTCCTTTATGGAGTGGTGGACCAACACCTGGTAGCTTTTACAGTTTTCCAGGAGGGCAAAACGTGTCAGGGATGGAAGCAAACAATCGATCATTGTGAGTAGCCAAGATTATTGTTTATAGCCAGCGATAAATACAACAGTCCACTTCATAAGCACCAGTTATCGATACGTCTCTTATTGACTAAATAAATCGTATACTAATACTTGTATTATAATTATTGTTGTTTAGTCGAGACGCTACAGTGAACTCAAATGAAAAAAATATTTTGTTAGATGTGATATGTGAACTGTTAGAAGAAGTATTAGAATAGCGACATTTTCAGAAATTCAGTCAAATCTTTTCTTTAACCCTCACACTGTTGAGTGTTGGTGAAAGTGTTGTGTTAATCTTATGACGAAGTTATGTTTTGTCTCCTCAAACATAAACAGTTCTTAGTCCACAGCGTCAGGATTAGCAGAGATTTCTAGAACGGGCTTTTGTTTGCTCTTCATTTTTGCGTGGATGGCCTTTTGCTTTTGTAAGTTTGTATCCACTGTATCGGAGTAACATTGCTCTTTGAGACGCACTCTCAACTCAACTGTCTGTTGATTGGTAATGTGCTTATGAGTATGTGGCAGAACCATTTAATTTGTTGTTTCTTGAGTTCAGTACTGATGTCGTATTGTACCCACTTTTTCCTGATGTCTTCATTTCTAAACTGGGCTCTTCTTGATACTCCCAGCATTCTGCGTAGACATTTCATCTCTGTTGCGGCTAAGTTATCTTTTATCATTTGATGTCAGCATCCAGGTTTCGCACTGATTGCATACTATTGGGAGAAAGCTTGTGATGAACAGTGCTCTTTTAGTGTTCATGTTTGCATTTCAAATTTGGCCCCATTTGTCCTTTGATTTATTTTGCTTTGTTGCATCTGTGTTGGAGTTTGTTATTCTTTCATGTGCTGAAAAAATTCTCTCTAGATATGTCAGTAATGTTTGTAGATGGAGATATTGACAAACATCCATTATAACAAGTCAAAGACTTTACATACCTAGGGGCATTTTTAAGCAAATGAAAGAATAACTAAATCCAACACAGATGCAACAATGCAAATCAAGTGATAGGACAAAAGGTGTCAATTTTGAAAAGCAAACATGTCACCATGAACACAAAAAAGAGCATTGTTCAACACATTCTTGAAAACAACATAATTGAATAATAAATGGGGCCAGACACTCTTGTCTCCCTTCGGGGACTATGCACAAGCTTCACGGTCTTGTAGCAGTCAGCTGCTCTAACTACTAGCCTCAGGGTCAGTTTAAGAACAACACTGGCCAAGAATCCACTTCACCTTCCGTGCGGCCCCAGAAACAGACGACTACCAAAAGTCTAACTCGTCTATGGAGATTGAATAGGGGAAGCTAACTCGGTACTAAATAAAGACTATGCTGAAGTCGTATGTATCAGACCAAAAGGTACAGATACCACCCCTCACGCTAAAAACTGTGATAACGCATACCAGTGGGAGTATAAGAATGAATGAGGAAGAAGAAGAATAACAAATGTTGTTTCTGCTTGCATAATAAATGCAACCCACCATCATGTCTGCTATTTTTAAATTTAAATAATATCCATTTACAGGACACCAGTTGTTACAGGAAGTTCAGTCATAGCTTTGCAGTTCCGAGGGGGAGTTGCCATCGCTGCAGATATGCTTGGTTCATACGGTTCCCTATCACGATTCAGGAACTGTTCTCGTCTTCTAGAGGTGAATAATACAACTGTGATTGGGGCTGCTGGAGACTACGCTGATTTCCAGTATCTGTCAAATGTGATACAACAACAAGTGTGAGTATATGTGTGTGTTGGTGTCTGTGTTGTCATGTGTGATACAAGTGTGAGTATATGTGTGTGTTGGTGTCTGTGTTGTCATGTGTGATACAACAACAAGTGTGAGTATATGTGTGTTTTGTGTCTGTGTTGTCTGTGTATATGTGTGTGGTGTCGTGGTCATGTGTGAGTATATGTGTGTGTTGGTGTCTGTGTTGGTGTCTGTGTTGTCATGTGGTTAGTATCTGTTCCTCGCCCATGTTTTGCCAGGGCCCGCAAGGGAAGCAAAGAATAGTTCCCGATGTAGAGTGTTTGAAGAAGTATCTGTTCTTCCTTCCTGCCTATCGTTCACTTGAAATTATGACTATATATTAATACAATTAGTACCGCCTGTGTGTTGTATGGGCTCACAAGGGGAGCAAAGAATAGTAACACTGCGAACTACTATTCATGTCATAAGAGCGAAGCCTAGGAGGCTACCTCTTTACATTCAGTAGTTTGCCATACAATTTGAAAATTCCAAGACGTTTTCTGTTTTTACTTTCATACATTTATTAATTTATTGATTAATTTATTAATATTATTTATAATTAATTTAATAATTTATTAATAGTATTTAAATTATTATTAATAGTATTTGAATTAATTTAATAATTTATTAATAATAATAATTCCTCTCGTACCGTTACACATTACATAGGGCCTGCAAGTAATTTCTCCATACCGCTCTATTCTGGGCAACTCGCTCAATCTCCTCCAATGGAACTGAGACCGATATTCCTGCCTCTCTCAGCAAAGTTCGTTTCAGGGTCTCCTTAGGTCGACCCTCTTTCTTGAACCCTTTGCATCCCACTTCAATGCCTGCTTTGATATTCGTTGATCTTTCTCCTCAAGGTGTGCCCAACATATCTCCATCTTCTCTTTCTTATAACAGTTGTCACTAGTGGTTGACCAGACATGTCTCTGATTTCATCACTTCTCCTGAATTGTTCCATTTTATATTCATTATTTTTGCAGACATCTATTTTCAAATGCATTCAACTTGCTTTCTATATCTTTAGTCATTTTCCAACTCTCGCTAGCATATGTTAGGATTGATACAACATTTGAATTGAAAATTCGTAATTTAGTTTTAATACTATATAACTTGCAGTTCCATATTTTATTTAGACTTTTAAAAGCTGATGCTTTGCCAATTCACATCATAATTTCTTTTTAACATTTCCTGTGCAATCAAAATTGCTACCTAAATAGGTGAACTGCTCTGTTATTTTTATCATTTTAGATTCCAGTGTGATATCTGCATTACTTGCCATAGGTGTCTTCATTATATTTGTTTTTTCATAGCTTATCTGCTGTCCAACTTTTGATGCTATAGATGACAAGTTGTCTGTTTTTCTTTGCATATCTTGGTTGTTTCTACTTAACAAGGCAATATCATCTGCAAAATCCAAATCTTCTAGATGACTATTTTAATTTATTAATTTAAATTTATTAATAGTATTTAGAATTAATTTAATAATTTATTAAGGAGGAGCATCTGGTCAAATGGATGAGAGTGCAGCTCCCTTGCAGGAGACCAGTGTTCAATTCATGATACGGCCAAAGATTTGTTTGTTGTGGGTATAAATTTAAAATCCTAACCTGAACAGCTTCATGGGCTACTGCACTAGCCATGCGGCCATTAATACCCCAAGCTCTCGTCCCACCTGTGCTAAATCACCCTAAAAAGCGGTACCACAATACTTTAATATAATATTTTCCTTACAGAATTGATGAAGAGTGTCTCAATGATGGATTCGGTTACACACCTAAAAGTCTGCACTGCTGGTTGACACGTGTGCTGTACAACAGGAGAAGCCAGTTCAATCCTCTTTGGAACACTTATCTTGTAGCAGGGCTGGAGGATGACAAGCCGTAAGTTCTGCTGTTTAGATATGTGGAATAGTGTTTTTTTCTGTTGATATAGTTGATCTCTATATCCTCTTTGTTAGTTGTCATAAGACATTCTGCAGTAATCCATTGCTGCCTTCTATCTATATAGTCTTTGTGTCAGAGTTGTCACATAAGACATTCACAGGTAATCCCCTATTGCTGCCTTCTATCTATATAGTCTTTGTGTCAGAGTTGTCAAATAAGACATTCACAGGTAATCCCACATTGCTGCCTTCTATCTATATAGTCTTTGTGTCAGAGTTGACACATAAGACATTCACAGGTAATCCCCCATTGCTGCCTTCTATCTATATAGTCTTTATGTCAGAGTTGTCACATAAGACATTCACAGGTAATCCCACATTGCTGCCTTCTATCTATATAGTCTTTGTGTCAGAGTTGTCACATAAGACATTCACAGGTAATCCCCTATTGCTGCCTTCTATCAATATCCTCTAGGTGTGCAGGTATGGCTGCTGTAAAAAGCAGGCAAGCAATTGACCAGGCTGATATTATAAATTCTCTAAGGGAGAGAATGTGTACATGATTCAAGTAATAGTGGAGAATCTACAACACTAACCAGACTGCAAGAATTCCAAGTCAAATGGGTGTAGCTAGACAAAACACTATGCTGGTAGCTGAAGAAGAATAGTAAACCAACAAAGAACCAGGGCCGTTAGACACCACACGCTGAGAGACATACTGGGTAGGAGATTATAGCACTTATTGGTTCGACATGCAGCGACAACTAAAACTAATCTATATCCTGTTCATGTCAGAGTTGTCACATAAGACATTCACAGGTAATCTCCCATTGTTGCCTTCTATCTGCAGATAGATAGGCAACATTACAGAAATCGTACAATAGTAGATGTGGTTCGAGAACATGAGGAAGACCAAGAGACAGATGGATACGATTGCGAGAGAGAGACAAAGAGATAGATGGAAAGACATTATAGAAATCTTACAATAGTTGTAGATGTGGTTTGAGAACATGAGGAAGACCAAGAGATAGATGGATAGACATTATAGAAATCGTACAATAGTAGAAGATGTGGTTTGAGAACATGAGGAAGAACCAAGAGATAGATGGATAGGCAACATTACAGAAATTGTACAATAGTAGATGTGATTTGAGAACATGAGGAAGACCAAGAGACAGATGGATACGATCGCGAGATAGATAGATGGATAGACATAGAAATCTTACAATAGAAGATTTGGTTTTAGAACATAAGGAAGACCAAGAGATAGCTGGATAGACATTATAGAAATCTTACAATAGTAGAAGATGTGGTTTGAGAACATGAGGAAGAAGAAGACCAAGAAACAGATAGAAAGACATATATAGAAATTATTTAGTTTGTTATTTCTTCATTTGGACAATGTTGAAATATACATGCTCATTGAGAATATATTGGGCAACAAATGTGCTGCCTTTATTTCAAACAATACCCCGACTCAAGCTGGCAGAAGTATTGACAGAGCCGATGTCATCAATGCTGTATGCTCTCATTTATGTGATGTGCATGAGTCTCAGACACTGGACTGATTGCGAGAATTCAGAGTTAAGTACGAAAGGGCATGCTTGTAAGGCAAGGGACACTGATAAAAAGAAAAGCATGCTTTCAGGCAAAAATAGTCTGAAGGGACATACCCATCGCCCTGACTACGCCTGAGTTCATAGCGTGAGAATGCAAGAAGAAGTCGTTAAGTTTGGACATGCCAGACAGTTTCATTTTTGTAGTAGAAAGATTATTCTCTTTTCTTGGGTATGGTGTGCAATTGGACTTTGGGATTGCTGCTGCATTGGAGCATGCATAGGAATGCCCACTGTGCCGTAATGTTGATCGTATAACAAAACATATCCCCTTGTATATATACTTTCGTCCAAATTTTACATTTTTATTTCCAGATACCTTGGATATGTAGACAAAATTGGTATGGCATATGAAGCTCCCTCATTGGCTTGTGGGTTTGGAGCATATATGGCACTGGTATGGTCTCTTTTAATTAAAATATGTAATTACAAGTTATATAGCTTTGAAACTAAATTAAAAATTTTCAATTCCAATGTTGTATCAATCCTAACATATGCCAGCGAGAGTTGGAAAATGACTAAAGATATAAAAAGTAAGTTGAATGCATGTGAAAATAGATGTCTGCGAAAAATTATGAACGTAAAAATGGAGCGAATTCAGGAGAAGTGATGAAATCAGAGAAATGTCTGGTCAACCACTGTTATAAGAAGGAGAAGATGGAGATATGTTGGACACACTTGAGAAGAAATGATCAAAGAATGCCAAGGCATACATTGAAATGGGAGGCAAAGGTTTCAAGAAAGAGAGGACAAATAAGGAGACCCTGAAACGAACTTTGCTGAGAGAGGCAAGAAATATCTGTCTCAATTCCATGGAATAGATTGAGCGAGTTGCCCAGGACTTAGGGGTATGGATAAATTACTTGCAGTAATAATGCAATGTATAAGTACAAAAAATATATTAATATATATATATATGGGCTGGTATTGATCATGTACATCATCATCAGGTGCCGGCTAGCATTGGCGATCATGGATCTCCACAAATCTCTGGTGTTTGCTATCAACTCAGATTTTGACGCTCTTTCGTGCCATAAAGTCAAGCTATCCAAAATTTTCTCTCTGTTTCATCTACCCTCGATTTTTCCGGTTGCCACATTGTGTTCTAAACCTTCATTCCTCATCACATGTCCGATAAATGATGACTGCCTCTTTCTTATAGTGATGATAAGCTTTCTGTGTCTTGGCCTCATTCAGCACCTCAACATTAGTCATTTTAGCAGTCCATGGGATTCTCATCATTCTTCTGTAAAACTACATCTCTGTGGCCCTCAGAGAATTTTCGATCTGTTTGTTTATTGTCCATGACTCGCATCCGTATGTCAGTATTGGTTCTATATAGCACTGTATAACTCATTCTGATCTCAATTGACAATGACTTGTTGCATATAATGCTTCTCATTTTCTGGATCACTGCTTTCACCTGCCCTATTCTGTTTTTTTATTTCTGATCGACATCTGCCATCTGATGTTACCAGAACTCCGAAGTATTTAAATTGATGTGCTTGTCTTAGCTCAGTCCCATTTACTGCGATGGTGCATTTTATCAAAGTCTACTTTTTTTATATGATCAAAACTTATGTTTTCTTAATATTCAACCCCAGTCCTTTGTTGTTACTTTCTGTCACAACCTTATAAAAAGCAGTCAGTTTAATAACAATAGCATTCTATTACACTTTGTTTCCTGATACTGTGACATATTGTTCTTTTTATTTTTTCATTATTTCAGCCACTCATCCGAGATGCAATGAACAAGAAAGGGGATTTGTCAAAAGAGGAAGCAGTCGAGTTGATAGACCGTTGCATGAAATTGTTGTTTTACCGCGATGCCAGAGCATTGAACAAGGTACGTTTAGATTGACTGATTAGCTACTGAATTGAAAAATGTGCTGTGGCTAAAATAAATTTATAAATCCTTTTTAGTATATCCTATTATCATATTAAATGTATATCCTTTACAGGATGTAGCCATCAACCACAGTAAACGAGTCACTGATTTAGGCACCACTTATAAGTTCAGTAGTGTGTCATTGCTTTCTGATTGGTGAGATCTATTTTTACCTTTTTTAAAAAAAAAAGAAACAATTTGCTTCCAAACTGCCTGCGGTGGAGGTTGAACCAGTTACGCTATGGTTATGATCAAGCTCACTAGCACTTAAGCTATAGATGCTCATTACTGTATAGTATATCCAATAATAAGACAAATTCCAAGAACACCGTTGTAAAAAGATAAAACAAAAACATTACAACAAACATGGAAATGATAACCTAAAGAAAAACCAAACTCAACCATCCGAACTAGGGGAAGTCCCTCCAACAGGGAGGCAAATGAAGTATTGCAGGGAAAGCCAAAATGATTCGGTAATGCAAACTAACTTTCTTTCCTGTTGGAAAACTGCCAGAATTGGTTGCTGGAAAGTTAGAACATTGCTATAGAAGGGCAAAACAGCCCAACAGAGATGAAGAACTAAAGGATAGACATTCTGGGACGGACTGACATTCTTCTTCAAATGATTCATATGGATCTATTTGTATGTGGTCTAATAGCGATTGTACGCGGTGCCATTTATGCGCCTAAAAGTAAGCCAGCACATCCGATTTCTGCGATGCATTTTATTTACTAGGGTAGCTTCCTAGGCCCCTACCTCATTCGCCTCTTACGGACGGCGGGACTGATATTAAAAGGATAGGCAAGACTTTGATAAAGGGATGGAAGAGGTTTGTTGCAGACCTATGCTCTGTTGATAGGTGAAGAAGAGATGTAAGCCTAAGGGTTCCCGGTCTAGTCTTCTATTATTGTAGGATTTCTGTCATTCTCTTGGTCTTCCTGTCCAGATCGTTTACTATTCCATTTATTTACCTGGCAATGTGTGTATACTAAAAAAAACTATATATTCATTACTTCTCATGCAGTACCAACTGGCACTTATCACTAAAGATGGAGTCGATCTGAGAGGTCCAATTGTGTCAAAGACAAGCTGGGAGGTAGCTCACATGGTCAAGTAAGTAAATCATTTAGCTTGATTGTCCTATAAATTACAGCATGTTCTCTCAACTGTTCTATAAATTACAGCATGTTCTCTCAACTGTTCTATAAATTACAGCATGTTCTCTCAACTGTTCTATAAATTACAGCATGTTTTCTCAACTGTTCTATAAATTACAGCATGTTCTCTCAATTGTTCTATAAATTACAGCATGTTCTCTCAACTGTTCTATAAATTACAGCATGTTCTCTCAACTGTTCTATAAATTACAGCATGTTCTCTCAATTGTTCTATAAATTACAGCATGTTCTCTCAACTGTTCTATAAATTCAATTTCTCAACTGTTCTATAATTCAGCATGTTTTCTCAACTGTTCTATAAATTACATTTGTTGGTAGGGAGCAAACGATCGGTTGGTGGATAGAAAAAACACTTTAAAGACACCCTAAAAGTGTCTCTAAAAAAGAAACTGTCTCTACTGCCTGTGTAATACCGAATTTTTTACTGCATTTAAAACTGTCGGTTTAGAACTTTTTCTTTATGCTCCCGACAGTAAATACTCCTTGACCATACGATGGATCAAACTCGGGTCTCCTGAATGGGAGCCATCACTCAAATCCATTTGACCAGACACTCCTCAGAAGTGTCTCTAAAATGTTTCAATGTAGACACCACATACTTGGAATCCCTTGCTCAAGATTGTAAAATGTGGCAATGTAACAACACAAGAGGACTTGCATAGCTGAGAACCATAATTGAGGCACAGAGAAAACAAGCTGCACAAAAAGATGAAACATACAACACTTACAGGACTAACCTTGATCATGTATGCCCACCTGTGGTAGGGGATTGTGTTCCAGAACTGGACTTGACTCACCTCTGCACACACCAGAGAGGTGCAACAATATACATCTGAAACTGTTGTAACTTCTTAGACTAGTGCGCCAGGTTCAATTTCACAGTGAGCGTGGGTTTTGTTTAGACCATAGTGGCTCTCAGGTTGACGCAGCCTCACTTGGGTACCAGAAAAGCACTTGAATAGTAAAGGTGGCCGGCGTGTTGTTGATCACATCAACTGCCCCAAATATGATATACTGAGGCAAACTCCCTGGCCTAATGAAACATCACTGGACAGAAAACTACATGAACCTCTGTGTGAGCTACAAAAGACAGTGAAGTTTATACAAGAGACAACATTGAATATATAGACAATATTTCAAGTGGCAGGAAGGAAGGGTGGGATAGTCCAAATTCACCACTACAGCAGTCTGGCCATTGAGTCATTCGTATATGTCGATTCCTCCCTGCCAATAATGGCTGACATTCCGTTTCTGAGGACATCTTTTGGGGGGTTTGATCTCTAGATATTTGCAGTCCCCTGCTGACGAGATCTGTCTTCCGGGTTTGTCTGGAGTCGTCCTACTCTAGGTGACTTCAGCTTTCTGTTGCCTGGCTCATCAACCCAGGCTTTTATGCAGGTTGTGCTCCCTGGACACTATAGTTTTATCCCATATACTTGGAGGAAAATGTCATAGAAGACAAGAAAGAGGATGTACTCCTCAAGGGAGAGAGAGAACGACTGCTATTTGTCTTACAGCTGGGGGATGGGTTGGTTGCAGCTAGAGCATTTACCACTCGCTGATGGGTTCTGCGCTGTCACCTTATGACACAGTCTGAAGGATCATAAATACACACAAATACTACGATACGGTAGGCTAATGTGGAGAGTGCCACAGTCTAAGCACATCCACTCATCACCATCTTGAAATCGGAAGTCGTAGTCAGTAACAAAGACCGATATTTGTGGAGATTCATAATTGCCGACACCATCTAGCAATATCACATGATGATAACTACCATAAATGAGAGAGCGGACATGCTAGCATCAACAGCATCGATTGTTGGGGAGTTGAAGATGGATATGGGGATATTCTTCGGTCTCTTCGCGACTGCCTGTTAGATGAGAACACTAAAATAGATATTGAATCGATCCAGCGATTTAGGCAGTTTGGAGTTACCCATTGTACAAGTAGAACTGCCTGAGGGACAGAGTTAGAGTGTGTTTAATCAGCGAGCCACGGGAACCATCAGTATGCATACTCTTCTATATCTGTTGGGGGAGACTGTGCACCTATGGGTCTGCCCGAAGTGCAATGACATCAGTTTAGTAATCAATAACCAAACGATAACTAGAGTTTGATAAATTTGTCACGTCAATAGAATTTCTATGTTTTCAAATTTTAACGCATATATTCGTTTGTTTATCTTTTAGGAAGAAAGTAAGTTTCATCATTTTTCTCCATCATGTAGTTCTTCCCTGTAAAAATATGAGTTTAAATTAGGTGGTGGCGGTAGTCTTGTTGTTATCTGCTTATATTACAATTTTGATAATTGTTTTGTAAGTTAATGACGATTGTACAAATTCTAGAGAAATGTTTAATTTAGTCGTCGGATCATCATCACCTCACATCGAACTAATTAGTAGATAAGTGCTCGGATCTCCTCAGTATATCTCTCAGTTTAGTTTAGTCATCGGATCATCATCACTGCACATTGAACTAATTAGTAGATAAGTGCTCGGATCTCCTCCTCAGTATTTCTCTCAGTTTAGTTTAGTCATCGGATCATCATCACTGCACATCGAACTAATTGGTAGATAAGTGCTCGGATCTCCTCAGTATTTCTTTCAGCATGTGGCAACTAAAGATACCAGTCCTTTGTTGGTTTCTATTCTTCTTTGACTTCCAGTATAGTTTAGTCGTTGGATCATTATCACTGCACATCGAAGGCATCTAACCACACAGGTTCTTTGTTGGTTTACTATTCTTCTTTGGCTACCAATATAGTGCTCTTGTCTAGCTACACCACATTTGGTGTTAGCTACAACACTCTTCATGATCAAGTAGCTTGTCCCTTCCGGAACTTGGCTTCTTGACAGCAGTCCTGAAAAACTCTCAGTTCTGTGCAAGTTAACCTACGTCAGCAGCAGTCATTCTCAGATCGTCAATGACATTTTGTACTGTACCCATCATCTTCTAGGTCTTCCTCTCTATCTTCTCCAGGCACTCATGTCATTTGATGTGTCCAAAATATTTAATTTTTCTTGATCTTATGTTCTTTAATTGCCAACTCTCTTGCATAATAGTAACACTGCGACCTACAAGGCATGTCGTAAGACGTGACTGAGGTAGGAGCCTAGAAAGCTACGCTAGTAAATAAAAAGTGTTGCAGAAATTGGATGTGCTGGCCTACTTGTAGGTGCATAACTAGCACAGCATACAATCCCTCTTAGGCTTGGATCACATACAAATCACAAAGAGTGGTTAACAAGTGAGTCGATATGGAGCGTTCGAAGAAGAAATAAATGCAAATTTTATATTCATTTATTTTCTGATTATACTTATGTTGCATAGCTACCTTCTTTGTTTGTGTGTGGCTCTAGCCTCTTGTTGATCTATTCTGACTAAAATAACCAAGCTGTTTTCCTGAAACAGTCCAGAAAAATGATTTGGAGAAAATACAAATGGGAGATACAAACAACCCAGAGCATAAATACACTAAACAGAAAAGTGCAGTCTTCAGACTTAGAACGGGACACTGCTGTCTCAGAGCACACCTCCATAGAATGGGTCTCATGGACTTGACAGCCTACACCTGTGGAGCACCAAAGCACATCCTGCAAGACTGCCGCAGTGTGAGAATGAAAATCTGGCCAACAGAAACAATTCTTCAAACAAACTGGGGAAGACCTCAAGCGCACTGCCCTGTTTATGACACATACCGGAGTAGTCGCATAGTAGAAGTTGATCGAGAAGAAGACCAAGCATTTGCTGTTGTTTATTTTAATTTTTTGCTTTCGTTGTAAGTTTAGTCCCATCCTTTTTATTTTGGAGTTTTGTTTTGTAGCGGAAATGACCACCAGGTGCAATCAATGTTGAAAAATTCTTTCTCACTTTCTTGTGCTATGCCAGATGGCACATATTGTTATGGACGGTCTTCTTCTTTGCCATCGCTATTTTGATGATTGTGTACACAGACTCCAGTTAACCTAACTACTTTAGAAGTATACACATCCATGTCAGTTTCTGGTTATCCGTTGCCAGATAAAGACCTTTTAGTGAAACGCGCTGTATATTGTATTTATACTTTGTTTTACTTGTTTCGTCATAGTTTTGCTGCAGTCTTCCCTTATATCCATGATACTTCTATCTTTCTTCTTTTCTTAAATCCAGTTTTGCCTCACAGCGTCGGAGATAAGAGATTTCTAGAACTAGCTTTTGTGTATGCTTCATAAATAATATCTTTCGTTACTTAAGTTATCTCTTTTGCTTTGTATCATTGCAACATTACTCTTTAAGGTGCACTGTCTCTTGGTAATCTGTTTATGTGGCGAACCATTTAATTTGTTGTTTCTTGATGAAGTTTAGTACTGATGTTGTACCCACTTTTTCCTGATGTCTTCATTTCTCAACCGGTCTCTTCTTGTTACTCCCAGCATTCTGCATAGACACTTCATCTCTGTCGTGGTTAGTTATCTTCTATCATTTGATGTCAGCTTCCACGTTTTACACTGATATCATAATGTTGAAAGATTGTGTTGAACAATGCTCTTTTAGTGCTCATGGTGACATGTTTGCATTTTAAAATTATCGCCATTTGTCCTATCATTTGATTTGCTTTGTTGCATCCATGTTGGATGTTGTTAGTTATTCTTCCGTTTGCAGAAAAAATCTTTGACTTGTTTTAATGGGTGATTGTTGATGGAGATATTGGTAGTGTTTTCCTCGAAGATGCTGTCCTCATGTTATAACAGCAGAAATTCATTTTGTTTTTGGTTTGATATGATTTTTCATCTTTGAAATAGACACATGTTTAATATTTTTTGTACAGGGGTTACGAATAGTGATGCAGCAAGCTGGTACATCAGACACCATTGAGTGAATTTGAAACAAAACAGAGACTTGAATCGCATCAGAAGAGCAATTAAGAATTATTATATTTTGTTTGATGGTTTATATTTTTGTGTGTATGAATCTGTATTATGATATTGTTGTTTGTCATATTTTTGTTTGTTTATTGAGAGGGGTGTCCCATCAGCTAAAGTTTTCTAGTCTACACCTCTGGGAGGCAGGACTCACTTCTATGTTCTATGGAACATCAGCAGGATACTAGTTTTCACTTATTACACTGACTTGGCTGGACATGCTACAGTGCAGGATAATGAACATGC
This sequence comes from Arion vulgaris, assembly GCA_020796225.1. Classification (NCBI taxonomy): domain Eukaryota; kingdom Metazoa; phylum Mollusca; class Gastropoda; order Stylommatophora; family Arionidae; genus Arion; species Arion vulgaris. The sequence goes on from CM036777.1 coordinate 20,065,434, forward strand.
AGATATTCTTACAAACAATGCGCCGATTCAAGCAGGCAGAAGTATGGACAGAGCCGATATCAATGCGACACGCTCTCATTTATGTGCAATGCGCAAGTGCCAGACACTGTTGTCTTCATGGTAGAGAGATAAGATATACTAATCAACTTCTCATTAGTAAAGAAATCCTTGTTGTTCCATGTGGTATACAGTGTTGGGCCCGCATTTTTCATTGACCCTCGGCACATGATGTGGTCAACATCATGTCGGCCACCTTCCCGTGCTTTCCTGGTACCCAATTGAGGCTGCATTGACCTGAGAGCAGTTATGGCTGGAAACATATTCCACACCCAGTGTAGAATTGATCCCGGACCACTAGCCTAAGAAGCAAGTTCACTAACAATTACACTACTTTTGTTCTTCTTGTAGAGCTAGACAAAGATCTTCAATCCTGCTAGTTCTTCTGCATTCACCCGCTATAAATTCAGGCGTAGCCATGGCACCAAGTGTGGTGCTTCTGAGTTTTGCGTGAAAGCCTGCTTACCATTTTATTGGTTGCCTTTGCCATACATTCGGGCCTTCTCTGACTTGAGAGGTGCTAGTTTACTGAGAAAGAAAGTGATCTAGTGCGTCATTGTATGATTTGTATTGAAGTGTTGGGGGGTGTTTGTGGTAGTTTGTGGCTTGTATTTCTGTGTGGTTTCAAAGTGTATATTGTACACATAAACGATGTTTAACATTTGCATCATGTGTTTGAGTTCTGTTTGATGTAATTCAATGTCTGTTCTTCTTCGGACGCTCCATATCGACCACTTGTTAAATCACTCTATGTGATCTGAGTCTTCTTCGGACACTCCATGTCTACCACTTGTTAAATCACTCTATGTGATCTGAGTCTTCTTCGGACGCTCCATATCGACCACTTGTTACGCCACTCTATGTGATCTGAGCCTAAGAACGATTGTAAGTTGTGCCTATGAGAGACATTCAACTCAGAGCAGGCTATTAAATGATATGATATGATATTCAAGTCTACTGTGTGGCTCCTTGGGTATGGAAGAACAGAACCATTGTCTCCTTGTATGTTGTAAAAGGTGCTTAAGAGTGGTGGATCAGAGCCTGGCCCCATGTCATAAAAACAAACACAAATCTCTTCTCCGCCTTCAACTCCCAATGGAATACATCCTTCAACAAACTTCTTCCAGGTCTTGCCATCCTTTCCATTTTAAATCACTTCCACGCCTATGCTTTTAATAGTCTCCGGCTCTCTTCTGCTATTTTTAGACCTTCCATTACTCCTCGTTCCTGCAGGTTCCAAAACTGTCTGTCTTACAATGCTTTCGGCCGGTCTTCTCAATGTGTGTCCTATCCATTGTCAGCATCTCTTCTTTAGCTCTTTATCCACTGGTACCTGCTTAGTTCTTTCTCTGAGTTCCTCGGTCGTAATCTAATCATACCATCTCAGTCCCTCTATTCTACGTAAACATCCATTTATGAAGGTCTGTAGTTTTCTGATGGTTTCTCTTGTTGTCCTCCATGTTTCCGAACCATAGAACAGCACTGACTTCACATTTGATTGAAAGATTCTCAGTTTTATGTTTGTTTTGATCTCCTTTGGCTTCCATATCTTACTCAATGCAATAGCACACAAACGACGAGGCCCCCTTCCCCAAAAGAATCAAAACAAAAAGCCCAAACTGAAAGCAGTTACTCTCAATCATCAAGTAGCCTGTCCCTATCGGAACTTAGTTTCCATGTCAGCAGTCATGAAACACTCTCTGTTCTGTGCAAGTTGACCGGCGTCAGCAGCAGTCATTCTCAGATCGTCAATGACATCTTGCACCCATCGTCTTCCTCTCATTCTTCTTCCAGGCATCATTCCCTCCAAAATTATCTTCTCTATGCACTCATGTCGTTTGATGTGTCCGAAATATTTAATTTTCCTCCGTTTTATGCTCTCTTTAATCTCAAGCTGTTGCAGGACAGAAGCATTTGTTCTTTTCTGTCCAATATATTCTAAGTACTCTTCTGTGCCCGTCTGCCCAGCGTGTTCGTAGCGCGTTGGACTACAGGTGACTATCCTCTGTGTGTGCGGGTTCAATTCCGCGGGATGGCAGAAAAAGCCCCAGATTTACTGTGCTCGTGGCACCGAACCGAAGGGTTACGATGTCCATGGCACCGAGCCGAAGAGCTGAAAAGCTCAAGTGCTTCTGGATCGGGAAAAAGGACTCTTCTGTAACATTTGCATTCAAAGGCATTAATGATCTCTGCCGTTTTGTCAATGTTCCATGTCTCACAACCATATGTCGCCAAAGGAAAAACGCAGACTTGGGACCGACTAGTCTCTCTTATTAAGGATGAAAAGTGATCGATTGATTGATAGGACCATCATCATTGCACTTTGTGAGTCTTCTTCTTTGCGTTCGTTCTTTCGACCAATTTTAATCACTCTTTGTGATATGTTTGATCTTTGCCAAGAACGTGTATACTTGCACATTGGTTTGGTAGGTCCCTAAACGCATAGACTTCTACACGTTTAGGACATGTGCATCCGATTTCAGCCAAACCTCCTTAGTCGCCTCTTACGACATGCGTGGCAGATAACAGTGGTTCTATTCTTTACACCCCAAATTTGGGCCCCGGTAACCACTCGGGCGACTTTGTGAGTAACCATGTGTGCTCGATATTTTTCTAACACAGGAAGAACTCAGTGGCGGTGCACGAACTCCGTTGCACCGGCTAGTGTATTCTAAGTACTCTCAATACATCGAGATAGAAGGAGTAAAAACTACAAATAAATATAAAAATACATGGACAAATACCGAAACAATTGGGCAATATCTTGCATCTAGGACAGTTGATACAAATGAAGTTCTATAGAGGAATGAAGCGCCCGAGTGGTTACCTGGGTCCAAATTTGGGGTGTAAAGAATAGAACCACTGTTACCTGACACACATGCCGTAAGAAGCAACTAAGGAGGTTTGGCTGAATTCGGATGCACGTGTCCTAAACGTGTAGAGGCCTACGAAACCAATGTACAACGTATACACGTTCTTGGCAAAGATCAAACATATCACAAAGAGTAATTAAAATTCGTCGTAAAGTATGTATGCAAAGAAGAGGAGGAATGAAGAAAAAATTACTACAAGAAATTAAATTTGGTGCTGAAGTCGGCGATACTAGGCCAGAAGGCGCACCAGAACCCATACTATATCACGCTTATACATACACAAATGCTAACCAGGTACTGGGACAGTAGGGGGACTGCCTAGAGTAGTTGATAGTAGCTCGGCCTGCTAGCTGTGAGACGCCTCATAGCTCGGGTTCGAACCTACTGTCCGGCATTTGTTCGAGTCCCTGGTCTTACTCAGGACGATAACGTGAGTACCTCTGAAGTCGGAGAAAATCTGCCTGTATGGCGAGGGAATACTAATTACGAGTACATTGAGCACACGGCTGCCAGTGTAAAGTAATTTACAATGTGCACGCTGCTGCCATTGTAAGAAATTGAAAAACGGATTTTCACGCAAAAATCAGTTTCAGAGATGAAACTTCGTCTGAGTTGAAAGCGGACGAAAGAAAAAAGAAAAAAAAACTGGGACAGTTAACACCACTGTTGTCCATAAAGAGATACCGCTAACAACTAAAGCAAATCTCATAAGAACAGATTTTCTGGCCAACACTATGTTACCAGTGTCAAACATGGCAAATAACAGAAGTTAATGAACGGAATATCATAACACGAGATGATGTATCTTAGAAGAGCTGCAGGTGTGACAATAAGAGACAAAATTAGAAACGAAGAAATCTGAAGAAGACTGGATGTGAAACCAGTTATGCAATTCATAAAAGAACAACAAATTAAATGAATCCTGACAAGACTGCCCTGTTATCGACTACCAAGAAAAGGAGGGAACCCTTTCATACCTCGTGGTATATAGGTCAATACAGTGTTAGGCCTGTATTTTTCATTGACCGTCGGCACACAATAGATGATGTCCCAGAGCATGTCTGGTACCCAGTTGAAGCTGGGTCGAACCTGAGAGCCGTCGTGGTTGGGAAAAATTCCACGCGCATTGCGGGAGTTGAACCCAGACCACCAGCCTTGCGAAGCGAGTTCACTAACAACTACGCTACAGCGGATCCACTACCACAGAGAGCAACACTGAAAACGTACTGAGCAAGATGAAGACCACGCAAAATCTGGAGCGTTTGCATTAAGGACCTCCTTAAGAAAACGAATAACAGCTTACAAAGTGCATTAGAACAAACACACACACGATTACTACATCTCCCAAAAACGTCTACAAAGAAGTAAATGGTGGAAGAAAAGAAGACTAACGCTTACATATAGATTATACATTATAAACAAACAGTGGCGGTTCGTCATTAAGGGCCAGTGGGACCGGGCCCCACCAAAAATAAGGTGTAACGTATATTTATTATTTTATACATTAAAATGTATCCTAACCGAAACCATGATTTTTCCGAAAATTTATGTCTGGCACCACCAACAAAATGATCACGCGCCGCCACTGTAAACAAATCTCGTACTGTTGATCAAGGTTCGCTTAGTTTATTAAGTTACTGCATTCAAAACTATACTGTAACAGAGATGAACTCGACAACAGTTATCTTTGTCCCAGGTCATACTGGGATAAAGGGCAATGAGAGAGCGGATGCACCGGCGAGCAATGCTACGATCGAGAATGCGTCTTCTATGGACAAGTGACATCATCAGCGCACTAGGAGAAAACATACGCTCTGAAGATTTCAATGAAGAAGATAAAGGGTATTCTCTACCTTGGTTGTGCATGCCGATAGGTGCGGGAAAACCCAGTAGATACATCAACCAATACAGAACGGAAGTTGTTAGTCTAAACACACTGAAATGCCTGCTTGGGAGGAGATCGGAGCAATTATGAACATGTGCGATGAAGATGTTTCTCAAATGAACAAAGAACAGTGGGACATGTCCAATGAAGATGTTTCTCAAATGAACAAAGAACAGTGGGACATGTCCTATGAAGATGATTCTCAAATGAACAAAGAACAGTGGGACATGTCCAATGAAGATGATTCTCAAATGAACAAAGAACAGTGGGACATGTCCAATGAAGATGTTTCTCAAATGAACAAAGAACAGTGGGACATGTCCAATGAAGATGTTTCTCAAATGAACAGTGGGACATGTCCAATGAAGATGTTTCTCAAATGAACAAAGAACAGTGGGACATGTCCTATGAAGATGTTTCTCAAATGAACAGTGGGACATGTCCAATGAAGATGTTTCTCAAATGAACAGTGGGACATGTCTGATGAAGATGTTTCTCAAATGAACAAAGAACAGTGGGACATGTCTGATGAAGATGTTTCTCAAATGAACAAAGAACAGTGGGACATGTCTGATGAAGATGTTTCTCAAATGAACAAAGAACAGTGGGACATGTCTGATGATGTTTCTCAAATGAACAAAGAACAGTGGGACATGTCCTATGAAGACGATCCTTCAATGAACAGTTGACTTCAACATAAGAACACATCTGACGGTATAAACATCTAAAAAATAGCGATCGCAAGAAGATGAAATCAAACATTTTTGGAAACCAAGTAGTCCAAAAAAAAAGACTGGTAACCTGGGCAGATGACGCTCAACAATCCAGGAGGGAAGGTTGTCTAAGGGTGGCTACCCTAAAATAAAATAGCAACCTGCTGCCTTGCTGGGGACAGCCAAGGCTGACGAAGAGCGAACTCAGTAAACGCTGGCTAAAACCGGACACATCACCGAAGGATAAGCACCAGAGCTCCAAATGGTGCTAAAGATGTGACGAACCACACCAATGCTAAGGCTGCATGAATCAGATTCATATGACTAAAAAGCTGTTCGCACGCATAAGTGTTTCCAAATAACGAAACCATCGACAGCGCATGTTTGTAAAACACAGGATATTTATCCTTGTCCATAAACGTTTTATAAAACTCTTCACAGCTAAACAAGCTCTCAGAACACAAAATTATTCTCCAGTGGATACCAGCCCACTGTGGCGTTCCAGGAAATGAGAGAGCAGACATGCTGGCTAAGGAGGGAACAAAATTTACACAATAGAAACACCCAGTATCACTACCAGAAATCAAGACACATATCAAAAGAAAGTACAAAGAGGTATGGAGGCAACAAACCCACAGCAAACACCCACAAGATCCCATCAGCAGACTAAACAGAAAACAGCACACAACAATCTTTCGCCTAAGAACAGGTCACTGCAGGCTCAACCGCCACATGCACAGAATAAAGCCTGCTCAGACTGCACAGTGTGCATGCCAGACAGAAACACACAGACTCCAGAGCACATCCTGCAGTCATGTCCATCATACATACACCAACGAAATGAAACATGGCCTCATGAACAAAGCTTACAGACCAAGCTATGGGAACTCCAACTGACATGCAGCTTCATAGAGGCAACCCATCTCATGATTTAGACGAGCATACGAAACCGAACGCAAAGAAGAAGAAGATAAAACTCTTCCAAACCAAATGATAGAATTTCTCCTATAACTGTATCACAACACATTTCACAATGTTCCATTTGTAATCGTCTTGGTAATAAATTCACGTCTACCGCGAATAGCGTTGCAAATGCACAAAAAAGCACATGATGTTTTTTTTAAATCCTGAAATCGGTTTTCAAATTCGAGGTTTAAGTCGAAGTCAGATATCCAAGAAGCGTATTTATCCGTCGCCTCCTGTGTGACGTCTGGTTGCAATGACAATGTAGACAAGTGAGTACAGTTTTTTGTCTTCAACTGTTGTTCCCAAAGACCAAGTTATATTTGAAATGCAGACAGGATACCTTGTTAAAGTAGTTTAAACTCTTATGATAAATATGTATTTCAACGACGATGGCAAAATCTCTCCAGACGCAGTAGTGATAATAGTACGAAACTATAGAATAACACGGAACTTTGTCAAGCTGGACTGAAAGTAGTTATGAGTATGAACTCGACAGCGTTGCGAGCTTCCTTAAGACTGCCGAAGAGGATATGTATCAAATTGAAGTCATATTAATTTATCAAACACGCTCAGACAAAAAAACAGGTAACTTGAGTGTCAATAGGATATGAAATAGCTAAAATCTAGAATTTTCAGAAAATGCAGGATATTTAAAAAGCTCAAAACCAATGAATACTTCAAAAATGCGAATATTTCATTCTTGAGCTATAATTAAAATATCTGATACGAACAACTCATGATGTTAGTATTTGATGATAGTACAAAAGTTATCGAAATAGGAAACTGCGTAAAACTAAAATACGACACATAAAAACTAGTTTTTAAATAATACGGAAAAGGACGAACAATGAAACTTTCGACCAAAGTGATAAAGCTTGGTCGAAACATGCCTTATCTCCATTGATTTTAAAACATAGAGTACGTGTTCCCTATCTACATAAATTTACATTATGTTCATTTGACTATTCCCGGTTAGAAATGACGCCGGCGAATGAGCCACGGGCCAGAAAGTACCTTCTAGATGCTTATAATCTACTATCCTGTGCATGTCGGTGTTTGCGCACAGTCAACTTAAAGAAATCAACCGACTAGGCCAGACAACTGACTGGGGAATCCCTGACCTAGATCAGAGAAGGGAGCTGGAAAATATAGATGTTTGATAGAACACTGCAAGCTTTTGCAATTTTTCTCAATTCTGTGAGTCTATGGTTATTTATTGATGAAAAATATTCATAATATTGATATTCTTTATTGTTAAACTTAACTTGTTGCATAATATAACTTCGAGTTAGCATTTTGTGTTGATTTTAAAATGAATTCGTCTATATACAACAATACTGGAATGCGAGGTCACGTGGTGTAGTTGTGGTCTGATTTTCCATAGTTCTTACCTGAGTCCGAAGGCCCATAAGTTTATAGTTGGCTCTGCCGAAGGCCCATAAGTTTACAGTTGGCTCAGCCGAAGACCCATAAGTTTATAGTTGGCTCTGGTTTGCGACAATGAAAGCGGGCAGGCTTGCATCATCGGCATTGATTGTTGGGGAGTTGAGAATGAATAAGTGGGATGTTTTTCGGTCTCTTGGCAACCGCCTGTTGGATGAGGACACTAAAATTGATGTTGAATTACTCCAACAATTTAAGGAGTTGGTATTTCAACGTGCAAGCAGAAATGAATTTTAGATTGAAAACGGGGTCAAAGGCGAAGGAAGAGGCGCGCCAGGATTAGAGAGATGGCTCTAATCCCCTGCTCTCACCTCCAAGTGGTGACCTTGGTAACAGACGGTAGTTCCGGTCTGGCTAAGAGGGCGGTTGCCGGGGGAGAGCTACTTTGGGGCAAGTAGAGATGCAAAGGTAGTCATGCCTGATGGGATCCGCTCGCAACACAGACAAGCGAACTCCCAGAGTGACTATTAATGTTCGCCTCTCCCGGCCGATGGGAAAAGCTAGAACGATACATGTGGAACCTCGCAGGGCGGAACTCGGAGCCCGCGCATATTCTCTCTTGAGCCGCCTCTCTAGAGCCGATGAGTCGAGGTGAGTTGCACGTGGGCATCATGGGGTGAAACTCGGTTTTTGCCCTCTAAAAGTCGGACAGCCCAGTGAGAATTGACGGAAATGGTGAGGTAGGCACCAGGGCAGAGCGAGCACGCACGCTGGCAAAGACATAGTGGGTCCCATCGAGGGGCAGGCCGGCACGGCAAGCACTGCAGCGGCGAGCATGGCAGGCAAGAGGGTGTGCGTCCCACCCAAATGTACAGAACAACTGGAAAGCCCAGCAGGGCAAAGCCAGTGCGCGTTTCCGCTCGCAGGAACTACTGCTGCCTTGTAGCTTGATTGGGGACAATCAAAGGCTAGCGGAGCAAACCGTAAACAAACCTGAACGGGCGGCAAACCAAGGTGTTCATTAAAACGACCGGTTTTGTTGGGCAGATGGCGCTCATAAGCCTGGGAGGGCAGGCCGTCTAAGGGTCGTTGCCCTGAAAGAAAATGGCAACCCGCTGCCTTGTGGGTTCGGCTGGGAACAGCCAAAGGCTAGCGGAAAGCGTACCGCAAACAAACGCTGGCTGAAATCGAACAGCCCACCCAAGGATAAGCAACTGTGCTCCAATAGGTGCTGAAGGTTGGTGCACGTACATTACGTTCTGATGTTATTGGTTATTTATATACCACAATAGAGTGATAAAAAATGGCCATAGAACGATCGAAAGAAGAAAAAGAAGATTGAAAAACGTTTAACCAAAGGATCACGGGAAGTATCAGTATCCAATCACTTCAATATCTGCTGGGAAAGATGGAGCACATATATATGCGTCTGCCCAGAGTGCCAGTTCAGTAACCTCCCTCCCATTCGTTCGCATGAAATATTGTCTGTATATTAAATGTTGTCTCGCCTGAGTGGTTACCGGGGCCCAAATTTGGGGTGTAAAGAATAGAACCACTGTTACCTACCATGCATGTCGTAAGAGGCGACTAAGGAGGTTTGGCTGAAATCGGATGCACATGTCCTAAAAGTGTAGAAGTCTATGCGTTTAGGGGCCTACCAAACCAATGTGCAACGTATACACGTTCTTGGCAAAGATCAAACATATCACAAAGAGTGATTAAAATTGGTCGTAAAGAACGAACGCAAAGAAGAGAGAAGAAATGTTTCTTTTGTAAAAACTTCCCTGTCTTTTGTAGCTCATACATAAGTCCGTGTAATTTTCTATCCATTATTGTTTCAATTCATTGACGTAATAAAATATTTAAAACTTCGAAGCTACTGCAGAGAGAAGAAAGTGTTTGTTTTTTATCAAAACGAAGAAGTTTGACGAAGAAGTCAAATATCTCTTCCGCAACTTGACTTCAACTGTAGCTTTTAAGGTAAGCACATTACTCTAATACTTTGTTAATATGTTAGTTCTATTATTTACTATTGATATTAGAAACATGTTGAACTGAATGCAAAAATATACACTCAAGGTTTTGTTGGTCACAATATAAAAATGTCTGCTACGGAAATAAAATGGAAGGTAAAATTGACAATATTATTATAATAACAAAAGACGATCAAAACATTAAAATACGATGACGAAGTCAAACAAGGCATTGGTCTCTCTCTCTCTCTCTCTTTGCCTTTTTACCCGGGTTGGGGCATAGGCCCTCAACCAACTCATGCCAAGTCTTCCTATCTCTAGCTATCTCCTGTAGTTCCCTCCAGCTCTTCTTTATATTGTTGATCTCCGCCTCCAAATCTCGTCTCCATGTATTTCTCGGCCTCCCTTCTTTCGCTGTCCCTGCGGGTTCCAGGCAAGGACCCTTCTTGTTATATTCCCTCCGGTTTTCGCAAAGTGTGTCCTATCCAGCGCCAGCGTCTTTTTTAACCTGTTCGTTCACTGGAATCTGTCTTGTTCTCTCCATAAGTTCCTCATTTGTGACCCTATCATACCATCTTATTCCCTCTATTCTGGCAGACACCAGTTGATGAATGTTTGCAATTTATGCGCTATTGTTTTAGTTGTTCTCCATGTTTCTGACCCATACAGTAGAACTGCTTTAACATTAGAGTTAAATATCCGAATTTTTGTTCTAGATTTGATTTCTTTGGACTTCCAAATGTTTCCCAGTGCAATGAAAGCTCCTCTTGCCTTCTGTATTCTTATTCTAACATCTCTATCTGTTCCACCCTCTTTGTCTACGTTGCTGCCCAAATATGTGTATGATTCTACCTCTTGAAGTGGATTTCCCCAGGAGATCGAGTTGTCGTTTGCTTGGTTAATTCTCAATATCTTTGTCTTTCCCTTATGAATGTTCAGCCCTAGTTGCTGGGACCTTTGATTCAATGTGTTTAGCTTATCCTGCATCTGATTTCGTGTATGTGACAGAAGGGCTATATCATCAGCGAAGTCCAGATCATCTAGTTGCTCTGTCAGAGTCAATTGGATTCCATTTCTGGTGTTAGTTACTGTGGTCTTCATAATCCAGTCTATTGTCAGTAAGAACAACAAAGGTGATAGAAGACATCCCTGACGCACTCCTGTTTCTATTCCGAAAGTATCTGTTAGTTTACCTTCATGAAGAACTCTACATTTCATATCTGTATATGTTGCTTTTATTAGGTTAATAATTTTCTGTGGGATTCCATAATGCCTCATTAATTTCCAAAGGTTTCCCTAGCAATACTGTCAAAAGCCTTCTCATAATCAACAAATCCGATATAAAGTGGGGATTTCCATTCAATACTTTGCTCTATTATTATACGTAATGTGGCTATCTGGTCAGCACAGGATCTATTTGGTCGGAAGCCTGCCTGTTCATCTCTTAGCTTTATATCGATGGCATCTCTCAGTCTCTCCAGGATGACTCTGCTTAGTATTTTCCCAGGTACTGACAATAGCATTATTCCCCTATAGTTTTCACACTTCTGAAGGTCCCTTTCTTTGGTAGCTTCACCAGGTATCCTTCTCTCCAGTTTGCTCGTATTTCTTCGGTCTCCCAGATTCTGCTAAATAATTTATACAGTATTTCTGTGGATGTGTTTATGTTGGCTTTAATCGCCTCCGCTGGAATACCATCTGGACCGACCGCTTTTCCATCTTTTAAAAGTTTAATGGCTTTACTAATCTCCTCCTTGGATGGTTTCTCACAGTTGATGTCCAAGTCAATTTCTGCCGGTTGGATATCTGGGGGTTTGTAGGTGCTGGTCTGTTCAGGAGTTCCTTGAAGTATTCCATCCATCTTTCCATTTGGTCTCTAACATTAGTGATAGTTTCCCCACTACTATTTTTGATCAACCCATTTGATGGTCTGTATTTTCCTGCTAGCTTTCTAGTGATATTGTAAAGATCCCTAAGGTTTCCTTTTCCTGCAGCTACCTCTGCTTCTCTTGCTAGATCTTCTACGTATTGTCTTTTATCTAACTTTATTTGTTTCTTCACTTTCTTGCTAGCTTCTGTGTACTTTTCCTGGGCTATGGCAGTTCTAGTTTTGCTATTATTTAAATCTGCTTTCCTCTTTTTCCTTTCTTCTATTTCCTTGAGAGTTTCTGGAGTTATCCATGCCTTATGATTCCGCTCCTTCTTTCCTAATACCTCTGTGCATGTTTCATTCCAAATATTTTTGGCTTGCTGCCAGCATTCTTCAGCACTCACCTCATCTTCTAATTGCCGCAACACCTCATACTTATTAGAGACTGTGACCGTGAACTGTTCCTTTGTTTCTTGACTTCTGAGGTATCCTACATTATATTGGTGTCTATGTTCATGGGATGTTATGTATCGCTTAAGCTTCAGTTTAATTTTACTTATCAGCAAATGGGGATCCGAATCTACATCTGCCCCCCTTAGGACCCTTACATCTTGTAGAGATGACCTGAATTTCTTGTTTATGCATATGTGGTCAATTTGATTTTCTGTTCTGTGATCTGGTGATACCCAGGTTGCTTTATGTATTCTTTTATGTGGAAAGACACTTCCACCTATGACGTATTGATTCGCTGCACAGAAATTAGTGAATAGTTCATTTTCGTTCATTATTCCTAGTCCGTGTTTCCCCATGATCTCCTCTTAGCCTATGTTGTCCGAACCTATTTTGGCATTGAGGTCACCCATCAAATTTTGGTGTTCCCATTTCTCTGATTATCTATAATATTTTGAAGTTTTATGTAAAATTCCTCTTTTACTGTTTCCTCTTTATCATTGGTAGGTGCATAACACTGGGTCACATTCAAGAATACTTTCTTTTGGTGGTTCTGAATGTTGCTGTGATTATCCTAGGACTCACTGCTTCCCATTTTATTAGTGCCTTCTCCGCTTCTTTAGATAGCATTAAAGCCACTCCTTCACTATGGGGCATTTTCTTCCATATGGCCTGAGAACAGCATCGTTTCTCCTGTGTTTAGACGTTGTTTGCCTGCACCATTCCACCTAGTTTCACATAATCCCAAGATGCCAATCCGTGAAATTTCATCTCATTTACAACCTGTGCTGTCTTTCCCATTTGATACATACTTCTAACATTCCAGGTGCCAATTCTGGAGCTTTTCCTAGGTGAAAGGAAGATAATCTGCGGTGTAGACTCCTTGCGGCTTTCACTGCATCGCTTCATACCTCTTCTAGAAGAGCTTCCTTTCCTCTTGGTTGGCAGTTTTTATTTTATTTTTATGTGACTTGTTCATGGTTGGTTGGATTTTGTGGCTAAAATTTTCTACTGGATAGGGTAGCCAGCCCTACGCCAAGCTCACCTTAGTCGCCTCTTGACATGCCTTGTAGGTCGCAGTGCTGCTACTCTTTGCTCCTTGCAGCCCGGCACACGGGCGAAGGCATTGGTGGTCAGGCTAATATTGATAGAAAGATCTATTTAAATTCGTTTGATCAGACGATTTTATCAAATTCTTTGTACTGTCTTACCCGATGGAGAAGAAGAAACAGACATGATCAGACGACCTTATCACCAGTCTTTCGACTAGCTACGATGATCATAAACCATTTAACGTTAGTAATACCAGGGGATTAACGTTAGTAATAACTCAAACAATACCAACGGATAAAACCAATAAATTCATCTTGAAAGCACAATATCGACCAATTGTCAACCACTCTGTGATTTGTATGTGATCTGAGCCTAAGAGCGATTGTACACTGTGCCAGTTATGCGCCTACAAGTAGGCCAGCACATCCGATTTCTGCGCTGCTTTTTATTTACTAGGGTAGCATCCTAGGCGTACATCAGTCGCCTCTTACGACTTGCATTGTAGGTTGCAGTGGTACTATTCTTTGCTTCCTTCGGCCCCAGCACCACAAGGCGAAACCAATAGGTTGATATTTATTATTATGATATATATATTTTCTCTGGTGCCCTTGACTCCAGTTGAGACACAGTCCTCAGCCAATTCATGCTAAGTTTTCATTTGAGCTATCTCTCCCGTATATCATGACATACTTCTAACGTTCTAGGTGCCAACCCTGGAGATTTCCTTGGTGAAAGGAAGATAATCTGCGGTGCAAATTATTCCTTGCAGCTTTCTCTGCAGCCCATCATACCTCTTCTAGAATGGTCCAATCAATCAATACACACTCCCATTCATGCCTTTTTAACCGGTTGGGCATAGGCCTTCAACCAACTCATGCCAAGTTTTCCTATCTCTAGCCATCACCTGCAGCTCCCTTCAGCTATTCTTTATATTGTTAATCTCTGCCTCCAAATATCTTCTTTATGTATTTCCAGGCCTCCCTCTTTTTCACTTTCCGTGTGGGTTCCAGTAAAGGGCCATTCATGTTATATTCCTTTATGATTTTCTCAAGATATTTCCTATCCAGCGCCAGCTTCTTTTCTTCACCTCTGGTCCTAGATTTGTCTTGTTCTCTTCATAAGCTTCTTATTTGTGACCCTATCATAATCACCTCAGTCCCTCTATTCTGCACAGACATCAGTTGATGAATGTTTGCAATTTATGCATATTTAGTTGTTCTCCATGTTTCTGATCCATACAGCAGAACTGTTTAACATTGGTTTCATGCCCTGTGTTGCGGGGCTCTCAAGGAGCAAAGAATAGTATCTTTGCGACCTATAGGCATGTTGTAAGAGGCGATTGAGATAGGGGCCTAGGAAAGCTACCCTAGTAAATAAAAGCTACGCAGAAATCAGATGGGCTGGTCTACATGTAGGTGCAAAACTGGCACAACATACAATCGCTCTTAGGCTCAGATCACATACAAATCACAAAGAATGGTTAACAAGTGGTTGATATGGAGCGTTCGAAGAAGAAAAAGGCGTTTCATATCCTAATTTTTGTTCTAGATTTAATTTATTCAAGACTTCCTAAATGTCCAAGTGCAATGAAAGCTTCTCTTGTATTCTTATTCTGACATCTCTATCTGTTCCACCCTCTTTACCTATTTCAATCAATCAATCAATACACTGCTGTGATGAGATCACTCATAACTTTCCTTTTTATTGTCTATAGTTATACTAATCCATTCTTTATTAACTCTGTGTGTACCACAAGCCATTATAAAAGAAAAGGATATAACGACATATGATTGATTTCATTATAACAGATTTTTCCCATATGGCTTGGTCCCTTTCTGCAGAAATGGCACACCATCCATAAATAGTATTGCACAAAATCTCTAATTCAAGCAGCTGTTCTAGGGATTTCTGGGGAAAAAATGCGTCTGTGAGTCCAACGATGTGTTTCGGATTCATACCCACAACTTTCAGAGCATGAGACAAGCACCTTGACTACTTTGCCGCAGATACTCCTAATTAACGTCTTTATAGAATATATAATGCCTGTCACAGGGATATCTACATTTATTGATAGGACCGATTCATCATTGCACTTTGGTGAGTAACCATGTGTGCTCCATCTCTTTCTTACACAGGAATATCTCAGCTGCAGTGCACAAACTCTGTAGCACCGGCTAGGACTCAATGTAATTTTGAAGATATTTTTGTAGAAATTTTATTTTAAAATCTTTTCTAATGAATTTTGCACAGGCAGCGACTTTTCAGCCTGCTCTTCTAGACTGAACTGCCACAGGTTCTTTTACCTGCTCAAATAGTACACAGGACGTACGTTTTATCAACCGTCTCCGATAGGACTAGGAACTCGAAACACTGAGTTCAGGGATCTCTGGAAAAATACCCAGATGGCTCCATGAGAGAGCAAACCTGGTACCTTTGGCACGAGAGACGATCACCTAACCTCTACGTCAGAGAGATGCCTTATAGCCAGTCTGTAGAGAGAGAAAACAACTAATGCCTGTCGAGAGATAACAGACAGCTAATATATATATCCATCTATCTGTCTATCTCTCACACAAACAGCTAATATATATATCTATCTGTCTATCTATCACTCAAACAGCTGCTACGATCAACAGACTAAAGACAAAAATCAAGCAGACGTGGACATCCATTCAACAAGGGAGACAATATCATATTAAAAATCCAAGACGCTAGAGCAGACGTCAATAAAATGCTATCTGGCATGAATGATTACTATGTTACCTTGCAAAATCAATGACCAAAAAAACAAAACATCCCATAATTAACTTGACGGAGTCTCCAATGCTTTATTGACTTTGTGTTTGCCAACTTTGAGTAACAAAAGAAGGACAAGATTTTTGTATGTCGGAAATCAATAACAGCAGAAGAAAAAATAGATGCATTCATTGCCAGATTTCATAGTCTGGGTTATGAGAGGTAGCCTGCTTAGATTTAAACAATAACCAAAATTCGTTTTGTTTACTAAATGTTCGTGTTGAATGCGGGAACACACAAAGGCGTGTTGACATTGCCGAAACAAAAGCTTCTTAGACAAGTTAATATTCTATAATGAGATTTTCTTTTATCAAAATCCCAGCCTTTGCAAATAAATTATGTCTTTTTCAACAATTGTAATTTGGTCTTATTCGCTTCCAAATGCTACCTGGTACAAAAACAACGGATGGTTAAAGCAACAAATAGTTAGTTTATTTTGATCAGAATAACGATTTTGACCCAAAAAAATTTGAAAATATTCTTGTGGTTTTATTGTTGGAAGCCAGGAGTCTCATATGAAAATCGTGACATATCCTTTACAGAGGACGTAGCCATAAACCACTGTAAATGAGTCATTGATTTTCTATACACCACTTATATGTTCAGTAGTTTGCCATTGCTTTCTGAACGGCGAGGTCTATTTTACGTTTTGTAAAAATACCACGAAACGAATTTGCTTCCAAAGTCCAGAGTTTGAACCAGGTACCGCCCGAGTGGTTACCGGGCCCAAATTTGGGGTGTAAAGAATAGAACCACTGTTACCTGCCATGCATGTCGTAAGAGGCGACTAAGGAGGTTTGGTTGAAATCGGATGCATGTGTCCTATACATGTAGAAGTCTATGCGTTTAGGGGCCTACCAAACCAATGTGCAACGTATACACGTTCTTGGCAAAGATCAAACATATCACAAAGAGTGATTACAATTGGTCATAAAGAACAAACGCAAAGAAGAAGAACCAGGTACGCTTGGGTTGTGATTGAGCTCACTAACGCTTAAGCTACAGACTCTCGTCATATAGTACATTAATTAATACTTTTATTAATTCAATATCTGGGTATCTGTGGTGTAGAGGTTAAGTGCTCGTCTCTCATGCCAAAGGTACCAGGTTCACTCCCTTGTAGAGCCATCTGGATATTTTTCCAGAGATCCTGATCTCAGTGTAGGTGAGATCGAGCTCCTAGTCATATTGGAGGTTGACGATAAACGTGGTCCCGTGTTCAATTTGAGCACGTAAAAGAACCAGTGACAGTTTAAAATCGAGAAGAGAAGGTTGGAAAGCCGCTGCTCTGGCAAAATTCATTAGATAAGATTTAAAAAAAAAAATTCCTACAAAAATATCTTCAGTCGGAGCTAGTGCAATACTCTCAGCAGATGACATGCCATTTCTGCAGAATGGTCGAGTCGTATGGGGTAAAAACCCGGTGCAATGAAGTCTTCTTCAGCGATCTTTGGTCATGTGCTTAGTTTACTGTAGACCACAAACTGGGCGGTCAGCTTCAGGTCTGTCATGTTTCCTCAAAGCTTAGTTTTCAGGTCCACTGGGTGTGGCCACATGTTGCTTCTCAGCTCACCCAGGAGAGAGTCTTGCAGGATATGCTCTGGTGTCTGCTCCACCAGCTGACACTGGCTGAGAGCTGTTTGACTTATTACTAGTCTATGTAAGTGTTTGTTGAGTCTGCAGTATCTGGTGCGTAGTCGAAATATAATGACCTGGTTTGTTCTGCTTAGGTCTTTGAGGAGTCTTTTCCATAATCATATCCAGTGTTTGTCTTCCAATCTACTGCAGATTTTCTCTGTATGAGGATTCTGACCTCTTGAAAAGACAGGTGTTGGTAAATTTGTTCTTTATCACTACTTTCCTTAGCTAAGACATTGGCACTCTCATTCTCAGCTCACCCAGGAGAGGAGTCTTGCAGGATATGCTCTGGTGTCTGCTCCACCTGCTGACACTGGCAGAGAGCTGTTTGACTTATTACTAGTCTATGTAAGTGTTTGTTGAGTCTGCAGTATCTGGTGCGTAGTCGAAATATAATGACCTGGTTTGTTCTGCTTAGGTCTTTGAGGAGTCTTTTCCATAATCATATCCAGTGTTTGTCTTCCAATCTACTGCAGATTTTCTCTGTATGAGGATTCTGACCTCTTGAAAAGACAGGTGTTGGTAAATTTGTTCTTTATCACTACTTTCCTTAGCTAAGACATTGGCACTCTCATTGCCTGCAATGCCACAGTGAGATGGAATCCACTGCAAGTGAATTTCTGCCTTTTCTGAAAGCTGAGCAAGTTCTCTTTTAGGTTTTGTACTGTGCTGTCAGCGGATTTAGCCTCCAGGGCTTGTATAGCTGACAGTGAGTCTGTAAGAAATACCATCTTGCATGCAGGTTCATGTGCTTGCAGCTTATAAACAATGAAGTCAATTCTTCAACTTAAAACATCCTCCTCTTTAGTATATATATATATTTAGTAACCAGCTCATAACATGGTAAAGAAATCATTCAAAATCATCACATTGACATACATATTTCTGCAGGAAAAAACCTTCCAAATTTCTTGATTCTATAGCCTGATGTCAAGATAAAAAATACAGAAAGCAAGGGGAAACTTTATTGCATTGAGTAAGATATGGAAGTCAAATGAGATCAAAACAAACACAAAACTGAGAATCTTTCAATCAAATGTGAAGTCAGTGCTGTTCTATGGCCCGGAAACATGGAGGACAACAAGATAAACCACCAGAAAACTACAGACCTTCATAAATGGATGTCTACGTAGAATAGAGGCACTGAGATGGTATGATATGAGCGAGGAACTCAGAGAAAGAACTAAGCAGATATCAGTGGAGAAAGAGCTAAGGAAGAGACGCTAGTGGTGGATAGGACACATTGAGAAGACCGGCCGGAAGCATTGCAGGACAGGCACTGTTTTGGAACCACTTGGAAAGAGGAGTAGGGGAAGGCCTAGACATACCTGGAGAAAAGAGCTGGAGGCTGATAGTAAAAGGATAGGTAAAGCATGGAAAGAATTAGAAGGGATGGCAGGAGAGACGAGGAGTTGGAAGAAGTTTGTTGAAGACCTGTGTTCCGTTGGGAGTTAAAAGGTGAAAAAGATAGTCTGACGTTCTCAAGTTTGCTATGTGACACACACACAAACAGACAATTCATTTTATAATTTAGATAAAATGAAAAATAAGCCAAAAAATAATGAAATTCCACAACTTTTTTTTTTATTCTGCATCACAAGACATTTTTATCAATTAATTATATAGGCTATAATATAGGATAGTTTTGTGTATCTTGCCACCCCTAAATTTAGAAGGTAGAATAGACCCACTACAATCTACCAAGGTTAAGGTGGGAGAAGCACACCAACAGTGAGATTAATTTTAAAACATATGTTCTTTGAACGTGACATATCAACCACTTGGTAAACATTCTTTGTGATTTGTGTGTGATCTCAGCCCAAGAGCGATTGTATGCTGTGCCAGTTATGCGTCTACAAGTAGACCAGCACTTCCGATTTCTGCTATGCTTTTTATTTACTACAGTAGCTTCCCTCGGCCCCTACCTCAGTCACCTCTTACGACATGCCTTGTAGATTGCAGTGGTACCATACTTTGCTCCCCTTGCGAGTCCTGACAACACACGGGCGGAGGGGAATTGAATACTGTACATTTATAATAAAATCCAAATCACTGACAATTTACTGCAACGACTTAACCAAAAGCAAAGCATGTCAAACCCGACATGTGTTGATAATCGATACACCAAAACACAAACAAAACAGTACAAAATAATTCATATATAGATAAAAGATCATATTTATACGGGCAAGTTTTCTTTGAAAACCCCCAAAACTGGTCATTACTGCCTGTAGTTATGTTATGCGATCGACATCATGGTAAATTCGGCATTCCTATGAGTGCTCTGTCCTCAGCAGCCACCTTAAAGTTCATTTGCTCATCATACCCATGAGAAGTTGATTAGTATACCTGCTCTCTCTACCACGAAGATGACACCTGTCTGGTATGTCCAAATTTAACACCCAATTCTCGAACTGATTCCAGTGTCTGAAACTCGCCCATATATGTTAAACCGATTGACGTCATGGCACATTGGGCATTCTCATGCGTGTTCTGTCCTCCGCTGCAGCAGCCATCCTAAGTCCATTTTCTCACCATACCCATGAGAAGTTCATTAGTATACCTTCTCTCTTCTCCTAAACCCGGCACCACATGGCGCTTACCATAGATTGAACATGGGTCTCCTGCATAGGGGCCAAGCTTTAACCCTTAGAACCAGGGCTCCCGATATTTCAGGATTTAATGTAAGCGCTCCATACCCCAGCTCCGATATATTGGTCTGAGCATATTTTTCCTATTTTTCGGTATTTAAAAATAAATTGTCTACAAATGAGACATAAACACACCATGTGTTCTACATCATTTTACAAGATGCGGACGCTGTTGTGTGATTTTATTGTACTGTAAGGTAATTAGTTGAGTATTTAATCTTCATATCTTCATATACGGGAGTATTCGTGGCCGTGTCCACATATTAAATCAAATAAATTTTAAAGTTTAGTATTCTTCAAATATATAATAAGCAGAAATAACGGAGATGATGGGGTAAATCAATAACAAATTATAGAGCACTTAAGAGTGCTAAATTATCGTATTTTAATATAACTCTGTCGGCTGTTTTTGCTCAGGAGCTCTGGAGAAGAGATTTTTAAGGTACAGGTGGCCAGGGTTCCATGGGTTAATCCATTCGACCAGACGCTCCTTTTTTCTTTGTAGTTTTCTTTGAATACTGATTTAAAAAAATTATTTTGAATCCTGATTTTAAAAAATAAAGTCATTGTTAGAAAATAAATTTTTCTACAAATTGTCAAAGCAACAACAATTTTTAAAAATATAAATAAAATATGGAATTGCAAGTTATATAGTATTAAACTAAATTATGAATTTTCAATTCAAATGTTGTATCAATCCTAACATATGCCAGCAGAGTTGGAAAATGACTAAAGATATAGAACGTAAGTTGAAGAATACATTTCCTCCCTACATGTGTATGGTACTATGCACAAGTAGGGGCCTAAGAACCGGGTTTAAGTGCAGTCGTTCTTGTCAAAGATCAATTATATATCACAATAAGAATGATTAAATTGATTGCAAAACGAATGCCAGAAGAAGAATGCATTTGAAAAATAATGAATATAAAATGGGACAAATTCAGAAGAGATCGCCCGAGTGGTTACCAGGGCCCAAATTGGGGTGTAAAGAATAGAACCACTGTTACCTGCCACGCATGTTGTAAGAGGCGACTAAGGAAGTTGGGAGTGGGGCTAGCTACCCCACACCGTAAAAAAAACCACTAGATGGCTACAGAGCGTAACTGAGTACGCTGGCTGAAACAGGACAGCTCACTAAGGATAAGCACAGAGCTTTAAATGGTGCTGAGATGGACGTGAACACACAATGCTAAGGCTGCATGAACAGATTTCACATCGTCCAGTGTTCTGTCAAATTTATGCGAGGTCTGGTCTCGTGAGAGAGAAGGGATGAAATCGGATAAATGTATGGTCAACCACTAGTAACAACTGTTATAAGAAAGAGAAGATGGAGATATGTTGGCACACCGGAGAAGATGATCAAGAATCCAGCAGGCACTGAAGTGGAGGAAAGACTCAAGACAGAAGACGCTCTAAGGAGAACCTGACACAAACTTTGCTGAGAAGGCAAAAAAGACTAAATTGATGGAAGAAATTGAGCAAGTAGTCAGGATAAACGGATGGAGAAGACTTGAACAGTGTGTAACTTATAACTATTAGATCGACGAGAAATATATATTTATAAATGGGAATACAAATGACTACATCTGATATCATTATGAACACGTAACATTGATAAAGCAACATTTATCGTAACACACGATTTGGTCAGATTGTTTCCATATAAAATATTGAAACATATCAATATATATATCAACATTTTTAATATACAAGAACTGATGATGAATAAAACAGGTAGCTTTCTTCTCTTCTTCATAATCCAGCGGACTTGAGTCTTGCCTTTGGCCAATGCTACTGGTATCTGCATGTGTTGTAAGTTGTTTTGTTCCGTATAATGTGTTTCCCTTTATCTGGCCTTGGAGGAAGGAGGATCTTCTGACATAATCAGTGCTGACACTTGAAGAGTGCAGTGACGGTTTCATGATGATATGCACACAGTTGGCACTCTGGAGTGTGTTGTGGTTGAATTCTGTTCAAGTGATTATGAAGTGTTATGTGTTAGGCTCTCGAGACTAAAAATGGTGCTCTGATCTCTTCTTGTAAGGTGGTTGATGTTGTCATTAAGGTTAGGACTGGCCATATAACATGCAGCTTTAAATTATCTATATCCGATCTTGCACGGAATATATTGTGTGATATTTTGTTGATAGTTCACCCGCTATAAATTCAGGTGTAGTTATGGTGCCGCTAACTGATTTTTGTGTGAAAGCTTGCTGTTCTTATCAGTGTCCCTCACCATTCAGTCAAACCCTACTCAAACTTTAGAGGTACTTGTAATTTAGATTGTCAAGTCAAGGATTAGGTAACTTGTAGTTAAACCGCTAACCTTGTGCACACCAACATTTCTTAGGGCCAAGTTGGCCATGAACCCATGGAATTAGCACAGCATGTGGTTTCACCATCAGGGACCTTTGCCGGTGCTACGGCGTTCACGCACTGCCACTGAGGCCTTCCTGTGTAAGAAAGAGATATCGGGGCACAGATAGTTACTCACTGAAGTGCAATGATGATGGTCCATTCTTCCTTCCTCGAACGCTCCATATTGATCACTTGTTAAGCACTCACAGTGTGATTGAGCCTAAAAGCGATTGTACGTTGTGCCAGTTATGCGCCTACAAATAGGCCAGCATATCTGATTTCTGTGATGCTTTTTATTTACTACAGTAGCTTCCCTAGGTCCCTACCTCAGTCACCTCTTACGACATTTCCGTGTAGGTTGCAGTGGTACTATTCTCCCTCCCTTGCGAGCCCCGGCAACACATGGCGACTATCTTCTAAATTACATCAGGGACCTCCACCGGTGCTACAGAGTTCATGCTCTGCCACTGAGGCCTTTCTGTGTAAGAAAGATATATCGGTCACAGATAGTTACTCACCGAAGTGCAATGATGATGGTCCTATCAATCAATCATTCAATCAATTAAAGATGATCACCACAATAAAGCAAACATGAAGTGCTGGAACTTGAAGAACACACAAACGCACTCAAAGTTGAATGTCTTTGGATGAAGTATTGTTCACTTTAGTGACATCACAAATAACACAGAATGTACACATAAGATCAATGTCTGATCACTGTTTTCTGACTGCTGAAAGATCAGCTGGTTAACAGAAATCATGTACATAGTTGTGTGGTAGTTTAGAAAACTCTTTATAAGGGTCAAAGGTCAGTGTCTGAACTGCCTTTGATGTTGAGATTCGAACTGTGACCAAATGTTCATGCACTTGTTTCTGATTGACCAGATTCAGGGAGGTTGTGTGAGCAGGTAGAATTTAAAGTAGAAGCCAGGCTCGGCATCAGAGAGCCTGAGCTCATTGGTTGATTGTTGCCTATTGAGGATTGAGACATAATGCCACTGAATAATTGGTGGTTGAGTGAGGTCATATTAATTCCGCCTCCTGTGTTGGGCATGTGATTCCCAGCCCCACCTCCGAAAGTAGCCATGCTGATTGGGAAGCTTTGCGGACCCACTGGGTTGTTCAACATCAAACCGCTCATCAGATTGTTGTCGCCGTTGGGATTCAGTATACCAGTATTCGTACTGGTAGTGGCATTTCTACTGTTGGTGTCTCCAGAGTTGAGTCTGCTGTTTCCCAGTGCAGCTGAAGTAGGAACAAGGCTGGAATGGTAGGCGTGGTGGATAATCGTAGGTCTTTGACGATTTGCTGGGAGGGAAACAGTATGGTTGTGGCTAGAAGTCGGAACCAAAGTTACATTTTTTGGGATTCCTAGAAGTCGCGGAGGCTGGTAAGGCGGTGGTGGGTAATCTTCAAACATGTAGGTCACCGTTCTTAAGTTTGTCATGTCTTTAGGTTGTGCCAGATGTTGATGGTGGGCATGGTGCGGATGATTATGGCTGTGTACATGTGCATGTTGGTGATGACCCACCGCACCATGCGGAGACCTCAACTGCCTCATATGCAGTGTAGCGTTCGGCAGTCCTGCATTGATGCTCTCATAACTCCGTCGCTCCGGAATCACCTCGTAATAATTCTCCGAACCACCCTGGGTGTATTCAACTTGCTCTCGATCTGACAGCGAGGGGTTGACATAGAAAATATCGTCCTGAGTCATAGTAGCTTGCGATGACGTCACCGAGTTCCCTTTCCCTTAGCGCATTTTTAATCCCCACAAACCACAGACCGAAGAAAACGGCTGCCACAATAAGTCCTAATCCAGCAACAATCCCTAAAGAAATGGACAGATATTTGTAAACATCCTCACTGGTAGATGATTCTTGGTTGCTTTCCAGGTTCCTCACATAAGTATTCCATCCAGAAGATGGCGCTAGAGGATCATCCTCACATTCTCCGTAGAAACCTGAAAATATCAAATTATATATTATTATCAACCAAAATTTTCAGAATCTTTTATACTATCCATTCATGTATCCCATCTATCTTCTTCTTCTTGCATTTGCCAGCCATGGCTTCAGGCGTAGTCAGGATGCCTAGTATGGCACTTCTGATCGATTTTTCAGTGAAGCTCTGCTTTCCTTTTTATCAGTGTCCTCCATGCGTGCCTTTTCCAACGTAGGGTCTTCTACTTCTTTGCCTTCGTTCTTACGACCAATTTTAATCACTCTTTGTGACATGTTTGATCATTGCCAAGAATGTGTATACGTTGCACATTGGTTTGGTAGGCCCCTAAAGGCACAGACTTCTACAGTTTAGACATGGCATCTATTTCAACCGAACCTCCTTAGTCGCCTCTTACGACATGCGTGCTGGGTAACAGTGGTTCTATTCTTTACACCTCAAATTTGGGTCCCGGTAACCACTCGGGTGAACGTCAGGGGTATCTGTCCATCCATACCTACCTACCTACCTATCTATCTATCTATCTATCTATATCACCTACACGGCATGTTGTAAGAGGCAACTGAGTTAGGGGCCTAGGAAGCTACCTAGTAAATAAAAGTGTAGCAGAAATAGGATGTGCTGGCTTACTTGTAGGTGCATAACTGGCACAACATAAATCTCTCTTAGGCTCAGATCACACAGAGTGGTTAACAAGTGGTCGATATGGAGCATTCGAAGAATTGACCCTCAGAACATGATGGGTTATGTGGTAACATCACACTGGCCGTCTTCACTTTCCAGTGCTTTTCCTGGTACACAATTGAGACTGTGTAGATCTGAGAGTCGTTGCTGTTGGAAACATACTCCGCACCCACTAAGGAATTGAACCCAGACCACTAGTCTAAGTAGAAATATGGTACCCACCTGTAATGTTAATAACATAGTTGAGATTCAGAGGTTTGTTACTGCCACAGCGACTCAGAGCAAAAAACCAGGTTCTTGGAACCGAAGAACGAAAGATTCTCTCTCCGAGACACACATAAAATGCTTCTCCAGTTTCATTCCATAGGGAGCATCCACTTGAATCATTTGTGAGATGCAATGGTACCACCTGTGCAATGAAAATATTATATTATTATTATATTCCTATTGTACAGGTTACATTTTTAAAATGGCGGCATATCCTCTACAGGATATCACCCACAGTAAACGAGTCGTTGATTTTCTTCTTCGAATGCTCCATATTGACCACTTGCTAACCACTCTTTGTGATTTGTATATGATCCGAGCTTAAGATCGATTATACGTTGTGCCAGTTATGTGCATGCAAGTAGGCCAGCACATCCAACAGCATGCAGGTTGAAGTGGTACTATTCTTTGCTTCCTTGCGGCCCGGCACCACACAGGTGGAAATGTCTCCAACTTGTGTATGGTGTCATGGTTAACTAGTATTATTAGCCACTATTCTCTGACAGAGTGCAATATTGGAGACATGTTAGCCACTATTCTCTGACAGAGTACAAGATTGGAGACATGTTAGCCACTATTCTCTGACAGAGTACAAGATTGGAGACATGTTAGCCACTATTCTCTGACAGAGTACAAGATTGGAGACATGTTAGCCACTACTCTCTGACAGAGTACAAGATTGGAGACATGTTAGCCACTATTCTCTGACAGAGTACAAGATTGGAGACATGTTAGCCACTACTCTGACAGAGTACAAGATTGGAGACATGTTAGCCACTAAAGGACAAAGTTGGTGCTTGAGGTGGATTGCGCATGAATGCCAAATGCCAATGGGGGCATTGACTAGGTCAGCTTTACAATGGACAGCTGATGGGAAAAGAAGGCATGGATTACAAAGGAGACATGGAGAAGAACTGTAGGAAGATGAAATATCGAACCAGGCTTGTATTGGTGGGGTAGATGGTGTCTAAGTCTGTTGCATCAATCTTGTATCTGTGCACTCCCTTCATAAAAAACATTTTGGTAATATTGGTATCCTAATGCTGTCACTGACAGCTAAACAACAGCATTTGCATACCTACTGTGTGTTACCAGAGCCAAACATGGACAATGAGCAAATCGCAATCACAAAAAATAACTGCATGTGAAATGTGATGCCTACGAAAAGTTACCAACAACACCAGAGAAGACAAGAGTCACAAACATCAGCATAATAAAGAAAGTTGGCACAGAACCTTGCTTGAATTACATTCAGAAACAAAGAATGAAGTGGTTTGGCTACTTAATAAGAATGCAACCAAACTCCACATTATACAGTCTTCTACAACAGTACATCAGGAAAGATGGCGAGAGGAAGAACACGAAAAATACGGTTAGATGGCATAGCAGAATCCTGTCAAAAAGCAAAATTAACAATCACACAAGCCACTAGAACAGCGCAAGACAAAAACAGAAAACCACGACACTGGGCAACAACCTGGTAGCAGTGTGACGACAAAAGAAGAATGCTGTCCACCTCCTTTACTTGAGTCATTAACCTGGAAGTCTGCCTACCTGGTTTTTATCTGCTGGTGAGACAGCCAGAGAAGTCTGAAAGAGACCGACCTAGAAGAAGACACACAGATAGATACACCCACCTGGTTGTTATCTGCTGGTAATACAGCCAGGGAAGTCTGAAAGAGACCGATCTAGAAGAAGACATACCCACCTGGTTGTTATCTGCTGGTAATACCGCCAGGGAAGTGTGAAAGAGACCAAACTAGAAGAAGACACACAGATAGATACACCCACCTGGTTGTTATCTGCTGGTAATACAGCCAGGGAAGTCTGAAAGAGACCAAACTAGAAGAAGACACACAGATAGATACACCCACCTGGTTGTTATCTGCTGGTAATACCGCCAGGGAAGTGTGAAAGAGACCAAACTAGAAGAAGACACACAGATAGATACACCCACCTGGTTGTTATCTGCTGGTAATACAGCCAGCCTCTGCTCACACGACATGGATGATCGAAGCTGTTTAACCTGAATACATAGTAGATGAGAAGACTGGCACAACATTCTTTAACTGGATAAGTAATCTGATACTGGACCTTGGCGTAGTCTCGATGGAATGCTTTATGTACGATATACCCATACCAACTGGAACACACAAGACAAATATATATATCAGATTGGCTCTTGATGTAACTCTTTCCATACACAGCTATTTCCTCATTGTACCAGGTTAATTCAAGGGATGGTTACCAAAGCGATGATTTGGCTAGAATCACAGACTTTTATCCATGCATGTTTTCTCAGTGACTCAATGAGTATGCTCAGGAAGATTGAAACAGGATGGGCTAGGAGACATTGGATAGAATCGCTGGGGAGGTCTAAGCTGACAAAGATCAGTTTTATTTTTGTACCAGGGCATGCAGGTGTAAGGGGAATGAACGTCCGGATAGGCTTGCAGGTATGGCTGCTGTCCAAAGCGGACGAGCAATGGACCAGGCTGATATTATAAATTCCTTAAGGAGAGAGGGCGTGTACATGATTCACGTAATAGCGGTGCATCCACAACACTAACCAGACTGCAAGAACTCAAAGTTAAGTGTGGTGTAGCTGGACAAGAACGCTATGCTGGCAGACAAAGAAGAATTGTAAACCAACAAAGAACCGGTGTGTTAGTCGCCACGCTGATGGACATACTGAGGAGAGATCGAGCACTTATGGACTAATTTGTTCGACGTGCAGTGATGGTGATCCGACGACTAAAACTAAAAAAAAAATTCAAGGAGGCAAAAAAGCATTTTTTAAAAATGTGTAACTACTCGTTATCTCTTTCCACATGCAGTTATTTCCTCAGTTGTATGCAGTTAATTTAAGGAGGCAAAAATGCAATGGGTTATTTTTCAAATCACAACTACTCATCAATAAATAAACACATATATATATATATATATATATATCTTACTATATACTAATTTGAAGAAAACTGGACAATCTATTAGAATAACAAGGTTAAAAAGTAATACATGGAATATTTTAGAAGAAACTGGGGCAAATATGACAACATAAATAGAAAAATTATAAATTGTTAGTGACATATGCAACACTAACTTGACATTATAACAACATCTTCAAAATATATCCTATGTACTTCTAGAAATCATTTTGTAATCCAATTTGTGAAGTCCAAGCAAAATTTTATGACAATATATCTAATAGAAATGAAGATATAATGAAAAGTTGACATCAAACTCCAGTTGGGCTTTGATAGCTATTTATATTATGATCATCGTCTGCCTGATTCACTTCGTTATATTCTGGATTGGAATCATTACTAATACTACTTATAGTACTACTATTATCCAAATCGTCCATGCATTTTTCTATAAAAATCAGCGCCTGCTCGCCTGATACACGCATGGGGCGCTTATTACATGAAGGGCCTGGTTCCACATTGAACTGTTTACCAAAACTGCGTCTGTAGCAACAACAAATAAACTTGAAGCACATCAAACGTGGGTGACTGAACGATGAAATCAAAGAGAAAGTAACACTATTAAAGTGAAGGAACCGGAAGAATACTATTAAAACTAAAATTAGTAGAAGTAAAACTAGAAAGACTTGTATAAACGAAACAACTTGAACGGTGAATGAAACAACTTGAACAGCGAACGACACAACTTGATGGCGCAGTGTACAGCTTAAAGCGTGGAAAGAGTTAATAAATAAACATATTATATACTAATTTGAAGAAACCTGGACAACCTATTAGAATAACAAGGTTAAAAGGTAATAGAAGTAAAACTAGAAAGACTTGTATAAGGGAAACAACTCGAATGGCGCAGTGTGCGGTGATTGGCATGGAAAGAGTTAATGTATCATCATCAAATGTCGTCTTTGCCACCTAACAATTTTTCTGAATTTCTCTCTCTTATGTGCCAGTTGTTCCGCCTCTGCAGTCGCCATGCTCAAATCATCATCGAATAGCTTGCCCTGAGCAGAACTTTGCCAGCCAGCAGTCCTTCAGAATTTTCTCGTAAGCCAGATGGCCTGCCTCTGCAGCTATCATGCTCAAACCATCAGTTACATACTGAATCCATCTTCTCTGTGATCTTCCTCTTTGCAAGGATGCCTCCTATGGTGGTCTTCTCCAACACTTCATGTCTTTTTATATGAGTAGCAGTGGCCTGTCTTGTTTTCCTAATCCTGGCATTAATGTTCTCATCTGTACCTCCTGATTGGCTGACCTTGCTTACAAGGTAGACAGTTGTTAATAATCATCATCATCAAGTAGCTTGTTCCTTCCGGAACTTGGTTCCCATGACAGCAATCCTGAAAAACTCTGGTGCAAGTTGACTGGCGTCAGCAGCAGTCATTCTCAGATCATCAATGACTTAATGACTTCTTGCACCCATCGCCTTCTAGGTCTTTCTCTCATTTTTCTTCCAGGCACCATTCCCTCCAAAATTATCTCTAGACACTCATGTCATTTGATGTGTCAGAAATATTTAATTTTCCTTGATTTTATGTTCTTTAATAACCAACTCTCTTAAATATCAAACTGTTGCTTGATACTACTTTTTTTTTTTTCTTTTGTCCGCTTTCAACTCAGACGAAGTTTCATCTCTGAAACTGATTTTGTGTGAAATCGTTTTACCAATTTCTTACAATGGCAGCAGCTGCACATTGTAAATTACTTACACTGGCAGCCGTGTGCTCAATGTACTCGTAATTAGTATTCCTCGCCATACAGGCAGATTTTCTCCGACTTCAGAGGTACTCACGTTATCGTCCTGAGTAAGACCAGGGACTCGAACAAATGCCGGACAGTAGGTTCGAACCCGAGCTATGAGGCGTCTCACAGCTAGCAGGCCGAGCTACTATCAACTACTCTAGGCAGTCCCCTCTTGATACTACTAAATTGTTAATCTTTCTTTCTTTTCACCGTTTTTTGCCGTTATGCATAGCAGGTTTAACCAATGATCGGTTTCTGAGATAGTGCATGCTCGATTGCTTGATATGCTGTGGTAGTGTGGAGTTTTAAGATGTATGTAACTCCATCATGTTATCTTTTTCTTGGTCTGCCCTTCCTCTTGATGATTCCATTTTCAGGTTGTACATTCTTGCAATTGGTGTATTCTGGTTCATTCTCAGCAAGTGGCCAAACCATTTGAGTCTCTGTTTTTCAATAAATCTACTAGCAGGTGTTGTTCCGACTATTCTTCTAATTTCTTCATTTCTTATATGGTCTCTTCTTGTTTTATTTACAGCTTTCCTCAAGCATCTCATTTCGCATGTGGTAATTTTCCTTTCTTGTTCTTTTGTCAGTGCCCATGTTTTGGCACTGGTTGCACAGTGTTAGTATGAAGATTGCATTTATAATCTGTCTTTTAGTCTCAACTGGAATTGCTGGGTGTTTCAAGATTGGCGTAAGTTGGTAATGTAAATTTGTTGGCTTGCTGGGACTGTCCTAGTATAGTTGATAGTCTCGTAGTCTCTCAGCTGTGAAGTCTTCAGTATGTTGATTCTTAAACCTACTGTTCATGTTAATTTTGATATATCAAAATTGTTCATTCTAGTGTTCATCTTCTTCTAGTGTTTCCTTATCTTAAATGAGTTGCCGACTCAATGTGGGATGCAGTAGTTTGTGAGGTATCCAAGAGTTGCAGCAACAACAGAACAGAGGCGACAAGTCAGAATATGAGCAAGACTTTCACAGACCAGGTCATTATATTTCACCTACGTACCGGACACTGCAGACAACAGACTCTTACTTAGACTAGGAATAAGTCAAACAGCTCTCTGCCAGTGTCAGTAGGTGGAACAAACACCGGAGACTGCAAGACTGCCCTCTCCTTCGCCCAAGTCGTTACCGGGGCCCAAATTTGGGGTGTAAAGAATAGAACCACTGTTACTTGCCACGCATGTCGTAAGAGGCGACTAAGGAGGTTTAGCTGAAATCGGATGCACATGTCCTTAACGTGTAGAAGTCTATGCGTGTAGGGGCCTACCAAACCGATGTGCAACGTATACACGTTCTTGGCAAAGATCAAACATATCACAAAGAGTGATTAAAATTAGTCGTAAAGAACAAACGCAAAAAAAGAAGACTGTCCTCTCCTGGGTGAGCTGAGAAGTAACATTTGGCCACACCCAGTTGACCTAAAAACTAAACTTTGGGGAAACATGACAGACTTTACGTTGACTGTCCAGGTTGTGGTCAACAGTGGATTAAGCAGATGACCATAGATCACAGAAGAAGTAGAATTAAAAATGGCCTCCATCCCTCATAATGGATAAACTACAACAACCACAGTTCCACCACACCTTATGGCCAGGTATGTTTTCTTATATTAACTGACACATTGAAAAACCAACCAGTGTGGCCAAATTTATTTTGTTTCTGATTTTTTTCCAGAACTTCTGTTCACTTTTTCATTCTGCTTTTCAACTAACCCTTTCTATATCATGAGTATTATTATTCGTTCGAACACAAGTGTTTTATGACAATGGAAATTTTATCACAAATATATTTTGTTTCAGTTTGGAATATCTTCATAGCACTCCGGACATGTCCATAGATGCTCTGATTTCCTTTGCAATATCTTAGTATCCAGCGGCTGACCGTACCAGTTCAATGTTGATTGATAAACCTACTCATATACCTGTTGCGCTGTTCTTTTCTGGACACTCTAATCTTCAGTCCCAGCTCTTGGAATCGTTTTCGAACGCTCCTTATCAACCACTCTTTAACTGTCCAAGCAGCGCAGGGTTGTCTTGCAGTGGATACCCTCTCACTGTGGAATACCAGGAAATGAAACAGCAGACCGATTGGCCAAAGAAGGTGCTGCAGGAGAGCAACCGGATGTGCCAGTTACCTACCACCAAAAGAAAAGGATGATTAAATCAATGAGAAAGCCACAAATACCAACACAAGACGATTACTATAATATGAGCAGATTGGAACAAGTTGTCATTCTGCGCCTTAGAACAGGACACAATCGGCTCCGCAGCCACATGTATACAAAATTCAAGATTGGCAATTCAGCCATGTGGACAGGCACACCAGACTGCAGAGAACATACTTCAAGACTGCCCCGAATATGATACACTGAGGCAAACTCACTGGCCTAACGAAACAACACTCGACAGAAAACTACACGGACCTCTGTGTGAGCTACAAAAGACAGTGAAGTTCATACAAGAGACAACATTGAATATATAGACATATTTCAAGTGAACGAAAGGAAGGAAGGAGCCACTCTTTGTGATCTGAGCCTAAGAGCAAATGTACATTGTGCCAGTTATGCTCCTACACATAGGCCAGCACATCCGATTTCTGCTACCATTTTTGTTTACTAGGGTAGTTTCTCTAGGCCCTCACCTCAGTCATCTCTTATGATATGCCTTGGAAGGCCTTGGTTGCGGACCTATGCCTAACTAGGGGTAAAGGGTGAAGATGAAGACAACGGCCATGAAGTGGGAGATAAAAGGGTTCAAGAAAGAAGACACCTAGGAAACCCAAAACAAAGTTTGCAGAGAGAGGCAAGAAATATTGAACTCAATACATAAACACACTAAACAGAAAAGTGCAGACCACAGTCTACAGACTTAGAACGGGACACTGTGGTCACAGAGCACACCTCCATAGAATGGGTCTCAGGGACTCAGCTGTCTGCACCTGTGGAGCACCAAAGCAATCCCCAGAGCACATCCTGCAAGACTGCCCCAGACTGAGCAGTGTGAGAATGGAAATCTGGCCAACAGAAACAACCCTACAAAATAAACTATGGGGGACAGGTGAAGACCTCAAACGCACCGCCCTGTTTATGATACATACCGGAGTAGTCGCATAGCACAGAAGTTGATCGCAGAAGAAGATTGAACTCAATTCCATAGAAGAGATTGAGCCAGTTGCCTAAGACAGAACGGTATGGAGAAATTAATTGCAGGTTGTATGTAATCTATAAAGGTACTAGAAAAATATAACAGAAGGTGATGTTATTCACATATAAAAGCGTAGTACACTCACTTTCTCTGCGTGTACACCCGTCCCTTGACTGTACATACACCTTGAGAGGAATCTAAAGTTGTCATGGATGTACCCTGTGCTTCAGCCAGTACCATCAATGCAAGCAGCATCAGGAGCATTATCAACCTGACTTGACCTCCGGTTCCCATGGCGTATGTCTTACCGGTATATGTCACATAAACAAATGGTGAACATATATGCATGGGAGACAATCTGTTGAATAAATAAGAACAGGTTTTGTATTTCTTGTAAACAAGAGTAGTTTTTTCTTTATATTGTACATAAACTTATGACTGGGGCGTTGATACTTACTTATTCGCCTGTGTGCTGCGGGCCCTCAAGGGAACCAAAGAATCGTAACACTGCAATCTACAATGCATGTCGTAAGAGGCAACTGAGGTATGGGCCTAGGGAAGCTACTCTAGAAAATAAAAAGTGTCGTAGAAATCGGATGTGCTGGCCTACTTGTAGGCACATAACTGACACAATGACAAATCACTCTTTGGCTCAGATCACATACAAATCACAGAGAGTAGTTTAACAAGTGTTCGATATGGAGTGTTTGAAGAAGAAGAGGACTTACTTATTCCTCTCTGCTCCTCGTGGAGTATAGGGCTTCAACAGTTGTTTACCACTTTTCCCGGTCTCTGTGTGTTTTCTTTAGTGACTCCCAGGATATTCCAGCACCCTTCAGTTCTTCAAGAAGACTCTATCTCCAGATCTGTTTAGGATGTTCACTTTTATGTTTTCCTTGTGGGTTCCAATCAAATAGGGTGCTCTAGCGAAGGGACATGCTAATTCTGGGGTTTAATCCAACTTGGGCCCCCAAAAAAAATTAGTGTGCAGACGGAGCGCGGTTGAACTACTGGTTTCCTGACCCTTTACTTTGATCTCTAAATTCACTCACCCAGTTTGAAAAAAATTAAAATGACTAAGGAACACCTTAATTCCCACACACAGAATTCCAAGAGAAAACAAAAAAATAGACTCGGCTGCTTGGACTTGTGGAGCATTAAAACAGTCCCCAGAGCAAATCCTGCAAGACTGCCCCATTCTGAGCAGTGTGAGAATGGGAATCTGGCCAACAGAAACGATCCTACAAAACAAATTATGGAACAACCGGTGAGACTTCAGCACACCGCCTTTTATCACACATGCCGGAGTAGTAGCAAAGCAAAGTTGATGCAGAAGAAGAAAATTCTACACTATGAGTACCTCTGAAATCAGAGTAAGGCTTGTCTGAATGTTGAGGGACACTTATGAGAATCAAAATAACTGCAGTGGATCCCTGGACATTCAAATACACCCAGAATTTACACTTGTCTTTGTTCCGGGGCACATGGATGTCGTTGGCAATGAGAGAGCAGACAGGCTGGCTGGCTCTGCCGCTATATCAGACGGCCAGCCAATGGACAGAGCTGACATCGTGAACGCCTCATAGAGCGTGGCCGCAGAGAAGACCTTCTAAACCAATCCATGTCAACTACTAGATTGCGAGAACTGGGTTTGAAGATTGGTGTGGCAAGAAAGAACGGTACAACAGGTATACGAGTAGGCTCATCAATCAAAATAGAACTGGTACGGTCAGTCGCTGGACGCTGATGGAGATATTGCGAAGGAGATCGGAGCACCTATGGACATGTCCGGAGTGCAATGAAGATATTCCAAACTGAAACTGAAATACACCCAGAAATTATAAAACAGATAGGCTAGCCAAGAAAGGGCCAACACTAGAACAACCAGCCATGGCAACAAATCTCCATAAAAGCAAAGCAAATCCTAATGACAACAAATAAAATTTTGCTGAACAGATGAGTCATGGGAGACACGGGAAGAGAGGTTTACAGACACATACCTAATCTTAATGACAACATCAACCACCTTACAAGAAGAGATCAGAGCACCATTTTTAGACTTTGAACCCAACACATAACAGTAATCACATGAACAGAACTAAACCACAACACATTCCTGGGTGCCATCATCATTATGAAACCGTTCACCACCACCTCTTCAGGTGTCAAGCACTAGATGACATCAGAAAGACCCTCCAAGGCCAGATAAATAGAACCCATTATACAGAACAAAAGAACAACTTACAAACACATGCAGATACCACTACATATCATTGGGCTGAAGGGCAAGAGCTCAAGAGCCGCTGGATCTGATCATTGAAGAAGAGAAGACACTGATGAGAAAAGCTAGCCTTCACGCAAAAACCAGAGGTACCATATTAGGTGCCCTGATTACACCTGAATTCATTCGGGTGAACCAAAAAGAAAATCATGGGGTTTTAATAGAGGAACACATGATGA
Source organism: Arion vulgaris (assembly GCA_020796225.1). NCBI lineage: Eukaryota > Metazoa > Mollusca > Gastropoda > Stylommatophora > Arionidae > Arion > Arion vulgaris. The sequence goes on from CM036777.1 coordinate 20,101,352, forward strand.
TGATAGGTTTTATTTTGGTCTTAGATGCCTATTTCAAGATACTGCTTGTTATCCTAATTTTTTTGATAAACCAAAAGATGACCATGTCTAAAAGAGGAGGTCCAGCCCCAAGCTACTGGTGGTCACTATGTCTCAAAGAGGTCCAACCCCAAGCTACTGGTGGTCACTATGTCTCAAAGAGGTCCAACCCCAAACTACTGGTGGTGACTATGTCTCAAAGAAGCCCAAGCTACCGGTGGTCACTATGTCTCAAAGAGGTCCAGCTCCCAAACTACGTGGTCACTATGTCTCAAAGAGGTCAACCCAAACTACTGGTGGTCACTAGTGTCTCAGAGGCCAACTACAGTAGGTCACTATGTCTCAAAGAAGCCCAAGCTACTGGTGGTCACTTATCTCAAAGAGGCCCAAGCTACTGGTGGTCACTATGTCTCAAAGAGGCCCAAGCTACTGGTGGTCACTATGTCTCAAAGAGGAGAGACAGAGAAGAGAACAAATAGATCTATCCAGAAAGAACTCAAAATCAAAGAAAACTGGCTGATACTACAAATATGAATGAGAAAATGGAAGCATTTTGAACATATAAAGAGACACGAAGAGGCCTTCATGGAGAAGACCATCATGGAAGGAGGTATATCGGCAAAGAGGAAGACCACGGAAAAGATGAATTAATGATGGTTTGACAAGAGGGCTGACATTCTGCTGGTGGGCAACGATATTTTGAAAAAGTTTTGTACTTAATTTATAAATTATAATCACGATACAATTATTTTGTCTGCCACTGCCTAAGACCGCTCTGGTTTAACACGTGCAATGACGAACCTCGGAAAATTTAGCTGTTGGTGAGTCACACAGACCATGTGCTAATTAACAACACATGTAGTAGTGGTGTGTTAGTACTCTTGATCATTTGACCTGTTACCTCGGGATTGTCCGGTTCACCCGCTTACTTTCCTCCCATCGTTCTAGTCTCCATCGGTGGTCACTTTCTCAGCCATCAACCACTTGTAAACCACTCTGGTGTATGTCTGAGCCAAGACATGTACTTTTGAGCCAAGCTACTGGGTCACTTGCCAAGAGACCAAGCACAGTCACGATGTTCTGGACAAGTCTGGTATATATGTAGAGGTGAGCTTCCTAGGAACAAATATCTATTCAGTGCTCATCGACATGCCTTGATAGGTAAATATAGTGATACTATCTTTGAACATATAGCACTCAGAGCCTCATGGCAAACCACATGGAAGGATTGTTTGGAAATGAGATGACAGAAATGTTAGATGTAACAATTGTTTAGATGCGTGCAAGTGAGCACTCGAGAAGACAATTCGAAACGACTGTTGGGATGAAATTTGTGGAAAGCAATGAGATGAGATGTTATTTTTTCATCAGATACATGCATTTTGTCTGACCATAAACAGGTTATGAAGTGAGCGACATACACCATCTGAACTGACTAACATAGAAGCATACCTCACAATTACAGACGTATTATTGCAGTAGAATCACAGACATGGATGGCATACTTCTTCTCAGCAAGTTTGAAAACATATCTCAGGTTATCGTACTACATTTGTAATAACTTCAGTTGTTTGGCAATGTTTGATCTTTCGAGATCGTGTATACTTGTCGTTGGTTTCAGTAGCTCCTAATACGCATTTAGCTGCTGACTACTAGCATCTATACGGACAGGGCGTGCATCCTGGATGCTTACAGCTAGCTCTCCTAGTCGTTCCGACGCATGACAGGTCAGTAACATGTGGATCTGATTACGCCTTACATCTCAAAAGTATGGAGCCGTAAACTTGTGTATGAACAGAACTGAAACATAATACAGTGACAATACAGGATCGTACAATGAAAGATTGTTTTTCTAGGACAGCGAGAGAAGAACATGCAACTAAATGACAATGACAAAGAGCATGCATAAGACCTCATAAACTCTTCTTCTGCTGAGCGAACAGTTTGACAAAATTCTTAATAAGTAGTGTCTTATGACTATGCTTAACACTCTGTACAACTGTGAAAGTGCATATGTCTTGTCATTCTTTCACAATACCTGGTTACTGCAAAACTGATCTTACTTGGAGACCCCTTCTTCTTCTTTGCGTTCGTTCTTTACGACCAATTTTAATCACTCTTTGTGATATGTTTGATCTTTGCCAAGAACGTGTATACGTTGCATATTGGTTTGCTAGACCCCTAAACTCGGAGATCTAAATTACAAGTACATCTGCAGCCGGGATCAAGCTCGCCAGACTGATGAGGGACACACTGGTGATACAGAAAACTAGCAAGTCGCACAAAGATCAGTCAGAAGCGCCGTATTAGACATGAATTCAAAGCGGGCGAACAAATAAACATACACATCCGCACTCGTACCCACAAACCCCGCATACACAAACCCGCATACTGGCAACGTCAGCTCAGACACAAATCATGTCAATAAATCGAAGACCAATTAATCGAAGCATAAATGCTAATCCGGAAGCCATGAAACCTAGAAGGACGATAACCAGTTTTCAAATGGCTGAAGCAATAAACACTCCAAATGATCGGGGATAGAAGGCTGCGGTAAAAAGTAGAGAACAGACGATCAATTAGAAATGGGCATATTTATTTCACATAAGCGGGGAGAAGACGGGGAAGGGTGTGGATAAGTTAAATAAAAATTTTTAAGAACTTCTATTGTCGTCACACTGCTCGGGTTGTTGTCCAGTGTCTAGGTTTTGTTTTTGTTCTGGTGGCTTGGGTGATTGTTATTTTGCTCTTTGACATGATTCTGCTATGCCATCTAACCATCTTTTTCGTGGTCTTCCTCTCGCCTTCTTTCCTGATGTTTTGTTGTAGAAGACTATTCTGTGGAGTTTGGATGCATTCTTATTAGGTTGCCAAACTACTTCATTCTTTGTTTCTCAATGTCATTCAAGCAAGGTTCTGTGCTTCCTTTCTTATTCTGATGTTGGCGAATCTCTGTCTTTACTGGTGTTGGTAACTTTTCGTAGGCAGCGTATTTTACATGTAATTATTGTTTGCGACTGCGCTTTGCTCATTGTCGATGTTTGGCTCTGGTATCACAAAGTAGGTATGAACATTTAAATAACTAACAAATAAAATACAATTTTCGTTTACCAATGTAGTGGAGATGGATAGGACACACACTGAGGAAACCCCTGACAGCATCGTGAGACAGGCTCTCCGATGGAACCCCAGGGCAATAGAAGTAAGGGAAGACCCAGAAACACCTGGAGACGGAGTTAGAGATGGAATGCAAGAGGATGGGAGAGAGTGGCGAGATCTGGAAAGGATGGCCTTGGATAGGCGGACTTGGATGGCCTTGGTTGCGGACCTATGCTTCCCTAGGGGCGAAGGGTGAAGAAGAAGAATGTAACAGACATCATCTTCTCGTGGGCTTTCTGGATTACAGTTCATTTCCTTCTTTTTCTTCAAACGCTTCATATCGACCACTAGTTAACCACTCTGTGTGATTTGTAAGTGATCTGAGCCTAAGAGCGATGTACGTTGTGCCAGTTATGCGCCTACAAGTAGGCACATAATCCGATGTCGGCGATGCTTTTTATTTACTAGGGTAGCTTACCTAGGCTCCTACCTCAGTCGCCTCTTTCAACATGCCTTGTAGATCGCAGTGTTACTATTCTTTGTTCCTCTTGCGAGCCCCGATAACACACGGGTGGATCCGAGCCTAAGAGCGATTGTACGTTATGTCCATTATGCGCCTACAAGTAGACCAGCAGATCCGATTTCCGCGATACTTTTTATTTACTATGATAGATTCACTATGCCCCTACCTCAGTCGCATTTAACAACATGCCTTGTGTGTAGCAGTGTTACTATTCTTTGCTCCCATAGCGAGCCCCAGCAATACAAGGGCGTCTAGTTCATATAAAACGACCTGGATATAAAACGAACAAATAAGAGAAGAGAGTAGACCACATAAAATGATTACGTAATTCTGTGTAACGCTGAAGAGCTCTCTTATTGACTTCTATTATACAGAATGTATGTAGAGATGGCAATTCATACGTCATTGAATGAGAAGATCAAGGCAGATGGAAGAGTTAATTAGTATCTTTGTCCAGCTTGATTACCACTCCAAACAACATTTCTCATCTTATCTTCACCTTCAAGCGATAAGAGCCCCTTTTCGATTTGTTCACATGTTAATGAAATAAGCGAAATCAAGAAAGAACGAACACGACGATCTTCTGCTTAATGCTATATCTTATTACCTCCCCTGGCTCCTGTCAGAACGTCTATAGTTTCCCCTTTTTATTTCAGCCGCCCAGGGGGCGCTTGTAATTACAGTCGGTCTTTATCTGAGGTCTTCCGCGTCCTGGTCTCCCTCCAGGCAGGATACTCCCAACACAGGAAATAACCAGGTCATAATAACAGCCAAAAAAAAAAATCTAGTCGTTAACACAGTAGTTAATAATAGCACATGCTATGTGCTGTCGTGCTCCCATGTGCTGCCTTAGCACGGGCAACGTTTTAAAGTTGGGTTTAATTTCTACAAAATTTACCACAATGAAATAAACGGTCCCCACAGGCATTCTGCGGCTAATTTTTTTAAATAATAAAAACAAGAGAAAGACATTGAATGTAATCTCTCTCCTCTCTCTCTCTATATATATATATATATATATATATGAAAAATCGTGGCATATCCTAAAGGACGTAGCCATCAACCACGGTAAACAAGTCGTTGATTTTCTAGGCACCACTTATACTTTCAGTAGTTTGCCATTGCTTTCTGGACGGTGAGGTCTATTTTTACCTTTTGTAAAATCCCACAGAAACAAATTTGCTTCCAAACTTGCCCACCGTGGGGTTTGAACTAGGTACGCTTGGGTTCGTGATCAAGCTCACTACCACTTGAGATACAGACGCTTATATATATATAAAAGAGAAGATGGGGATATGTTGGACACACCTTGTGGAGAAATGATCAACGAATATCAAATCAAGCATTGAAGTGGGATGCAAAGGTTAAAGAAAAGAGGACGACCTAAGGAGACCCTGAAACGAACTTTGCCGAGAGAGGAAAGAAATTTTGGTCTCAGTTCCATGGAGGAGATTGAGCGAGTTGCCCAGGATAGAGTGGTATGGAGAAATTACTTGCAGGCCTTATAACGGTATAACGGTACGAGAGGAATTATTATTATATATAAAGGGATGGAGCCATATGGGGACACCCAGTACAATGAAGACAATCATTCGCCTGTAGATAACATAAAACACAGAGTGACAGCGCAGATGATCTGCGTCCATTAAATGAAGTTTAGGCCCGCGTGCCCAGCGTGTTCGTAGCGCGTTGGACTGTGGGTGACTAGCCCTCTGTGTGTACGGGTTCAATTCCGTGGGCAGGCAGAAAAGCCACAGATTCCCTAGATTCACGGTGTTCGTGGCACCGAACCGAAGGGTTACGATGTCCATGGCACCGAGCCGAAGAGCTGAAAAAGCTCAGTGCTTCTGGATCGAAAAAAAAAAGAGCTGAAAAGCTCAAGTGCTTCTGGATCGAAAAAAAAAAAAATGAAGTTTAGAATCTTATTTTCACTCAATCAAGCAGTAGACTGACTGTCTCTTGAGGAACGTCACATTCATCACAGTCCCCACATGAAAAGCTCTCTGTCTCTTGAGGAACGTCACATTCATCACAGTCCACATGAAAAGCTCTCTGTCTCTAGTAAGATCTCTCACCTCTTCCAGCGTCATGTTCAATGTTTCTTTGATGTCCTGCTGCCATCTTCATCTTGGTCGTCCCCTGCCTCGTACTCCAGGAACCATGCCTTCCATTACCGTTCTCTCCAAACCACTGTGACGTCTCATACACTGGAACGAGTTCGAGAATTAGGCGTTAAGTGTGGACATGCCAGACAGTGTCGTCTTCGTGGTAGAGAGAGAAGCTATAGTAATCAACTTCTCATGGGTACGGTGAGCAAATGGACTTTAGGACGGCTGCTGCAGCGGAGGACAGAGCATGCATGGGATGCCCAATGTGCCATGACGTCGATCGCATAACATAACATAACCACTGTGACGTTTAACGTGGACACCCGAGTGGTTACCGGGGCCCAAATTTGGGGTGTAAAGAATAGAACCACTGTTACCTGCCACGCATGTCGTAAGAGGCGACTAAGGAGGTTTGGCTGAAATCGGATGCGCATGTCCTAAACGTGTAGAAGTCTATGCGTTGAAGGGCCTACCAAGCCAATGTGCAACGTTCTTGGCAAAGATCAAACATATCACAAAGAGTGATTAAAATTGGTCGTAAAGAACGAACGCAAAGAAGAAGTTTAACGTGGACAAAATATTTCATCTTCCGAGACATGATGTTATTTATGAGCCAATGCTCCTTGATATGCAGGTCTTGTAGGATGTCTTTGTTTTTCTCTTCTCTGTCCAGGATGTTCTAAGAACTTTTCTGTAACACATTGTTTCAAAAGCTTCAATTTTGTGCTTCATTGTATAATATATGTAGCGTCTGGTCGAATGGATTAGAGCGTGGCTCATGTAAGAATATGTTAACCAGCTGTAAATGAAATCGGGCCTCGCCGGTGCGTACTGAGCAAGTTCCGTGGAGGCACTCGGTTACACCGAATGCAAATATGTTCCATCTATAATATCGAATCAGTAGTCTGGGTTTTCGTGATGCAAAATCTTAGAACAGTTTCGGTGATTGCACAGACACCAGTTAATGAATGTTTGCAATTTATGCCTTATTATTGTAGTCGTTCTCCATGTTTCTGACACCATACAACAGAACTACTTTAACATTAGAGTTAAATATTCTAATTACATCAAAGGTTGGAGTCCATCTCTACCCTCCTCCATTCCTCACCCTCTCCATTCCTCTCCACCCATCCATTGTCTCTTTCTCTCCATCCTACTTTTCTTTCTTACTCTCTCTCCGCCATGCGGCCCTTATATTCGGCATGCACATATTTTTTCCAGGGCTACGAGGGGAGGGCTTGGTTCAGTGCCAGCTCACTGACCCTGGCGCGACATGTCACTTTTATTTATTGCGCCTGTGGTTGCTAGAAGTTAAAAAGAGACGGAATTACTCCATTACACTGGGTTTTTCTAGCATGGTTCGGTTCCTTTCCGCAGAAATATCACACCACAACGCTGAAACTCCGTAGCTCCAGAAACAAAGTATGTATCTACGGGTTGAGGGGCAATAATGATTCACTAATGAACAGAACGACGCGGTCCGAACTCGAACTCGCAACCTTCAGTACGCAAAACCAATTTTCCGCCTGCCCAGCGTGTTCGTAGCGCGTTGGACGACAGGTTACAAACTCACTGTGAGTGTGGGTTCAATTCCGCGGGCTGGCAGAAAAGCCACAGGTTCTCCAGATTTACAGTGTTCGTGGCACCGAACCGAAGGGTTAGGATGTCCATGGCACTGAGCCGAAGAGCAGAAAGCTCAAGTGCTTCTGGATCAGTAAACCTCCCCCCACAAAACCCACATTAAAGTAACACAATACACGCAAATTTCATTGTGTCTATAATGATGTCCTATGCTATTTGGAAAAACTGGCTGGTCGTATCAGCAACCAGGTCGATATCGACGTAACCCACATTGCCACATGTGTACACTGAATGAAGCTAGACTCATTAAAATGCTTCTCCGTGCCGTGTGCCTGGGCCACCAACAGGTTGTATGACTGAATCTATGTCTACCACACGGGTCGGGGTTCTAGGCTCTTGTCTAGCTCAGGCCCTGCCGTCATCATGATGTATTGTGTCGGGATTGTCCGACCTCCTTGTTTTGTGGCTTAAACATCCAATTTATAATGTAGGAGGGAGAGAAAGAGAGGTGGAGGGCAGAAAGAGAGGAGAGGGAGTGAGAGAGAAATAAATGAGGGGAGGGCTGGTGGTGAGTAGTGAATAAGATTATTAAAGAGAATATTTCATGAGGGAGAGAGAGAAGGAAGGGAGAAAAGGAGAGGAGAGAAAGATAGCAGGGGAGAAAAGGGAGAGGAGGTGAGGAAATAGAGGGGAAAGAGATACAGGAGGGAGGAAAGGAGAGAGGGTGAGAAAAAAAGTAGGATGGATGGGTGGAGAGGAATGGAGGAGGGGTGGAGATGGACTCCAACCTTTGATATAATTAGAATATTTAACTCTAATGTTAAAGCAGTTCTGCTGTATGGGGTCAGAAACATGGAGAAGGACTACAATAATAACGCATAAATTGCAAACATTTACCAACTGGTGTCTGCGCAGAATTGATGGTATGACAGGGTGACAAATGAGGAACTTATGGAGAGAACAAGACAGATTCCAGTGGACCAAGAGGGAAAGAAAAGACGCAGGAACTGGATAGGGCGCACCTTGATCAATCTCGAGAGGAATATAACAATTGCTCTTTCCTGGAACCCGCAGGAGAAACGAAAGAGAGGAAAGCCTAACAATAGATAGAGAAGAGACTTGGAGGCAGAGCTGAACGATATACAGAAGAGCTAGAGGAAATAGCTAAAACTAGACTTGGCATAAGTTGGTTGACGGCCTATGCTCCATCTAGTACACAATGGCATAAGAGAGTTTCTCCTTCTTCTTCTTTGCGTTCGTTCTTTACGACCAATTTTAATCACTCCGCTTTCAACTCAGACGAAGTTCCATCTCTGAAACTGATTTTTGCGTGAAAATCTGTTTTTCCAATTTCTTACAATGGCAGCAGCGTGCACATTGTAAATTACTTTACACTGGCAGCCGTGTGCTCAATGTACTCGTAATTAGTATTCCCTCGCCATACAGGCAGATTTTCTCCGACTTCAGAGGTACTCACGTTATCGTCCTGAGTAAGACCAGGGGACTCGAACAAATGCCGGACAGTAGGTTCGAACCCGAGCTATGAGGCGTCTCACAGCTAGCAGGCCGAGCTACTATCAACTACTCTAGGCAGTCCCCCAAATCACTCTTTGTGATATGTTTGATCTTTGCCAAGAACGTGTATATGTTGCACATTGGTTTGGTAGGCCCCTAAACGCATAGACTTCTACGTGCATCCGATCTCATCCAAACCTCCTTAGTCGCCTCTTACGACATGCGTGGCAGGTAACAGTGGTTATATTCTTTACACCCCAAATTTGGGCCCCGGTAACCACTCGTGCGTATAAGTTGGTTGACGGCCTATGCTACATCTGCTGTACAATAACACAAGAGAGAATTTCAAACAGAAGGATTGTCCTCTGCTATGATGATAGTCCTCATATAACTGACCGCCCTCATATAACTGACCGCCCTCATATAACTGACCGCCCCGTGTATTGCCGGGGCTCCTAATGGAAGCAAAGAATCGTACCACTGCGGCCTACAAGGCATGTCGTAAGAGGCGGCTGATGTAAGACCTAGGGAAGCTACCATAGTCAATAAAAAGCATCGCAGAAATAGAATGTGCTGGCCTACTTGTAGGCGCATAACTGGCACACCGTATTGTCGCTCTTAGGCTCAGATCACATACAAATCACACAGAGTGGTTAACAAATGATCGATATGGATCGTTCGATGAAGAATATGACTGAGCTGGCGTGCTGGGTCGCTGGATTTGTTGAGGTGGAGTCCACAGTGATAAACCTCGGAAAGAAAGACAGAGGTTAGATATTGACCTCTCTTACATCCCCCGATAAACCTCAGAAAGAAAGACAGAGGTTAGATATTGACCTCTCTTACACCCCCTCCCTCCCTTCTTCAAATAGCTATGACCTTGAGGAAGAGGATAGGGGTATAAAATTGCCAGCCATAAATAGGTCAAGGTACGTACGTCAAGGCTTAAGATATTAGAATAATGTTTAATGGCTAATCTTCTCTTTCTCTTCCCCCATATAACCGAGATTGTGTGGTTAAAGTCAACGGTTGTCTGGTGCATTAGAAGGAACAACTTTCAACTCATCATCATCATTATGTGCCATGTGGGCTAGTATAGGCGATCAGGGATATACAACCGCCTTCCTAGTACAGGCTATGTACTTCTGAAGTCAAAGAAGGCACGCGTGTATGGTGGGGGACACTGATAAAAAATGGAAAGCAGGCTTTCATGCAAAAATCAGAAGCATCATACCAAGCGCCCCGACTACGTCTGAATACATAGCGGACAAACGCAAGAAGAAGAACTGACTATAAGTTCGGTTATTGACACAGTTTCATGCCATGAGGTCCAGCCAGGCTAGGCTATCTATAATTCTCTGTCTGCCGTCCTCTGTCTCGTCTTACATCACTCATTTTAACATAAGATTAAGGAGGTTTGTATAATAAAAAAAGAACCCGAGAGCAGAAGCAATGAATATGATCATGTAAGAACCCCGTGGGAAGCCAATGAATATGATCATGTAAGAACCCCGTGGGGAAGCCAATGAATATGATCATGTAAGAACCACGTGGGGAAGCCAATGAATATGATCATGTAAGAACCCGTGGGAAGCAATGAATATAATTAATAAAAAGACAGTGTACAAGTATTAGGAGCTTCCGAAAAAAACAAATGACCAAACACAGGATTCGAACCACTTAACCTTATTTCTTACGGCACTCATTGCCTTGCCGTACGAGCGTTCCTACGAACATAACCAGCGAGCCATTAACAAAAATTGGGTTACTGAGGAATGTATTTCACAAGCGCTTCGTTGTTGCTAGACACAGAATAATCAGGTCAGATTCGATCGAACAGTGTTTACACAAACCACAGCCAACTCTAACTAGGCCTGGCGACTGACGGGAAAATCCCTGACGTAGTTTAAGTTGGGGGCTGGAAAATGTATATGTCTGATAGAACACTGCAAGCTTTTTTGCAATTTTACTCAATTCGGTGAGTTATTGGCGAAAAATATTCATAATATTGATATTCCTTATTGTTAAACTTAACTTGTTGCATAATATAACCTTGATTTAGCATTTTGTGTTGATTTAAAAATGAATTCGTTTATATACAGCAATACTGGAATACGAGGTCACGTGGTGTAGTTGTGGTCTGATTTCCCATAATTTTACCTGAGTCCGCAGGCCCATAAGTTTATAGTTGGCTCTGCACAACCACATGCTCTAAGCTTATTGTGCTTGTATATATTTGAGACGAGACAATATCATACATACACACAAGTATACACATATAACAAATATGCATATATCATTCAAAGTAGCTTCAAATTTATTATAAGATAAGAACAATGAGGTGTTTTAAGCATCTCGGAGCAGCAAAGGAAGCATCTCAGGAGCAGCAAAGGAAACAACTCAGGAGCAATGATTACGGTCAATAAAAAGACAAGTATTAAGAGATTCCGAAATAACAAATAAAAAAAAACAAAAAACACAGGATTCGAACCGCTTACCCTTATTTCTTACGGCACCCACTGTATAGCCTAGCAATACGAGCGTTCTTACGCTTTAACATTAGAAGCCTCCGAAATCAAATGTACGTTTCTTTCATCTACATACAAACACACACGTGTCCGCTTTAGTACACACTCACGTCCAACCACATGTGTACGAGTTTCTAACAGCGAAGTACGTAAATGGTTAGACACAATGTCTTTGTTTGTTAGGTTGGGGGATTAAAACCTCTTTTTATCTCATTTTAGGATGGAGCAAAATTGAGTTTTCCATCTGAGGAAGACGAGGCCATATGTTGAGAAAATAGAAATAAGTTCTGTGACAATTTTGAAAATTCTAACATACAACACCGTACAACAACACAGACCTACAGCCCAACTTCAGTGTAGTTTAGTGGTCTGATCATCATCACTGCACGTCGAACCAATTAGTCCATAAGTGCTCCGATCTCCCCTCAGAATGTCGCGACTAACGACACCGGTTCTTTGTTGGTTTACAATTCTTCTGTGGCTACCAGTTCTTGTCTAGCTACATCGCACTTGACTTGGAATTCTTGCAGTCTGGTTAGTGTTGTAGATTCACCAGTATTACCTGAATCCGGTACACATCCAACTTCACAGTAATAACAACAATTCCAGATGTAAACAAAAAGGCTGAAGAAACAGGTTCCATCTTGAGAGCGAAGAAACTAGAACACACTGACACCTCATACCCCCGACCCATGTATACACAGACGGATCATCAGACACGACAGCGAGGAAAGGAGGGGCTGGAACCATCATCATACTCCAAGACGACACCACACTAAAAAATTCAAGTGCCACCGGAGAACTCTCAACAAATTTTAGAGCCGAACAACAGGCAATTGTCGATGCCACAAAAATACTGCAACAAAGAAACATACAAAACAACAAACTTGTCTTCCTTTGCGACTGCATGTCACTCCTGCAGGTCATACAAAGGGAACCACAAAATAATATGAAGAGAGAGCTGACACTACAGCTAAAGAAGCTCTCAGAACATCTACAAACAAATTATTCTCCAGTGGATACCAGCTCATTGTGGCGTACCAGGTAATGAGAGAGCAGACAGGCTGGCTAAGGAGTGAAAAAAACTTGCATAACACAAACACCCAGTGTCACTATAGATATCAAGACACATATCAAGCGGTAATACAAAGAGTTGTGGAGGCAACAAACCCACAGCAAACACCCACAAGATCCCACCAGCAGACTAAACAGAAAACAGCACACAATCTTTCGCCTAAGAACAGGTCACTGAAGTCTCAACCATCACATGCACAGAATAAAGCCTGCACAGTGTGCGTGCCAGACAGAAACACAGACTCCAGAGCACATCCTGCAGTCATGTCCATCATACATACACCAACGAAACGAAACATGGTCTCATGAACGAAGTTTACAGAGCATGCTATGGGGAACTCACGAGGAACTCTAACACGCAGCTTCATAGAGGCAACCCATCTCATGGTTTAGACGAGCATGCGAAACAGAACGCAAAGAAGAACGAAGCGTACAGAGCAAGCTATGGGGGACTCACGAGGAACCCTAACTAACACGCAGCTTCATGGAGGCAACCCATCTCATGGTTTAGGCGAGCATACGAAACCGAACGTCAAGAAGAAGAAGAGACAGTGTCTTTGTTTGTTAGTTAGGGCATTAAAACCTCTTTAAGGCGCAGCCCGTCTGCCCAGCGTGTTCGCAGCGCGTTGGACTACGGTGACTATCCCTCTGTGTGTGCGGGTTCAATTCCGCGGGATGGCAGAAAAAGCCAGATTCCCAGATTTACGGTGTTCGTGACACGGCGCAGCACACGAAGAACTTTTCTATCGGTCCCAACAAATGGGAGAAAAATGTGCTGATGACAGAGTTATGTGGAAAACAACATTACGCAAAGGTGCAGAATCTTTTGAGAAGAGACTTAGAGATGAATTGAAAGACAAAAGAGAGAGAGACAAGCATAAACTCAGAAGTTGTCACAGTAAAACACTTGTCAATTAACCGTCTGTAAAGACAAGAGAGACAAGCACAAACTCAGAAGTTGTCACAGTAAAACACTTGTCAATTAATTAACCGTCTGTAAAGACAAGAGAGACAAGCATAAACTCAGAAGTTGTCACAGTAAAACACTTGTCAATTAACCGTCTGTAAAGACAAGAGAGACAAGCACAAACTCAGAAGTTGTCACAGTAAAACACTTGTCAATTAACCGTCTGTAAAGACAAGAGAGACAAGCACAAACTCAGAAGTTGTCACAGTAAAAATTTTGTAGCGGATCTGTGCCTAAGAACGAATGTACGTTGTGCCAGTTATGCGCCTACAAGTAGGCCAGCACATCCGATTTCTGCGACGCTTCTTATTTACTAGGGTTGCTGCCCTAAGCCATAGAATTTACGGCATGCCTTGTAGAGCGCAGTGTTACTATTCATTGCTCCTCTTGCTAGCCCCAGCAACACACGGATGCACCTGGTAAGTACACAGTCATCTTTATGTTTATGGTCAATGTGCTATTTTTCCCGCCATCTGAAGTTGACACCTTGGCTTCAGTTGAGGTCATACCGATCCTCCTGAGAGGTTCCTGTATGTAGTGAGAGGTCGTAGGTGATGTCAGAGCTGAGATAAACGAACAGATTTACGACCCCTCTAATTCCTAGTCTGGGATGTTTATATGCGTGGAGGTTCTACTAACACCAGACATACCCAGTTATTGCTTGAACATAATAAGCGCCAGTGTGTAAGAAGGCGTTGTAATCGTTATATAATACTCTGTTGGGGGTCTCCTCCCATGGCGTGTGGAAAGGGCCATTGCCTTGTGAGGTCGAATCCGGACCGGCTGTTCGTTCACAGTGCAGTTTTCCAGAGACCTAGGATTGTTGCTGAGCTACGGGTTCCGTGCTTTGTGCAATACTCCAGCAGGTGACGTGCCATTTCTGCGAAGAGGACCGAGCCATATGGGGAAAGCTCGTGCCCAGCGTGTTCGATGGGACAAAATGGGACAAAACCTGGTACAATGAAGTCAGCTCTTCGGCTTTAAATCCCTTTTTTAAAAATAATACTCTATAAGGGTCTCTTTTGCGTAGAGGCTAGCCTCTCATTTTAAAAGTACTTGGTTCGTTTCCCGCGTGGAACGATCAGGATTGTTTTTAGAGATCTCTAATCTCAATGTAAATGAGATTGATAAGACCATCATCATTGCACTTCGGTGAGTAACCATGTGTGCCCCGATCTCTTTCTTACACATGAAGATCTCAGCTGCAGTACACGAACTCCGTAGCACCCACCATCCAGGGTCCCCGATGTAATTTTGAAGATGGTGAAGATATTTTATGTGAGATCGAGTCCCTAGTCCTATCGGAGACGGATTATTATTAAACCTAGGTCACGTGTTCAAGTTAAGCCCGTAAAACAACCAAATGGCAGCTTAAAATCGAGAAGAGTAGGCTGAACAGCCGCTGCCCGGGCAAAATTCATAAGAAAAAGTTGCGAAACACGTACAAACAAAGTACTATAGTTTTACAAAATACAGAAACAGTGACGATAAACAGTAAGAAAAAGTTATAATTTAATTCCTACAAAATATCTATCCCATCTTCAAAATTACATCGGGACCCTCGCCGGTGCTACGAAGTGCGTGCACTGTCGCTGAAATCTTCATGTGTAAGAAAGAGATCGGAGCACACATGGTTACTCGCCGAAGTACAATGATGATCATAACAGCGATTGACGTTGTGCCAGTTATGAACCTACAAGTAGGCCAGGCCAGCACATCCGTTTTCTGCCACGCTTTTTATTTACTTGGGTCGCCCGCGTTGCCGAGGCCGTCAAGACTCACCTCTTACGACATGCCTTGTAGGTAGCAGTGGTACTATTATTTGCTCCCCTTGCGAACCCCGGCAACACACAGGCGAAAAATGGTAATAATAGCCGCCTTCGCTCCATTTTGCCAGAGGCGGGAAGCAAGGGAATCATCGATCGGGTGGCGTGTGCTGCATGAGACAACAATGCGACAGACTGAACCAGTGGATATATAGACAAGGATAGGAGATAAGAAATGTATTGATTTCTGGTTTCTGCAGGCAACTCCTGTTCTTATTGTTCATATTATTTGCGTGATGTGTCGACAGGCGTGTGCAATCATGCCTCTCCACAACTTCATCACGCGTTTTGTTGTTGTTTGTTTGAGGTTGCGTTACAGCAACTTGTTTGTTTTTTGTCTTGATTAAGTGCTCGACTCTCGTGCCAAAGTGACCAGGTTAACTCCATCGAGGAGCCATCTGAATATTTTTTCTATAGATCCCTGATCTCAATGTAGGTGAGATCGAGTTCCTAGTCCTATCGGAGACGGACGATAAAACGTAGGTCCTGTGTTCAAGTTGAGCACGTAAAAGAACCCTTGGCAGTTTAAAATCGAGAAGAGCAGGCTGGAAAGCAACTGAAAAGGCAAAATTCATTAGAACAAGATTAAAAATTAAATCTCTACAAAAATAGCTTCACCATCTTCGAAATTACATCGGGGACCCTCTCCGGTGCTACGGAGTTCGTGCACTGCAGCTCTGAGATATTCCTGTGTAAGAAAGATATGAGAGCACACATGGTTACTCACCGAAGTGCAGTGATATGATGGTCCTATACATCATCAATTGTCTGTGATTTGAGCCATATTTTGGCATGCATCCTGTCTAACGGAATTTCTCTCTCTCTCTCTCTCATAGACCAGATGCTCCGCCTCTGTAGCCGTCATGCTGAAATCATAAATCACATCATGAATACATTGTCTCCGTGGTCTTCCTCTTTATCTGGATGCCCTCCTTGAACATTGATCTTCTCCAGCCCTTCGTGTCTTTATATATGTCCAAAGTATTTTAATTTTCTTATTCGTATTTGTAGCATCAGTCAGTTTTCTTTGATTTTGAGTTCTTTCTGTATAGATCTATTTGTTATCTTCTCTGTCCATGATAATTTTGAGTTCTTTCTGTATAGATCTATGTTATCTTCTCTGTCCATGATAATTTTGAGATCTTTCTGTATAGATCTATGTTATCTTCTCTGTCCATGATAATTTTGAGATCTTTCTGTATAGATCTATTTGTTATCTTCTCTGTCCATGATAATTTTGAGTTCTTTCTGTATAGATCTATTTGTTATCTTCTCTGTCCATGATAATTTTGAGTTCTTCGAACGCTTCATATCGACCACTTGTTAAACCACTCTTTATGGTACCTGAGCCTAGGAGCGATTGTATGATGTGCTAATTATGCGCCTACAGGTAAGCCAGTACATCCGATACTTTTTATTTACTAGGGTAGCTTTCCTAGGCCCCTACCTCAGTCGCCTCTTGCAACATGCCTTGTAGGTCGCAGTGTTACTATTCTTTGCTCCTTGCGAGGCCCAGCAACACATTGGGCGTGTCAATGATATACGGAAGACTCTTCTGTACCACATATATAATTAAGAGTTAAGTTTGGACATGCTAGCAGACATTGTTGTCTTGGTGGTAGAGAGAGAAGATATACTCGTACTAATCAATTTCTCATGGGTACGGTGAGCAAGTGGACTTTGGGATGGCTGCTGCAGGGGCGGCGACGGACGGAGTACGCATGGAATACCCGATGACGTCGATCGAATAACATAACTTATACAGTATTAACAAACACATATATATGCTTCTCCGTTGCCTTGTTAAGTATCCGATACAAAAGAGACAGCATTGAACATACATGCTTCTCCTTTGTCTTGTTAAGTATCCGATACAAAAGAGACAGCATTGAACATACATGCTTCTCCTTTGTCTTGTTAAGTATCCGATACAAAAGAGACAGCATTGAACATACATGCTTCTCCTTTGTCTTGTTAAGTATCGGATACAAGAGACAACATTGAATATATAAACAATATTTAAAGGGAATGAAAGAAAGGAAGGATACAAGAGACAACATTGAATCTATCTCTCTCTGCCTTTTAACCGGATTGTGGCATATGCCCTCAACCAACTCATGCCAAGTCTTCATATCTCTAGTTATCTCATGCAGCTAGCTCCAGCTTTTCTTTATATTGTTGATTTAAGCCCAAATTTCTGTCTTCGTGTATTTCTAGACCTCCCTTTCTTTCGCTGTCCCTGTGGGTTCCAGGCAAGGACCCTTCTTGTTATTCTTCTTCTTCTGCGATCGTTCTAGGCCTGTTTTAATCATTCTCATTGTGATATATAAACAGCCAGACATCCGAACGTAATGTACGTGCACCAGCCTTCAGCACCTATTGGAGCCCAGTTGCTTATCCTTCGGTGGGGTGTTCGTTTTCAGCCAGCTTTTGATTTACTAGGTGAGCTTTCCTAGGGTACGATCAGCTTTGCCGTATTTTTGGGCTTTGTGATCTACGCCGGGACAGTGAGTTACGCTGTTTATGCCTGTTCTGACTGAGAAATATTTCTCGGGGCTTGTAAGCTTATCCTCGGACGGCATCTTACTCGTATAAGACACCGTGTAAAGTATCGGCCTTCGCCAATGTTCAGACCCGAACTTCCTGCTTGATCCGTACATTGTCGGCCTTGCTTTACCGTACATTTTGAGTTTGATCCGGGGAGGAACATTCTCAGCCTTTTCTAGACGCGTATCGGTACGTGGCAATTTGCAATTAACCTCGAAAGCACTGGCATGGGGCCGCGTACAAACAATGTAGAGGGTCGTTTCAGTCGGCACTATCAGCGTAACTGAGGATTTTGCGCTCGCCGCCATCACCCGCCCCAGTTTTTCCGGGGATGTTAGTTACGACTGCAATCGAACCTTGCCCGGTTGCCCCAAGGCTGGCAGTTCCGTTAGGCATCACCAACCTCAGTTCTTCCGGGGATGTTAATTTTAATCGCACAGTACCTTGCACGGTTTTCCCAGGGCGGGTAGTTTCGTTATGCACTAAACGCAACTTGTTCTTTTGCGCTCGGCAAACCTTGCTCAGTACATGTATCTGCACCAGGCTACCAATGCGGGGTCAGCTGCAATCTTCTCTCGCACCAACACGAGGGTAGACTTTTATTCGTTACGGTCCTGTCCTATTTATTCTTGCCGACGGGCTGGCAATGTTTGCCCCTCCTCAGGGCTTCGAGCTTCTCCCTACGTGGGCATACGTTTGGTCACTGGATGCACCTCTCATCCATGTCTGAGACGTTTCGTTGCTGTTTCTTTGCGTTCAGGGACTTGGGCAAGATATTGGACATCGGTCAGGAGATTTGTGCATTTTCTTTGTATGTATCTTTATCGTGTTTCCGTACTTGCACTGCTACCCCTACCAGTAGTTTTCTCTCCCCGATCCCTGCCCTCTTAGCCAGACCAGAACCATAGTCTGTTTCCAGGGTCACCGCGTGGAGGTTAGGGGCAGGGTCTTGGTTAGCGCGCCCTCTCGCTAACCCTGGCTCATGTTACCACTATGACCTCATGAGCCTTTTGACCCCCTTCTTGTTATATTCCCTCTGGTTTTCTCAAAGTGTGCCCATCCAGAGCCATCGTCTTTTTCTTAACCTTTGGTTCACTGGAATCTGTCTTGCTTTCTCCATTAAGTTCCTCATTGAATATATAGACAATATTTCAAGCAAACGAAAGAAAGGATACAAGAGACAACATTGCATATATAGACAATATTTCAAGCAAACGAAAGGAAGGAAGGATACAAGAGACAACATTGAATATATAGACAATATTTCAAGTGAACGAAAGGAAGAATACAAGAGACAACATTGAATATATAGACAATATTTCAAGCGAACGAAAGGAAGGAAGGATACAAGAGACAACATTGAATATATAGACAATATTTCAAGCAAACGAAAGAAAGGAAGGATACAAGAGACAACATTGAATATATAGACAATATTTCAAGTGAACGAAAGGAAGGATACAAGAGACAACATTGAATATATAGACAATATTTGAAGCGAAGGAAAAGAAATCAGGGAGAACTGTCTATGTCTTTATTTGATTGTCTATACATGTCCATAGTTGACTTCTTTGTGTCTAGACATGTCCAGTGTCAACTTCTTTGTCCATACATTGTTTCCTTTGCCTAGAGCTCTCTTTTGTCTTCCTGCGTCCCCGCAATCAATCGATTTACTCACCCACACTCGCGCACAGTTCTATCCTTCCTACATTTTTTTAATATGGTAAAATCTCAGTAACGCAAAACGTATATACAGTATATATATATATACACACAAATATTTGAACAAATGTCTGAGGACCCCACCACCCCCATGTCTCGCGAAGTAGATGCCGCCTTTAAAACTGACTTATCGATTTTCAAAACATAGCTATGTCACGTGATATCAACAGCCAATAGGAGCGTTCATGAGTTGCTAAACAAATCGATACTCGCTTGTGCTGTCGTATCATTAGCCTATATGTGGAGAAAGATGAGGTTCGAGAGCTATTGTGTGTTAGTCAGTTTGACAGAAATGAGAAACCGGTAGGTAACGAACAATGTGAAGACATGGAGAGAAAATGAGGAGATGAGATGCGATCGATGTCGAAGAGGAAGATAAGAGAGAGAGACGGCATATAGATATGTGAATTGGGCTATGGTTGCCAGGCGTCCCAGTTTGTATTGAGAAAAAAAAGTGAATTATCGTCTTATATCGTCGTCTTCTTCTAACGCTCCATATCGACCACATGTTTAACCACTCTGTGTGATTTGTATGTGATCCGATCCTAAGAGCGATTGAATGTTGTGCCAGTTATGCGCCTACAAGTAGACCAGCACATCCAATTTCCGCGACGATTTTTATTTACTAGGGAATTTTCCCCTGGGTCTTACATTAGTCGCCTCGTACGACATGCCTTGTAGGTCGCAGTGTTGCTATTCTTTCCTCCCCTTGCGAGCTCCGGGCAATACACGGGGGTGTCACGGAATAACAAAAGTTAGGTAGCAGTTGCGAACACACGATGGAATCGCTGGGCAGCATGGTGCGAAACATAGCCTAGACCATCGACTTTTCAATGAAAAGGTACATAAAAGAACAAAACAATGGGGAACAATACAAACTCCCAACTAGAGAAGTGAACGGATACGCCTACGTTTAAAATAGAGTTTATTATAACCGCCACTCGAAGACGGACTGGCCAGCTGTAAGCCACAAGAGAAGGTCACGGCGTATTAAGAGAGGTCAACTTATGAGGGTACCTGGTGTTACTATTAGACTCGCTTCGCGGACTTTTGGTGAAGATCACAGTGTAGTGTCCACTTAGCGGCCAAAGGGTGTAAACCTTCATTAAACTCCAAATGACAAAATAAAACCACTTGAACAAACTCCGAGCGCTCTCATTCGAAAGATTGATGACGCATTAACAGACTTCAGTTAACATGCAATTCTTCTTCTTCGAACGCTCCATATCGACAACTTGTTAATCACTCTTTATGATTTGTATGTGGTCCGAGCCTAAGAGCGATTGTACATTGTGCCAGTAATACGCCTAAAAGTAGGCCTGCACATCCGATTTCTGCGATGCTTTTTATTTACTAGGGTAGCTTCCTAAGCCCCTACCTCAATCGCCTCTTACGACATGCCTTGTAGGTCGCAGTGGTACTATTCTTTGCTTCACTTGCAGGCCCCGGCAACACACAGGCGAACATGTAAGGAAAAGGAAACCTTTCATACCTTGTGGTATATAGGTCAATACAGTGTTAGGCCTGTATTTTTCATTGACCGTCGGCACACGATGGGTGATGTGGTCAGCATCACGCCGGCCGCCTTTACTTTCCCAGAGCATGTCTGGTACCCAGTTGAGGCTGGGTCGACCTGAGAGCCTTCGCGGTCGGGAAAAATTCCATGCGCATGCGAGTTCACTAACAACTACGCTACAGCGGCTCTCAGGCGAACATGTAATGAATACAATATGAGAATAACAATCAACAAAACCGAGGTAATAACATTCGCTAGAGAGGAAAACGCTACCAATACCTCCATCGACATATGCCCATTAAAACTAGTACCTAGGGGGCATTTTTCAGCTGAATACTCGAAGCATTTTGTGTAGACACTTCATCTCTGTCGTGACTAGTTTTCTTCTATAATTTGATGTCAGCGTCCAGGTTTGGCACTGATAGCATAATATGGGGAGAAAGACTGTTTTGAACATTGCTCTTTTTGTGTACATGGTGACATGTTTGCATTTCTAAATTGGTGCCACTTGTCCTATGATTTGCTTTATTGTATCTATGTCGTCCGAGTGGTTACCGGGGCCCAAATTTGGGGTGTAAAGAATAAAACCACTGTTACCTGCCACGCATGTCGTAAGAGTCGACTAAGGAGGAGGTTTGGCTGAAATCGGATGCACATGTCCTAAACGTGTAGAAGTCTATGTGTTTAGGGGCCTACTAAACCAATGTGCAACGTATACACGTTCTTGGCAAAGATCAAACATATCACAAAGAGTGATTAAAATTGGTCGTAAAGAACGAACGCAAAGAAGGAGAAGTATCTACGTTGGATTTCGTTATCTAGTTAGACATTTTAATGGACCCTGTTAGGTGATCATCTCTCGTGCCAAAGGTAACCGGTTCGCTCCCTTGTGGAGCCATTATGATATTTTTTCAGAGATCCTTGATCTCAGTGTAGGTGAGATCGAGTTCCAAGTCCTATCGGAGACGGACGATAAACGTAGGTCCCGTGTTCAATTTGAGCACGTAAAAAGAGCCCTTGCCAGTTCAAAATCGAGGACATGCTGGCAAAATTCATCAGAAAAAAGATTGAAAATAAAAATTCCCTCCAAAATATCTTCACTA
Source organism: Arion vulgaris (assembly GCA_020796225.1). Classification (NCBI taxonomy): domain Eukaryota; kingdom Metazoa; phylum Mollusca; class Gastropoda; order Stylommatophora; family Arionidae; genus Arion; species Arion vulgaris. The sequence continues at coordinate 20,123,479 of CM036777.1, forward strand.
TCTTCAAAATGACACCGGATACCCTCGAGGATGCTCGTGCACTGCAGATGAGATCTTCCTGTGTAAGAAAGAGATCGGAGTACTCATGGTTACTCACCGAAGTGCAATGGTGATTGTCCTATCAATCAATCAATGGTATCTCCAAGGACAGTGGAGAGAGAATTTGATGACGTCCTTAAAGTTGTCACCATGCGCCATCAAAGACTGTTTATGGTCACAATAATCCACATCCACAAATCTCCTCGTTATCCACAACCCCCCATTAGCGTCACATCTAACCCTCGTGACCTTCACAACATCCTGGCGTTATCAAGGCCACAACAAGAACACACGTCATCTCACGTGACACACTTCCATACTCCAAAGACAAATTTTCATTGTCCAATAACCGCGCAGAGTTTCACGAGCGCGTGGGAACCGTACAACTCCCCAACAGCTACAAATGTCGCATTCAACAGGCTAACTTTAAACTATTTCTTATTTTATGTTTTCATTCCCTGTAACAATTATTGAATTTTCTTTGCAAGAAAAAAAACCGAAATAAATTTAGTGCGAAGATCGTTCGTGTGTTAATATGATTCATCGGCAAGCCTCTAGCTTCTGAATGTTCGTTATGGAATAAATTCGTTCTTTGATAGCTCTTCGTCCGCTCTGAGGACATTTCACTTTGATGATCAACTTGAGATTTGGCTCCGAGTTGGCGATAAGGAAAATATTGTTTGCGTAAATTAGAAATTGTTGTTAACAACGAGGTGACGTTTCACACACATTTAGAACGAGGCACAACGGAAATAAAACTAAGATAATGATCTTTAACTCAAATGTCAAGGCTGTCCTTCTATATGAAGCGGAGACATGGAGAACACCAAAGAGTTAGATATTCATCAATAGATGCCTGTGCAGGATACTCCATCTGCGATGGTATGACAGGACTACAAACAGGGAACTGTGAGATAGAGCGGGAAAACGGCAGGTGAAACGAAACTGGGGGAGGTACTAGTACAGGCAGTGATAAAGAGAAATCACTTTAATTTTTGTCCTTGTGTATGCAGAAGTTAGTGGTAATGAACGAGCTGACAGATTGTCTAGCTTGCTACGATATCAGAGGGAGCTGCAATGGACCGAAATGATATTCTTAACGCATTGAGACAGTCGTTCCGAACAGGAGTTTTAGGGTTGTGAATCCCAGTCGCTGACCAGATTAAGAGAGGTGGGTGTCGATATTAGCATAGCCCAAAAAGAACAACATACCAAATATGCAAAGAGATTCGGTAATCAACATCGAACTGGCGTGTTGGGCTGCTGGATTTATTGAGACGGAGATCGCAACACCTATTGACGTGTCCGTAGTGATATGATGGTAGTCCTTGTATAACTGATAACTGAGTTGTTGGGCCGCTGGACGCTGCTTGATGTGTTGAGGCTGAGATAGCAACACATATGGACTATGTGTGCTGTGATGATAGTCCTCATATAACTGATAACGCCCGAGTGGTTACCGGGTTCCAAAGTATAGAACCACTGTTACCTGCCACGCATGTCGTAAGAGGCGACTAAGGAGGTTTGGCTGAAATCGGATGCACGTGTCCTAAATGTGTAGAAGCCAACCTGCTGCCTTGTAGGTCGGCTGGGGACAGCCAACTGCTAACGGAGAGCGAACCCAGTAAAAGCTGGCTGAATCCGGACACATTGCCGAAGGATAAGCACCAGAGCTCCAAATGGCGCTGAAGATGTGACGAAACCCACCCATGCTAAGGCTGCATGAATCAGATTTTCACATGAATGAATTTATGGAGAGATCTGGTAAGTCGGTCTTTTAGGTGATCGCGAGAGAGATATATAACTGAGCTGGTGTGTTGGGCCGCTGCAATATTTGTTGAGACGGAGGTCGGAGCATCTATGTACACGTCTTGTGTACTATCAGTTATCAGTTATATGAGGACCATCACCATAGCACTCCGGACATGTCCATAGGTGCTCCGATCTCCGCCTCAGCAAATCCAGCAGCGTCCAGCGATCCAACACGCCAGTTCGATGTTGATTAATCAATCTCTTTGCATATTTAGTATGTCGTTCTTTTCGGGCTGCACCAATATTGCCATCCATCTCTTTCAATCTGGTCAGCGAGTGGGTTTCACAGCCCTGAAACTCCTCTGTTCGGAAAGACTCCCTCAATGTGTGAAGAATGTCACTTCGATCCATTGCAGCTCCTCTGATATTGTAGCTAAGCCAGCCAATCTATCAGCTCGTTCTTCTTCTTCGCGTTCGTTCTTTACGACCAATTTTAATCATTCTTTGTGATATGTTTGATCTTTGCCAAGAACGTGTATACGTTGCACATTGGTTTGTAGGCCTAAACGCATAACTTCTACACGTTTAGGACATGTGCATCCGATTTCAGCCAAACCTCCTTAGTCGCCTCTTACGACATGCGTGGCAGGTAACAGTGGTTCTATTCTTTACACCCCAAATTTGGGCCTTGGTAACCACTCGGGCGGATCAGCTCGTTCATTACCCTAACTCCTGCGTGCCCAGGGACAAAAATAAAGGTGGTTTCTCTTATCATTGTCTGTATCAGTACCTCCACCCAGTTGCATCTCACCATACCTGATTCGACTTTACGAATTATGCTCATGGAGTCACTGAGTATGAAAACACGAGATAATTGTGTGCTATGATGATAGTATATAACTGATCAGAACATACCGACCCACTCCTCAATGAACCAGAGTCTAAGATCCGACCCTCTCAATGAACCAGAGTCTAAGATCCCGACCCCTCAATGAACCAGAGTATAAGATCCCGACCCCTCAATGAACCAGAGTATAAGATCCGACCCCTCAATGAACCAGAGTATAAGATCCCGACCCCTCAATGAACCAGAAGGTATAAGATCCGACCCCTCAATAAACCAGAGTATAGATCCGACCCTCAATGAACACAGAGTATAAGATCCCGACCCCCTCAATGAACCACAGAGTATAAGATCCGACCCCCCTCAATGAACCACAGAGTATAAGATCCCGACCCTCAATGAACACAGAGTATAAGATCCGACCCTCAATGAACCAGAGTATAAGATCCGACCCTCAATGAACCAGAGTATAAGATCCCGACCCTCAATGAACCACAGAGTATAAGATCCGACCCTCAATGAAACAGAGTATAATCCGACCCTCAATGAACCACAGAGTATAAGATCCGACCCTCAATGAACCACAGAGTATAAGATCCGACCCTCAATGAACCAGAGTATAAGATCCGCCCCTCAATGAACCACAGAGTATAAGATCCGACCCCTCAATGAACCAGAGTATAAGATCCGACCCCTCAATGAACCAGAGTATAAGATCCTGACCCTCAATGAACCACAGAGTATAAGATCCGACCCCTCAATGAACCAGAGTATAAGATCCCGACCCTCAATGAACCAGAGTATAAGATCCGACCCTCAATGAACCACAGAGTAAAGATCCGACCCTCAATGAACCACAGAGTATAAGATCCCGACCTCAATGAACCAGAGTAAAGATCCGCCTCAATGAACCACAGAGTATAAGATCCGACCCTCAATGAAACAGAGTATAAGATCGCCCAATGACAGAGTAAGATCGACCCTCAATGAACCCAGAGTATAAGATCCGACCCCTCAATGAACCAGAGTATAAGATCCGACCCTCAATGAACACAGAGTATAAGATCCGACCCTCAATGAAACAGAGTATAAGATCCGACCCTCAAGAACAGAGTAGAAGATCCGACCCTCAATGAACCAGAGTATAAGATCCGACCTCAATGAACAGAGTATAAGATCCTGACCTCAATGAACCAGAGTATAAGATCCGACCCTCAATGAACCAGAGTATAAGATCCGACCCCTCAATGAACCAGAGTAAAGATCCGACCTCATGAACCACAGAGTATAAGATCCGACCCCTCAATGAACCAGAGTCTAAGATCCGACCCTCAATGAACCAGAGTATAAGATCCCCACCCCTCCATGAACCACAGAGTAGAAGAATCGTTGATCTAAATGCCAGAAAACATCCAGAAACTGAACGCACGTGACCTCCCGCCTACACCATCTTACGCATCATTAAATAGTTTATCGTTTATCGATAGCTTTACACTCAGTTAAGGGCAAGCATTTGCTCATCTTAATCTGACCCAGCGGGGCTCTTCTAAATCTCAGTCCACTTGATTAGGTCTTGATAAATAGCAAAATGTCCTTCTTCTTATTTTGTCGCCACATTGTTACTGGGTTGTTGCCCAGTGTCGTCCTACTGTTACTGGGTTGTTGCCCAGTGTCGTCCTACTGTTACCGGGTTGTTGCCCAGTGTCGTCCTACTGTTACTGGGTTGTTGCCCAGTGTCGTCCTACTGTTACCGGGTTGTTGCCCAGTGTCGTCCTACTGTTACCGGGTTGTTGTCCAGTGTCGTCCTACTGTTACCGGGTTGTTGCCCAGTGTCGCCATACTGTTACCGGGTTGTTGCCCAGTGTCGTCCTACTGTTACCGGGTTGTTGCCCAGTGTCGTCCTACTGTTACCGGGTTGTTGCCCAGTGTCGTCATACTATTACCGGGTTGTTGCCCAGTGTCGTCATACTGTCACTGGGTTGTTGTCCAGTGTCGTCATACTGTTACCGGGTTGTTGCCCAGTGTCGTCATACTGTCACCGGGTTGTTGTCCAGTGTCGTCATACTGTTACCGGGTTGTTGCCCAGTGTCGTCACACTGTTACCGGGTTGTTGCCCAGTGTCGTCATACTGTTACCGGGTTGTTGCCCAGTGTCGTCATACTGTCACCGAGTTGTTGTCCAGTGTCGTTGTTTTCTGTTTTCTGTCTAGTGACTTGGGTGATTGTTAGTTTTGCTCTTTTACAAGATTCTGCTATGCCATCTAACCATCTTTATCGTGGTCTTCATCTCGCCTTATTTCCAGATGTTCTGTTGTAGAAGACTCTGTGTATACTGTGTAGTTCGGATGCATTCTTATTTCTCAATGTAATTCAAGCAAGGTTCTGTGTCAATTTTTTTTCTTATGCTGATGGTGACTGTCTTCCCTGATGTTCTGTTGTAGAAGACTCTATATACTGTGGAGTTTCATGCATTCTTATTAAGTGGTCAAACCACTTCATTTTTTGTTTCTCAATGTAATTCAAACAAGGTTCTGTGCCAACTTTCTTTCTTATGCTGATGTTGGTGACTCTGTCTCTTCTGTTGTTGGTAACTTTTCACAGGCACCGCATTTCACATGTAGTTATTTTTGTGTGACTGCGCTTTGCTTAATTGTCCATGTATGGTTCTGGTAACACAAAGTAGATATGAAAATGCTGTTGATCATCTGTTGTTCAGGCATCAGTGAAGTGTTTATCATATTATTTCACATTTCTAGATCCGAGTATGCATGAGGTAGGAGGATAAATTCCTTCCTCATGTCTTGATAACATGTGCATATTGTGGGATTAGGAATCCTTTCCCGAGGTGGTTGTATCGTCATGCAGCCACACCGTTGTTGTCATTTGTCGTTTCTAAAAGCGAATGATTGTCTTGATTGCACTTGGTTTTACCCCATATGACTCGGTCTCTCCCCGCAGAAATGACACACCACCTGCCGAAAGTATTGCAAAAAGCATAACTCCGTAGCTCCAACAACAATCATGGATCTCTAGAAAAAATGCACCAATGAACAGAACGGCGCGGTCCGGATTCGAACCTATTGACCTTCGGAACGCAAGGAAAGGTTTAACCCACAGAGCCCCACATATCTCTACTCTTCTGTCTCTCTCCTCTATTTGTTTACTCCTCTTCTCTCGATGTTTCTCTTTGATCTTCTATCTGTACGTTTGTTTCTCATACGTCTCTCTCTCTCTCTCTCGTCTTCTATATTATTGATTTTCTTGATCTTCTATCTGTACGTTTGTTTCTCATACGTCTCTCTCTCTCTCTCGTCTTCTATATTATTGATTTTCTTGATCGTCTATCTGTACGTTTGTTTCTCATACGTCTCTCTCTCTCTCGTCTTCTATATTATTGATTTTCTTGATCTTCTATCTGTACGTTTGTTTCTCATACGTCTCTCTCTCTCTCTCGTCTTCTATATTATTGATTTTCTTGATCTTCTATCTGTACGTTTGTTTCTCATACGTCTTCTCTCTCTCTCCTCTATATTATTGATTTTCTTGATCTTCTATCTGTACGTTTGTTTCTCATACGTCTCTCTCTCTCGTCTTCTATATTATTGATTTTCTTGATCTTCTATCTGTACGTTTGTTTCTCATACGTCTCTCTCTCTCTCGTCTTCTATATTATTGATTTTCTTGATCTTCTATCTGTACGTTTGTTTCTCATACGTCTCTCTCTCTCTCTCGTCTTCTATATTATTGATTTTCTTGATCTTCTATCTGTACGTTTGTTTCTCATACGTCTCTCTCTCTCGTCTTCTATATTATTGATTTTCTTGATCTTCTATCTGTACGTTTGTTTCTCATACGTCTCTCTCTCTCTCTCGTCTTCTATATTATTGATTTTCTTGATCTTCTATCTGTACGTTTGTTTCTCATACGTCTCTCTCTCTCGTCTTCTATATTATTGATTTTCTTGATCTTCTATCTGTACGTTTGTTTCTCATACGTCTCTCTCTCTCTCGTCTTCTATATTATTGATTTTCTTGATCTTCTATCTGTACGTTTGTTTCTCATACGTCTCTCTCTCTCGTCTTCTATATTATTGATTTTCTTCTTCTTTACGTTCGTTCTTTACGATCAATTTTAATCAACTCTTTGTGATATGTTTGATCCTTGCCAAGAACGTGTATACGTTGCACATTGGTTTGGTAGGCCTCTAAACACATAGACTTCTACATGTTTAGGACACATGCATCCGATTTTATCCAAACCTCCTTAGTCGCCTCTTACGACATGCATGGCAGGTAACAGTGGTTCTATTCTTTACACCCCAAATTTGGGCCCCGGTAACCACTCGGGCGTTTCTGTACCTCTCATCTCACTCTATATCTCCTACACTTTTCTTCCTCTCTCTCCTTCGCCTGGAGCTGTTCATTCTTCCTCCCATCATTCCATCCACCACTCCTTCAATCCTTCTTTGAACAACGTCTGCTATGTGACTATACCATTATGTGTCATAAACAGGGTGGTGCGCTTGAGGTCTTCATCGGTCTCCCATAGTTTGTTGTCAAGGGTTCACTCTACCTCTGAAGTCGGAGAAGGCATGCATGTATGGCGGGGGACACTGTTAATAAGGAAAGCATGTCTTCACGCAAAAATGAGCCATAAGCACAATACCAGACTACACCTGGATTCATAACGGGTGAACGTAGGAGAAGGGTTGTTTCTGTTGTCCAGATGTCCTTCAATCCATTCTTCCTTCTTTCCATTCTTCCTTCAATCCATTCTTCCTTCAATCCATTCTTCCTTCAATCCATTCTTCCTTCAATCCATTCTTCCTTCAATCCATTCTTCCTTCTTTCCATTCTTCCTTCAATCCATTCTTCCTTCAATCCATTCTTCCTTCAATCCATTCTTCCTTCAATCCATTCTTCCTTCAATCATTCTTCCTCAATCATTCTTCCTCAATCATTCTTCTCAATCCATTCTTCCTTTCCATGCAACCACCCATCCTTCTTTCCTCCTTTTCTTCCATCCATCCTTCCTCCTTTTCTTCCATCCATCCTTCCTCCTTTTCTTCATCCATCCTCTCTTTTCTTCCATCCATCCTTCCCTTTCTCCCATCCATCTTCCTCCTTTCTTCCATCCATCCTTCACTTTTCTTCCATCCATCCTTCCTCCTTTCTTCATCCATCCTTCCTCCTTTTCTTCCATCCATCCTTCCTCCTTTTCTTCCATCCATCCTTCCTCCTTTTCTTCCATCCATCCTTCCTCCTTTTCTTCCATCCATCCTTCCTCCTTTTCTTCCATCCATCCTTCCACCTTTCTCATCCATCCTTCCTCTTGTCTTCCATCCATCCTTCCTTCTTTCATGCAACCACCCATCCTTCCTTCTGTCCGTCTATCCATCCTTACACCCTTTCGCCCGTCCTTCCTTCCCCACCCTACACATCTCCAGCAAAGACAGTGACATAAGCCCCGTCTTTTATGCTTCCCTGACAAGGTTACCATGGTAACACGACCTGCATTTCTCTTCTTTCTCCCACGTATAATAATCAAAGCAATACCCCTCCCCGGTTCTTGCTTCCTTCCATTACACAATTATTACGCCGCCTGATTTTCATGTTCTTCATTTAGACAAAACAAGGGCCATTAACTCGGTCCTGTTGTTGTAAACCACGTTCAGATATGGCACTCAAAGCGCGAGGACGGGGCGTGAACTATATAACTAGCCCCCGAGAGCCGCCGGACGCTTGGATCGGCTCTCTAGTTCGGTATCGATTGTCATTAGAAATGTACCGAAAAATACGGTTGACCCTTCTTGGAATACTAACGGCGCCCGTGTGGTGTCAGGGCCAGCAAGTGAGGCAAATAACGTTACCACTGCGACCTACAAGGCATGTCACAATATGTGATTGAGGTAGGGATTAGGGAAGCTACCCTAGTAAATGGGTGGCGTCTGTAGCTTAGGGGATAGTGACTCGGTCTATTAACCCCGACGTTCTGAGTTCGAATCACGCTGCGGACAATTTGGTTGCAAATTGTTTCGCGTGGAATTTTACAAATGGACGATGACACCACCCGTTCAGAAAGCAATGGCAAACTACTGAACGTAATAATGCCTAGAAAAATCACAAACAGCGTTAGAAAGCTGGGGTTGGTTCGCAAAGTCCTGTAAAGGATATGCAATAAACTTACCATAGTAAATAAAAATCATCGGAGAAATCGGATGTGCTGGCTCGCCGGGGAGCAAAGAATAGTAACACTGCGACCTGCATAGCATGTCGTAAGAGGCGATTGACGTAGGGCCCTAGAGCCTACCCTAGTAAATACAAAGTGTGGCATAAATCGGATGTGCTGGCCTACTTGTAGTTTATGGCTGGGTCCGGTAAAGGATATACCACGATTTTCAATAGCCAGACACGGCACTAGATGCTGAATCTAAACCTCGTTTTCATACACTGATGACTAGACAACAGGCACAGCACAGATGTGCCCATCCATCCACCCACACGTCTAATCCCCTTTTAAGCAGGATTAATCCCGGAATAAATAAATTATTTTTTAACCTTGTCAGTTTTGAAAGCAGAATTAATACAAATCTAACTTCGATTGTCGACAGCAGACGCCATCTTGACAAATAGTTTAGTGCAGTGGTTCTCCGCCTTTGTGGAAATCGAGGCACACTGAAAGAAATTTTAAAAAATCGGAGACGCAATATAAACAAAAAGTGAATAAATCAGATGCAACAAGCAAATAAATACAGAAATAATTGGAAAATGCTATGAACCTTTATTCATCTTGTCTTCTTCTTCTAACGCTCCATATCGACCACTTGTTAACCATTCTGTGTGATTTGTATGTGATCGTAGTCTAAGAGCGATTGTGCTTTGTGCCAGTTATACGCCTACAATTGGGGGACTGCCTAGAGTAGTTGATAGTAGCTAGGCCTGCTAGCTGTGAGACGCCTCATAGTTCGGGTTCGATCCTACTGTCCGGCATTTGTTCAAGTCCCCTGGTCTTACTCAGGACGATAACGTGAGTACCTCTGAAGTCGGAGAAAATCTGCCTGTATGGCGAGGGAATACTAATTACGAGTACATTGAGCACACGGCTGCCAGTGTAAAGTAATTTACAATGTGCACGCTGCTGCCATTGTAAGAAATTGGAAAACAGATTTTCACGCAAAAATCAGTTTCAGAGATGAAACTTCGTCTGAGTTGAAAGCGGACGAAAAAAAAAAAACACCTACAATTAGACCAGCACATCCGATCGCTATGATGCTTTTTATTTACTAGGTAGCTTCCTACGCCCCTACCTCAATCGCCTCTTACGACATGCTTAGTAGGTCGCAGTGTTACTATTATTTTTCCTCTTGTGGATTCTGGCAGTACACGGGCGACAAGGCATGTCGTAAGAGGCGACTCGTCCATGTGTGCAAGGGAACCACTGCGACTTACAAGGCATGTCGTAAGAGGCGGCTGAGGTAGGAGCCTAGGAAAGCTACCCTTGTAAATAAAAAACATCGCAGAAATCGGATGTGCTGGTCTAATTGTATGCGCATAACTGGCACAATGTCTAATCATTCTTAAGCTCAGATCACATACAAATCACGAGTGGTTAACAAGTGGTCAATGGTCAGCGTTCGACAATGAAGAAGAAATGCTGTGTACATTTAATTTCTGCCCATGAGAAGCATCCGTCTGATGTGTCTTGGCGATATTTTACCCTGGTGCCTGCTGGCACCTAGAAATGTCATCGGGCACACTGGTGCGCCTGGGCACACCCTTTGAGAACCACTGGGCTCGAGTGTGAGGAAAGTGGGCGGTTCCACATTCTTGGCGACGAAGAAAAGGGACATTATCTAAAAGTCAGTTTCCCCAAGAGGAAACTATTAATGATGACAAAGCTGCGAAAGGGAGAGAAACCATCACTCAACGTCCACAAAACGCCGCTCCGGGCGCGGTCAAATAGAAAATATTCTCTAAAAAATGACATACGTACAATCTTTGTTTATTAGTGTGTGTGGGTTTTGCAAACATAGTGCCAGCTGCTGGACGTTCCGTGGGTTGTGCAAACATAGTGCCAGCTGCTGGACGTTCCGGTAAAATAACGAGAAAATGACCAATATTAGAATATGGCCAATTGACCAGTCCAACTTCTTCGAACGGTCCATATTGACCACTTGTTAAACAACTCTTTGTGATTTGTATGTGATCTGAGCTTAAGAGCTGTTTGCCAGTTATGCGCCTACAAGTAGGCCAACACATCCGATTTCTGCGACGCTTTTTATTTACTGAGGTAGCTTCCCTAGGCCCCTACCTCAGTCGTCACTTACGATATGCCATGTAGGTCGTAGTGTTACTATTTTTTTGCTCCCCCTACGAGCCCCGACAACACACAGGCGAGTAAGAGCTTACAAAATGTCATAGAACAAGTACACACAAGATCACTACACACGCCCCCACTTCTATAAGAAGTAAATGGTGGAAAATAAGACTAAGAGGTGTTGGGGGCAGATTGGTTTAGTAGGCCCCTAAGCGCATAGACTTTACACGTTTAGGACATGTGCATCCGATTTGACCCAAACCTCCTTAGTCGCCTCATACGACATGCGTGGCAGGTAACAGTGGTTCTATTCTTTACACCCCAAATTTGGGCCCCGGTAACCACTCGGGTGTTCTTTATTTCTAGCATCGCCCGTCTGCCCAGCGCTTTGGACTACGGGTGACTATCCCTCTGTGTGTGCGGGTTCAATTCCGCGGGATGGCAGAAAAAGCCACAGATTTCCCAGATTTTCGGTGTTCGTGGCACCGAACCGAAGGGTTACGATGTCCATGGCACCGAGCCGAAGAGCTGAAAAGCTCAAGTGCTTCTGGATCGGGGAAAAAATTTCAAACATCCGTTCTCCGTAAATAGAAATAATTACGTTTATCCGTAAATAGAAATAATTACGTTTATCCGTAAATAGAAATAATTATTAGTTCTAATAATCCGTTACTCCTTTAGTGTCTCTATATTATCGATATAAGGGAAGAGTACAGTAAAACTATGTAGCAATGCCAATATAAGGGAAGAGTACAGTAAAACTATGTAGCAATGTCAATATAAGGGAAGAGTACAGTAAAACTATGTAGCAATGTCAATATAAGGGAAGAGTACAGTAAAACTATGTAGCAATGTCGATATAAGGGAAGAGTACAGTAAAACTATGTAGCAATGTCAATATAAGGGAAGAGTACAGTAAAACTATGTAGCAATGTCAATATAAGGGAAGAGTACAGTAAAACTATGTAGCAATGGCGAAACACGTAAAAAAACCAAAGTACGGTAGTTTTACAAAAACAATACACAGCGAGGTTTAGAATAAAAGATCTTTATCAAGCAAAGGATACAAGACAAGTGAAGAAATTCACTTTTACAAGGCACAGAACATAAAGGTGTTCAAGATAAAAGTAGCCCCGTCAAGTGAGCCTCTTCTTTGCGTTCGTTCTTTACGACCAATTTTAATCACTCTTTGTGATATGTTTGATCTTTGCCAAGAACGTGTATACGTTGCACATTGGTTTGGTAGGCCCCTAAACGCATAAACTTCTACACGCTTAGGACATGTGCATCCGATTTCAGCCTAACCTCCTTAGTCGCCTCTTACGACATGCGTGGCAGGTAACAGTGGTTCTATTCTTTACACCCCAAATTTGGGCCCCGGTAACCACTCGTACGGTCAAGTGAGCCAATCTGCCATGTTTATGAAAATAAGAAGGTTCAATTATGACGTAGTATAGGTCAAGTGGGCGAGTCTTTTTATGATGGTGGGTAATTATGGTACGGGAAGGTGCGATGAACAAATTTGACGAAAATACGAGCTAGTCAGAACCGGTTTAAATAGTAAATAGACAAAACGCAATGCATACCTGGCAACTTTTGATTTGTCAATGGGACTACTTTTATTTTGACACCCTTAGAATCAGACAATAAGTTCCTAACGACCCTAAAATGAAAATCACTTGAAATGGGTGGCTACAAGGGCCACAGGGCAGTTGCGTATATCACGTAAGTGCTGGCCGAAACGGCCACTAAACTGTTTGCCAGGTTCTCCTATATATGCATTGTCACAACGTTTACACGTGATGGCGTAGATTATATTGCGCGCGACTCGCATGTAAACTATCCTCAATAACAAAAGTGGGTTTAGGAAAAGATACAGTAAGGGCCTGTATCACATAAGCATGGCATCGCCGACGGCCTCACCGGACGGTGCAAAAATGACACTGGGCATTGGATTTAAGGCGATTGTTTACCAACATATCCTTAAGATTTCTGTCCCGTCTATAAGCCACCAGAGGACAGTTTCTCGGTAGGACATCTCATCTTATATGAGCTAATATAACAAAATAAGACTCGGTCTAGGGTTGAATGTGGCTTGCCTTGGTTTAAAAACAGTATCGAGCGTCAAATACAAAATATCTGAATCGATGAGTAGTTGAGTTTACATGCACGACACATGTGTTTTTTTTATTCATATCTGATTTCAATGATATTTGTAATAACTACTTTCATGTATTTGGCAATAACAGTTTCGTGTGTTTTGCAATATAGGTATTACGTAAGTGTATGGAGGGATGGACGAGTAGGTAGGAAGGTAGAAGAATAGACTCGTAGGTAGGTGAATGAGTAGTTAGATATGTAGTTGGATAGGTAGACAGGTAGGTTATTGAATGAATAGGTAGGTAGATGGATTGGTATGCAAGTTGATGGACTGGTAGGCAGGTTGATGGATAGGTGGTAGTGGATTGGATAAGTAGGTTGTTTGGATAGTTAGGTAGATGGATAAGTAGGTAGAGGGATTGGATAGTGGTAGATGGATAGGTAGAGTGATGGATAGGTAGGTAGATGGATAAGTAGGTAGATGATGGATAGTGGGTAGGTAGATGGATAGGTAGGTAGATGATTGGATAGTTAGGTAGATGGATAGGTAGGTAGATGATTGGATAGGTAGGTAGATGATTGGATGGGTTAGGTAGATGGATAGTAGGTAGATGATTGGATAGGTAGGTAGATGATTGGATAGTTAGGTAGATGGATAGGTGGGTAGTAGTTTGGATAGGTAGGTAGATGATTGGATAAGTAGGTAGATGATTGGATAGTTAGGTAGATGATTAGGTAGGTAGATGATTGATAAGGGAGGTAGATGATTGGATAGGTCAGGTAGATGATTGGATAAGTAGGTAGATGATTGGATAGGTAGGTAGATGATTGGATAGTTAGGTAGATGGATAGGTAGGTAGATGATTGGATAGGTAGGTAGATGATTGGATAGTTAGGAGTGGATGGTAGGTAGATGATTGGATAAGAGGTAGATGATTGGATAAGAGGTAGATGATTGGATAGGCAGTTAGATGATTGGATAGGTAGGTAGATGAATGTACAAGCAGAGAGAGAGAGAGAGAAAGTAATCGATTAAATAGATAAGTAAGTAGTTGGGTGCAGATAGACGCTTAGTACAATCAGGCCCATGTGATACCGACAGTGTCAATCAATGTCAGGGAGTAGTAATAATACTATGTGGCATATTGATGTTAGGTCTGTATTTGTCTTTGACCAACGACATACGGTGAGTGTGATCAACACCACGGCGGCTGCCTTTACTTTTCAGTTTTTCTCTGGTATCAGATTAAGATCAGACAGGCGTTCTATCTACCAACCTACCTACCTATCTATCTATTCATCCATCCATACATCTTTCTTCTTCTTTGTGTTAGTTCTTTACAACCGATTTTAATCACTCTTTGTGATGTTTGATCTTTGCCAAGAACGTGTATACGTTGCACATTGGTTTGGCAGGCCCCTAAACGCATAGGACATGTGCATCCGATTTCACCCAAACCTCCTTAGTCGCTCTTACGACATGCGTGGCAGGTAACAATGGTTCTATTCTTTACACCCCAACTTTGGCCCCCGGTAACCACTCGGGAAATATATCTTTCTACCGATCTATCTATACCCTCGTGGTGTCTTGTTTGGCACAAGTTGCCATATTCATTTTGTCGACCATCAGTCCTCCATCAGTCGACCATCAGTCTTCCATCAGTCGACCATCAGATTCTACAAAAGATGTTGCTATTGTAGCCGTTCTGCCACCTTGTCTATCAATTGTTTCCAACATCAGACCACAATCCTTCAACTCAGTTCTTCTCCAGGTTTCATCATCTTCAAATAGCTTGTCCTAACGCTTCATATCAACCACTTGTCAACCACTCTGTGTGATTTGTATGTGATCTGAGCCTAAGAGCGATTATATGTTGTGCTAGTTATGCGCCTATAAGTAGGCCAGCACATTCAATTTCTGCGCTGCTTTTTATTTACTAGGATAGCATCCTTAGGAGCTACATCAGTCGCCTCTTACGACATGCAGTGGTACTATTCTTGCTTCCCTTGCGGGTCCCGGCACCACACGGGCGACAGTCCTGAATTACTCCTCTCATAGATCAGCTGGGACGCATCTGCAGTCGTCATACTCAAATCCGTGGCCCCGACAACATAAGACCGACTAGGATAGACGGGAAAACAAAAATTCCCTTGAATGGGGGCTGGGTTTTATAAGTGTTTGATAGAACAATGTAAAGTTTTCTGCAATTTTACATTTCTTCTGCGTTCTCACTAGATTGGGATTTCGGATTCTCTAATAAAGGCAGCAGTCTGCCTCAGATTATCAGCCACGTCATACAGTTTGTCTTGGACGCTAGTGAAAGTGGGCCACCTCTTTATTCTCAAGTCTGCATACTGGGGGCAAGTTCTGTAGGATATAATTCCTATGATTTCTGCTTCCCCGTTTGTGCCGACCTCGTCCAGCAGTAAGTTTTGGCCACCCTCGTGATGGTAGGTCTGACATTCTTACTGCTTGGCTAAATCTCAGAGGCAGATTGGCGACCGTAGAATCCATTATCCCATTCCTCATTGTGATGGGTCGTTGCACCATGTTATGCGCCTTATGGTCTGGTGCATCCGTTTTCTGCAAGCATTTGTTTCGGGTTAGCATTCACTAGCGGACACGTGCATCCGATTTCAACCTAGCCTCCTTAGTCGCCTCTTACAACATGCGTGGCAGGTAACAGTGGTTCTATTCTTTACACCTCAAATTTGGGCCTCGGTAACCACTCGGGCAACAATTTTGCACAATTCTACGAGTCCGTGGTTAACTGTAACACTTATACTCAAAATCACACATATGTTTTCCCACTGCCTTGTTTAATGTCCTTGAACCCCACCCAGTTCACAAGTAACGCCCTTGAATGGACTCTGGAACAGGTAAAAATGATAACTAAACTAGTACTCCTTGAAATCGTAAACACTCCTGCTCTCTACCGGTGAAATGCAGGTGTACAGCGTACTCAAATTTGGAATTCCCACTGTTTCTAAATTTAGACCAAAATTTCCAAACGATAAAAATAACTTTCAGTATAGAATTTGACCTACATATGTCTTGATGTACAGTAACCCTAGTTTTTGAGTTATAAAAACGATATTTATAATCTCCCCCTAGCCACGCCCACACCATCTGCTGTCATATCATTATATTATATTATATGGCCTTTTTCGTCTTTACAGATGGTCAATTGGCAAGTGTTTTACTGTGACAACTTCTGAGTTTTCGCTTTTCTCTTTTGTCGTTCAGCTCGTATATAAGTCTCTTCTCAAAAGACTCTGCGCCCTTTCGTAATTTGGCTTTCCACACAACTCTGTCATCAGCTAGTCCCTCCCATGTGCTGGGACCTATAGAAAAGTTTTCATTGAGGCTTTGCAGACATCTTTATATCTGAGCAGTGGTCTGTCCTGGTGCCTCTTCCACTCCGAAAGTTCACAGAACAACATATCATATCATAGCTAACGCATATTACTACTACATGTCCTTCGCTTCTCGTGGAGCATAGGGCCTCAACAGTTAGTCGCTACTTTTCCCGGTCTCTGGCTGTTTTCATGATGGTTTCCTCGGATCTGTCAGTTCTTCAAAAAGACTGGTCTGTCTCCAGGTTTGTTTTTTTCCCCCGATCCAGAAGCACTTGAGCTTTTCAGCTCTTCGGCTCGGTGCCACGAACACCGTAAATCTGGGGAATCTGTGGCTTTTCTGCCATCCCGCGGAATTGAACCCGCACACACAGAGGGATAGTCACCCGTAGTCCAACTCGCTACGAACAAGCTGGGCAGACGGGCCTCCAGGGTAATTTAGGACGCCCCTTTTCCGTTTTCCTTGCGGGTTCTACTCATGGGCTAGACAATTGGTGCCGTAAGAAATATAGGTTTGTGGTTCAAATCCTGTGTTTGGTAATTTTTTTTTTTCGAAGGCCCTAAATACTGGTTTCTGGTTTACTGTCTGTTTATTTACCATTTTCAGTGGCTCTGGTGCTTCCCCTAGACTTCTTAGAACTCATTTTCAGTGGCTCTAGTGCTTCTCTTAGACTTCTTAGAACTCATTTTCAGTGGCTCAGTGTTTCTCTAGACTTCTGAACTCATTTCAGTGGCTCGGTGCTTCCAGACTTCTTAGAACTCATTTTCAGTGGCTCTGGTGCTTCTCCTAGACTTCTTAGAACTCATTTTCAGTGGCTCTAGTGCTTCTCCTAGACTTCTTAGAACTCATTTTCAGTGGCTCGGGTGCTTCTCCTAGACTTCTTAGAACTCATTTTCAGTGGCTCGAGTGCTTCTCTTAGACTTCTTAGAACTCATTTTCAGTGGCTCTGGTGCTTCTCTTAGACTTCTTAGAACTCATTTTCAGTGGCTCTGGTGCTTCCTCTAGACTTCTTAGAACTCATTTTCAGTGGCTTGGGTGCTTCTCTTAGACTTCTTAGAACTCATTTTCAGTGGCTCTGGTGCTTCCTCTAGACTTCTTAGAACTTATTCCCTTTGTTTTTCTAGTGACACTCGACTGAGTCTTTCGCAGCGCATGCCAGACCCATCGCCATTTTCTCCTCTCAACCTGGATCATCATAGGTTCTTGGACGCCGATAGCTTCTTCTTCTTCAAACGCTCCATATCGACCACTAGTTAATGACTTTTTGTGATTTGTATTTGATCTGTGCCTTCTTCGAATGCTCCATATCGACCACTTGTCAACCACTCTGTGATTTGTATGTGATCTGAGCCTAAGAGTCTTCGTCTTCTTTGAACGCTCCATATTGACCACTTGTCAACCGCTCTGTGTGACTTCTTTGTGATCTGAGCCTAAGAGCGATTGTGTGTTGTGCCAGTTATGTGCCTATAAGTATGCCAGCACATCCAATTTCTGCTACGCTTTTTATTTATTAGGTAGCTTCCTAGTCTCCTACCTCAGTTGCGCCTTGTGGGTCGCAGTGTTACTATTCTTTGCTCCTTGCAGCCCCATCAACACACAGACAAGCTATATCTCCAAATAAAGAGCTTTACTTAGTCGTGTCTTTTTCAAAACAGCACCGACAATAGAACACGGAATAATAAGGTCAGATTCGATCGAAAGTGCTTGCACAAAAACATGAGATCGCTTTTGTATTTTATATATATATGAGACGAAACAACAGCATAAACACCACAAGTATATGCACATATAACATGGATATATATATAACATACATGCACACATCTTTCATAGTAGCTTTAAGTATATTGTAACAAGTGAATATGAAGTTTTAAGGTAATGATAGAGCGAACAGGTTTGCATCAACATCATCGATTGTTGGGGAGTTAAAGATGGATAAGGAGGATGTTCTTCGGTCTCTTCGCGACTGCCTGTTGGATGAGGACACTAGAATTGATGTTGAATCAATCCAGCGATTTAGGCAGTTTTTAGTTACGGATTATACAATTAGTACTGGATGCCTGAGGGGCAGAATGAGGAGTGTGTTTAATAAGCGAGCCACAGGAACCATCAGTATGCATACTCAATGATACCTGTTGGAGGAGCCTGAACACCTATTGATCTGCCAGGACTGCAATGATGTCAGTTTAGTAACCAATAACCCCAGAGATAAAAGTGTCTACACAGAATACTGGAAGTATGAAGAAGAGACCGGTTGAGAAATGAAGACATTAGGAAAAAATGGGTAAAACATCAGTACTGAACTTCATCAAGAAACAACAAATTAAATGGTTCGGTCACATAAGCAGATTATCAACAGACAGTGCACATCAAAGACCAATGTTACTCTGATACAATGAATACAAAGCAAAAGGCGTCACGCAAAATGTGGACCTCTGAAATAACAGAGCTGGTAAAAAACACTATTTCTGAAGCACACACAAAAGCCTGTTTTAGAAATCTCTTCTTATGATGATGCTGGGAAGCAAAACAGGATTAGAGACAAGAAAAAAGACAATATATTGATCAATTTGGTATTTTCAACTAGTCATCTTCTTCTTGCATTCCCCTGCCATGCTATGAATTCAGGGTATCTGATATGAATGAAGCTTCTTACTTATTTTTGCATGAAGGAATGCTTTCCTTACATCAGAGGTAATTCAACTAGTAACTAATTAGTAATAATTTATCAATTAAAAAAAAATATTGACAATTTGATCTTTTATAATCTGATTGATTGGGCCATTATCATTGCACTTCAGTGAGTAACTACTAACTATGTATGCTCTGATCTTTTTCTTATACAGGAAGATCTCAGCGGTTGTGGCCGAACTCCATAGCACCAGCGAGGGTTTCCGATGTAATTTTGAAGATTATGAAAATATTTTTGTAGGAATTTAATTTTAATTGTTCTGATGAATCTTGCCCGGGCAGCGGCTTTCCAGCCTGCTGTTCTCGATTCTGAACTGCAAATGGTTCTTTAACGTGCTCAAATTCAACACGGCACTTGCGTTTTATAGTTTGTTTCCGATAGGACTAATAACTCTATCTCACCTACACTGAGATCAGGGATCTCTCGAAATATATCCCGATGGCTCCACGAGTGAGCGAACCGATAACCTTTGGAACGAGATACAAGCACCTAAGCTCTACGCCACAAAGACTCATATATATATATATATATATATAATACTTCCTCTATAAGTCAATAATCTATTTTTGTCGAATATTCATGTGTTCATGTAGAAACTGATTTATCTACAATAAAAGTAGATATATAAATTTTTGTTGTGACACGACAGATTCAATATAGAAGGTGACGATGAAATTCGATTTTGGACATTAAAATTTGATTTTTGGCTTATTGAGTCAAACAGACGGAGAGGACACCACAGAAATGTATGCCAGTAGCGTCACATAACAATTGATGCTGAGAAGTTTAAATAAAAATTGAAATGAACTTACTTGTGATTCTGTGTTGTTGACAATCTAGAGAATAATATGTTTCATTTCCAACACACACCTCCTCTTTCAAAAAATGTTGACGATTCTCTTCCACTTTTGTGA
Organism: Arion vulgaris; assembly: GCA_020796225.1. Lineage (NCBI taxonomy): Eukaryota > Metazoa > Mollusca > Gastropoda > Stylommatophora > Arionidae > Arion > Arion vulgaris. Next base: position 20,143,493 of record CM036777.1, read on the forward strand.
AACGCCGCTGGAACTAAACACTTCGTTAACTTGCCACATGTGCATGCTTTATCGACACGCTCTTGAAACTCAACAAAGGCGCTATCAGTCTCCTGTCACACACGACAGGCACTACTATTGGAAATCTGTGGACACTGTGTCTGTTGACAAAACAAAAAACTAACAACGGTGTAGTTAGAGTCATATACGTCGTCGGACGGACAGTTCTTTTGTGTTCTTCAACAACGAATACTGAATAAATTATTGTATAGACAAGTTAAATTATGAGCGATAGAATAATTAATAAACACACGGCTGTTGTTAGTTCTCACGTTGAAGGACCTTATAGTACTGTCAAACACACAAACAACAATGGCGAAACATCACCCTCTTTCCGGCGCCAAACAGCGCGAGCACGCTAACACGAGACGCAAATCTCCACCTCCATCGTTCTGCGATTGGTCAATATCTAAACTAGGGGTGGTGCCGTTGAAGTTATTGGCGTCGAGGATGGAGGATGTTTTTTTATGGACGTTTCTCCCATTGCGGTGCTTTTGTGTAAACTTTTAGTTTCTTATTCATCAAAGTTAAAAAAAATTTATATTTATAGTTCTTCGAATACTCCATAACGACCACTTGTTAAACTACTCTTTGTGATTTGTATGTGATCTGAGCCTAAAAGCAATTGTACGTTGTGCCAGTTATACACCTATAAGTAGGTCAGCACATCCTTCTTCTTGGAACGGTCCATAACAATCACTTGTTACATCAGTCTGTGATTTGAAGTTGATCTAAGCATAAGAGCTATTGCTCATTGTGCCAGTTATGCGCCTACAAGTAGGCCAGCACATCCGATTTCTTCGTCGTTTTTTATTTACTACGGTAGCTTTCATTAGACCCTACCTCAGTCGCCTCTTACGACATGCCTTGTAGGTCGCAGTGTTACTATTTTTTGCACCCCATGCGAGCCCCGGCAACGCACTGGCGTATTTAGAGACAAATAGAAGGCATTTAATAGAGTACACAGGTGCAAATTATGGAAGATCCTTGAAGAGTATGGCGTCCAGGGACAACTATTAGGTAACATCATGGCCTTATATCAAGATAGCCAGAGTACAGTACGAACAGCAGAAGGAATGACCGACTGGTTCTCCATTACATCAGGTCTCAGACAATGTTGTGTCCTCTCACTATTACTCTTTATCACATATATGGATAAAATAATTCAAGAGTCAAGTTCAGATAATGCTTAACTTAATAAATGAACTGCTTTTCGTAGATGCACCAAAATGAACAAGATCTACATCATATTAACACCCTGAACCAAAATTGTATAAATCATAACATCAAAATCAATAACACTCAAACATAAATAATGTTTATATGAAGGAAACATAATAAACTAAACATCCATGTCAATAGCACTACAATCAACCAAGTGAAAGAATTCAAATACTTAGGAAACAAACTCACAGAAGACTAGATAGATAGATACATAGCGCCCGAGTACTTACCGGGGCCCAAATTGGGGTGTAAAGAATAAAACCACTGTTACCTGACACGCATGTCGTAAGAGACGACTAAGGAGTTTTGGCTGAAATCGGATGCACGTGTCATAAACTTGAAGAAGTCTATGCGTTTATGGGCCTACCAAACCAATGTGCAACGTATACATGTTCTTGGCAAAGATCAAACATATCACAAAGAGGGATTACAATTGGTCGTAAAGAACGAACGCAAAAAAGAAGAAGAAGACCTCTCCAGGGTGAGATGAGAAGTAACATTTGGCCACACCCAGTTAACCTAAAAACTAAACTTTGGGGAAACCTGACCTCCGCAAAGAAGAAGAAGAAGACCTCAGGTGAGATGAGAAGTAATTTGGCCAACAGTTAACAAACAAACTTGTGAAACCTGACCTGCAAAGAAGAAGAAGACCTTCAGGTGAGATGAGAATAACATTGCACACAGTTAACCTAAAACTAAACTTTGGAAACCTGACTCCAAAAGAGAAGAAGACCTCTCAGGGTGAGATGAGATAAGATTTGCCACACCAGTTAACCTAAACTAAACTTGAAACCTGACCTGCATAAGAAGAAGAAGACCTCTCCAGGTGAGATGAGAGTAACATTTGGCACACCCAGTTAACCTAAGACTAAACTTTGGGGAAACTGACTCCAGCATAAGAAGAAGAAGACTCTCTCAGAGTGAGGATGAAGTAACATTTGGCCACCAGTTAACCTAAAACAAACTTTGGAAACCCTGACCTCGCATAAAAGAAGAAGACCTCTCAGGTAGATGAAGTAACATTTGGCACACAGTTAACCTAACTAAACTTTGGAAACTGATAAAAGAAGACCTTCAGGGTGAATGAAGTAACATTTGGCCACGTTAACCAAACTAAACTTTGGAAACTGACCTCAAAAAAGAAGACCTCCAGGGTGAGATGAAAGTAAATTTGGCCACCCAGTTAACCTAAACTAAACTGGAAACTGACCTCCAAAAAGAAGAAGACCTCTCAGGTGAGATAGAAGTAACATTTGCCACCAGTTCCTAAAACTAAACTTGAAACCTGACCTCGCAAAGAAAAAAACCTTCAGGGTGAGATGAGAGAACATTTCCACCCCAGTTAACCTAAACTAAACTTTGAAACTGACCTCCCAAAGAAGAAAAAATAGCTAGAGCGAGGCCAAAACAAATGCTGTAACCTGCAGGTGACCATTGTTAGACACAAAATCTACTGACAGATAAACAACAGATGATCAACGGCATTTTCTAAATATCCTGTATAAAGGAGAAAGTCACGAAGATGGATTAAGGATGGACTGATGATTTGACATAACGACTGCAGTGGTTTAGATCGGCCTGAGAAGGGAGAGATTTGAGGACTGTTTGTGGCAAGTCAGCTAGACAAGTTAGATGATGGCGTATAAGTATATATGCCTGCAACAATTTATTCATACCTCTACCTGGCTAAGTGGGTAGGGATCGAGGGAGAGCTACTCTGGTTTAAATAGTGATGCAAGAGCAGTTACACTATACGAGATCTACTCGCAAAATAGACGAGAAGAATCTCCGACTGACTGTTTCTGCACATCTCTCCCGGCCGATAGGAAAAGCGTAATAAATAAGCATAAAGGGATGATGGGTGCATCCATAGAAGAGACGTGGGCTCACATGGGGCGAAACTGCAGCCCTGATGTGGAGGCACGAGTTGAGCTTCGTGTCCTGACAGTCTCGAGGCATATTGGATGTGAGGCACGGTGAGAGCCAGATAAACACGAGTGAGCAGGCACCGAGGTAGAGCGAACACGCATACGGACGACACACAGTTGGGCCCACCTGTGGGGCAGACATGCACAGTGCTGATGGTGGAGTGGCGGAAAGGCGTAGCAAACGCGGGGTGAGCGGAATACCCAAGTATGCAGAAAGACTATAACGCAGAGGCGTTAATCCAGTGCAGCCTCGAAGATGGGGTCTGCATCCGGAAAGCAATAATCGCGCTTCTCATCGCAGAGAACTACTACTGCAGTTAGATTGGGGACAATCAAAGGATAGCGGAGCAAACTGCACACAAAACTGGACGACAGGCAAACCAAGTAGTCCACACAAAAAAAGAATGGTAACCTGGACAGATGACACTCAATATCCCGGGAGGGAAGGTTGTCTTAGAGTCGCTACCCTAAAAGAAAATAGCAACCTGCTGCATTGCAGGCCGGCTGGGGACAGCCAAAGGCTGACGGAGAGCGGACCCAGTAAACGCTGACTGAAACCGGACACATCGCCGAAGGATAAGCACCAGAGTTATAACTGTCACTGAATGATGTGACGTAATACACACGTTCTTGGTATAGGCTATTTATATCTCACAATAAGAATGATCAAAATGGCCGAAAAGAACAATCGGGAAGAGAAGGATATACCCTTCTACCCTGAACAAATTGTTCCAGACCAGGTCATTATATTTCGACTACGTACAGGACACTGCAGACTCAACAAACACTTATATAGACTATGAATAAGTCAAACAGCTCTCTGTCAGTGTTAGCAGGCGGAACATATCCTGCAAGACTGCCCTCTCCTGGGTGAGCTGAGAGGCAACATGTGATCACACCCAGTCGACCTGAAAATTAAGCTTTGGGGAAACCTGACAGACCTGAAGCTGTCCACCCAGTTTGTGGTCCACAGTAAATTAAGCGCATGACCAGAGATCGCTGAAGAAGAAGAAGAACAAATTGTTCCCAATCTCTTCTATGGAAGTTAGTTCAACATTTCTCGCCTCTCTCAGCTTCTTCTTCTTCAAACGATCCATATTGGTCAGTTGTTAAAACACTCTTTGTGATTTGTATATGATCTGAGCCTGATAGCGATTGTACGTTGTGAAAGTTATGCGCCTACAAGTAAGCCATCACATCCTGTTTCTTCGACGATTTGTATTTACTAGGTTAGCTTCCCTAGGCCCCCAACTCAGTCACCTCTTACGACATGCCTTGTAGATCGCAATTTTACTATTCTTTGCTCCCCTTGCGAGCCGCGACAAAACACGAGCGTATCATGGACAGATTGTTCATTATCTCTTCCATGTAATTGAGTCTTCCTCTTGTTCTTCTGCTATGCAACTTCTGCTATGCAACTTCTGCTATGCAACTTCTGCTATGCAACTTCTGCAACCAACTTCTGCTATGCGACTACTCCGGTATGTATCATAAACAAGGCGGTGCGCTTGAGGTCTTCACCAGTCCCCCATAGTTTGTTTTGTAGTGTTGTTTCTGTTGGCCAGATCTCCATTCTCACACTACTCAGGCTGGGGCAGTCTTGCAGAATGTACTCTGTGGACTGCTTTGATGCTCCACAGGCAGCCGAGTCCCTGAGACCCATTCTATGGAGGTGTACTCTGAGACTGCAGTGTCCCATTCTAAGTCTGAAGTCTGTGCTTGTCTGTTTAGTGTATTTATACTGTCATGCTCTGGGTTGTATCCTCATTTGTTTTTCTCCATCATTTCCTGGATTGTTTCAAAGAGTCATTGCTTCTGTAAAACTTTGTGTTGGGTGGTGTTGTGTTAGGCTCCTCAGTCTTTGCTTCTGTAAAACTTTGTGTTGGGTGGTGTTGTGTTAGTCTTCCTCCAGTCTTTGCTTCTGTAAAACTTTGTGTTGGGTGGTGTTGTGTTAGGCTCCTCCAGTCTTTGCTTCTGTAAAGCTTTGTGTTGGGTGGTGTTGTGTTAGGCTCCTCCAGTCTTTGCTTCTGTAAAACTTTGTGTTGGGTGGTGTTGTGTTAGGCTCCTCCAGTCTTTGATTCTGTAAAGCTTTTGGGTGGTGTTGTGTTAGTATCCCTCCAGTCTTTGCTTCTGTAAAGCTTTGTGTTGGGTAGTGTTGTGTTAGGCTCCCTCCAGCCCTTGCGAGTGTGCCAGTCTTTTCATTTCCTGGTATGTACAGTGGCTAGCATCCCTGTAAGACTAGGAATTAAGCCCAATATTTCTCGGCTCTCTCAGCAAAGTTCCTTACAAGGCTTCCATATGACACCATTACTTTTTTAACTATTTCCTGCCACTTCAAAACCGACTTTATGATTTCTTTGATCATTTCTTGTCAAGAGCTTGCCCAACATATCTCCATCTTATCTACAAGTAGTAACACACTCAGCCGCACATATACACACACACACAGTGGCGGCTCGTCATTAAGGGCCAGTGGGACCGGGCCCCACCAAAAATAAGGTGTAACATGTATTTATTATTTTATACATTACAATATATCCTAACCGAAACCATGATTTTTCCGAAAATATCTGTCTGGCCCCACCAACAAAAATGATCACGAGCTGCCACTGCACACACATATATAAAGTATGTCTTATGATAACTAAAGACTCTAAAGTCAAAGGATTGAATTCATTTACGCCGAGTTTCCCCATATTGCTCCGTCCCTATCGGCAGAAATGGTACGTTATTCGTAACCATTAAATCAACTGGACTAATTATGCCACTTTGATTAAGTGCTTAGATGGTCAAGTTACTTAACACACTCAACCTTTCTTGTAGCTGGACGCTGTCGGGGTTCAGAAAAGTCACGTGTTTGAGTTACTTTGTTGTTTGGTGTGTATGTTTCCATTATCGATATAAGGTAAAACTGCAGTAAAATTATGTAGCAATGCCTTGTAGATCGCAATTTTACTATTCTTTGCTCCTCTTGCCAGCAGCGACAACACACGAGCGTATCATGGACAAATTGTTCACTATCTCTTCCATGTAATTGAGTCTTCCTCTTCTTCTTCTTTATGGCATTAGAATCATCATAATTTAAATTTGTTCATGATGAGTGAAAATCAATGTAAAAAACTATTCTTCATGAAAGTCAAACATTTGATACATTCTGTTTTGACGTTATCTCTGGTCTGTTCAATTGATGTGCTGATCAAAGCAACCAGTATCAGCGATCAGTTCTTTCTCACTTACTTGGATGCTCTTGTTGCTTTAGGAGATTCATTTTCACCACAGATTGATTGCAGGGGTTTCATTTTTTGGAGGTAAATTTTAGTTATTAGTTTGCTAAAAGTGTCAACATCACGCTTGATTCTATTGTTCGGGAATTTAGGATGGATAAGGGGGATGTTCTTTGGTCTTTTGGTGACTTACTGTTGGATGAGGACACTAAAATTGATGATGAATCAATCTAGCGATTTAAGGAGTTTGAAATTGCACATTGTACAAGTAGAGCAGGATGCTTTTAAGGGGTAGATAGAGAAATGTGTTTAACCAGCGAGCCACAGGGACTATCTGAATGAATACTTTTCAACGTTTGTTGGGGGAGACTGAGCACCTATGGATCTGCCTGGAGTTCTGTAATAATAATAATAATTCCTCTCGTACCGTTATATGTTACATAGGGCCTGCAAGTAATTTTTCCATACCGCTCTATCCTGGGCAACTCGCTCAATCTCCTCCATGGAACTGAGACCGATATTTCCTGCCTCTCTCAGCAAAGTTTGCTTCAGGGTCTCCTTAGGTCGACCTCTCTTTCTTGAACCTTTGCATCCCACTTCAATGCCTGCTTTGATATTCGTTGATCATTTCTCCTCAAGGTGTGTCCAACATATCTCCATCTTCTCTTTCTTATAACAGTTGTCACTAGTGGTTGACCAGACATGTCTCTGATTTCATCACTTCTCCTGAATTCGTTCCATTCGTAATGACGATACACGTAAAAACAAAGTATTGTAGTTTTACAAAGTATAAAAACAATAACAATACAGAGCGTCGTTTCTACCAATAGGCCTTAATTTGTTGTTTCCATTTTAGTCACATATTCACAGATAGAGGATAGAGTGCATAAAGGAAGCGCTGTAACCTACCAGCTAGCCCCATTGTTAAGGTGCCCAAAAATCTCACCGGCAGCAAAACAACAGATGATCAACAGCATTTTCATACCTACTTTGTGTTACCAGAGCCATGCGTGGAAAATGAGCAAAGCACAGTCACAAACAAATAACTGTGAAATGTGATGTCTGCGAAAAGAAGTTACCAACAACACCAGAAAAGACAGAGTCACCAACATCAGCATAAGAAAGAAAGTTGGCATAGAACCTTGCTTGAATTACATTGAAAAACAAAGAATTAAGTGGTTTGGCCACTTAATAAGAATGCATCCAAACTCCACATTATAGTCTTCTACAACAGAACTTCAGGAAAGAATGTGAGAGGAAGACCACGAAAAAGATGGTTAGATGTCATAGCAGAATTCTGTGAAAGAGCAAAAATAACAATCACCCAAGCCACCAGAACAGCGCAAAACGAAAACAGAAAACCACGACACGGTAACAACCCGGTAACAGTGTGATGACACTGTGCAACAACCCGGTAACAGTGTGATGACACTGGGCAACAACCCGGTAACAGTGTGATGACACTGGGCAACAACCCGGTAACAGTGTGATGACACTGTGCAACAACCCGGTAACAGTGTGATGACACTGTGCAGCAACCCGGTAACAGTGTGATGACACTGTGCAACAACCCGGTAACAGTGTGATGACACTGTGCACAACCGAACAGTGTGATGACACTGACAACCCGGTAACAGTGTGATGACACTGTGCACAACCCGGTAACAGTGTGATGACACTGCAACAACCCGGTAACAGTGTGATGACACTGTGCAACAACCCGGTAACAGTGTGATGACACTGTGCAACAACCCGGTAACAGTGTGATGACACTGGGCAACAACCCGGTAACAGTGTGATGACACTGGACAACAACCCGGTAACAGTGTGATGACACTGTGCAGCAACCCGGTAACAGCGTGATGACACGGCAACAACCCGGTAACAGCGTGATGACACTGTGCAACAACCCGGTAACAGCGTGATGACACTGTGCACAACCGTAACAGGTGATGACCGTCAACAACCCGGTAAAGTGATGACAGAACAACCGTAACAGTGTATGACACTGTGCAGCAACCAGTAACAGCGTGATGACACGGCAACAACCGTAACAGCGTGATGACACTGCACAACCGGTAACAGTGTGATGACTGTGCAACAACCCGGAACAGCGTGAGACACTGTGCAACAACCCGAACAGCGTGATGACACTGTCAACAACCCGGAAAGTGATGACATTTAACAACCGGTAACAGGGATGACACTGTGCAACAACCCGTAACGTGATGACACTGTGCAGCAACCCGGTAACAGGATACACGTGCACAACCGGTAACATGTGATGACACTGTCAGCAACCGAACAGGATGACACTGTGCAACAACCCGGTAACAGCGTGATGACACTGGCAACAACCCGTAACAGTGATGACAAGAAGAAGAAGTCAGATATTCTCATATTAGACCAACTAAATGCTACAGAAATATCCTATGAATACCATGGACAGAAAAAGAAAGAACACTGATGTCCGGAAAGAACTAAACGTTAAAGAGAATTGGCTGATAAACAACATACTATACAGAAAAATTACATACTTTGGTCACATCAAGCCTGGAAAGAACAATACTAGAGGGCAGGGTCCCAGGACGCAGAGGCAGACCAAGAAGAAGATGGCTGTAAGATATTAAAGAAACCATGCACATGACCATCGAACTGGCAAGAGACAGAGTGAATTTCAGATGTACTGCAAAGAGAGCAACGTCCTATAAAGGATACGCACCTTGATGATGATGAGGACCGTTAGTGATTTATTGTCTTATTGTATATATGTTATGTCTGCTGTTTAAGGCGTTAATTTCTTCTCTTCTAATGTATGCTTTGCTTGATCGAAATAAAGGCCTATTGGTCGAAACGTCACTGTGTATTGCTTTTGTACTTTGTAAAACAATAAGATCATTAGTAGCCGCAGAGATGTTCTGGTTTTACAGAAGAATGCTGAAAATTCCATGGACAGCGAAGAAAACAAATGATGACGTTTTTAAACAGGCCTGCACACAAAGAAACCTTATTAAAAGAATACGAATCAGACAATCACGGTTCTTCGGGCATATGATGCGAAGAAAAGGCTTAGAACATTTGGTGACAACAGGTAAAATTCAGGGAAGGAGAGATCGTGGAAGACAGAGGGAGAAGATGTTGTATGGCCTGACATCATGGTTCGACAAAAGATCGACGTCATAGCTGATTACATGCAGCAAGCAGAGAGAAAGTTGTGGAGAGACATGATCGTCTACGCCGGCAGACATGGCACCTAATTGATTGAAAAGAACAGTACTTTTGTTTTTACTTGTTTCGCCATTGAAAAAATAACACAAATATCGAAATAGGGGGAAGACTGCAGTAAAACTAAGATCACCTTAGATACGTTTGTATTTGGTCGTCCATTTGTGTTTCATTTTAATTTGTCACTCCTGTTTGTTTGTTTGCTTGATAAAGGCCATGTTGGTCGAAACGTTGCTGTATTTTGTCATTGTTTTTGTAATTTGTAAAACTACAGTACCTTGTAATTACGTGTTTTGCCAATCAAATAGTTTTACTGCAGTTCCATATATATATACTGAATATTTAGACATTTCTCTGCAACTCTTCGTTGTGACGTATTAGGTAAGTGTTAGTAGTTATATGTGTGGTGTATGTAATTTCCTGTCACTATTGTTTTAATATATAATAGCTGTACTATATAGTGTTGATTTTTCTATTACTATGCCTTCCTTACAGTACGTATTGAATTTTCTTCGTCACTATATCTTTATTTCCTTTAGTCTCTTACTTAGAGATACGTTTGTATTTGGTCGTCCATTTGTGTTTCATTTTAATTTGTCACTCCTGTTTGTTCGTTTGCTTGATAAAGGCCTTGTTGGTCGAAACGTTGCTGTATTTTGTCATTGTTTTTGTAATTTGTAAAACTACAGTACTTTGTAATTACGTGTTTTGCCAATCAAATAGTTTTACTGCAGTTCCATATATATATATATATACTAAAAAATAACACACAACTTTAAAATGTGAAACCCACCTAACTAACTATAGCAGTCTTATCTTGCCTTGTTCTGGACGCGCGATTATTAATATTATTACTCAAAAATATTGCTGAAGAGGGAGGGGAGGGGAATGGCTAGAGGTAAGATTACCTTATCGAACCTGGCTAAGAGGATTAGAGGATCCTAAAGAAGCCGCTCAATAATACGCCCAAAACAAAAGAATTTTGAAATAATCGAATAGAATGCAGGACAAAACACAAAAATTAAAAAATGTTTGTATTTGAGATTTGGTAGCCGTAGGCAACTTTATTCTGGCAGTCCTTTGACGTGCCAGTTTGCGCTATAATAAATATATAGCCAATCTTCTCATAAAATAACAATATGTCGTTGTGTTGTGTAGGGGTCTGTTCTGTTGAAGATCACTAGTCTCGGTTGTCTCCATCTCTCTCTCTCTCCATCTCTCTCTCCATCTCTCTCTCTCCATTTCTCTACATCTCTCCCTCCATCTCTCTCCATCTCCATCTCTCTCCATCTCTCCTCTCTCCATCTCTCTCTCCATCTATCTCTCTATCTCTCTCTGGCGTCTCTGTGATGTAGAGGCTATGTGCTCGCCTCTCGTCCCAAAGGTACTCAGCTCGCTCCATCGTGGAGCCATCGGAATATTTTTTCCACAGATCCCTGATCCCAGTCTAGGTCTCTGTGGCTAAGTGGTTAAGCACTTGCCTTGCGAGTAGAAGATCGTGGGATCGAATCCGGACCGTTCTGTTCACGAGTGCATTTTTTTCCAGAGACCCCTAGGATTTTTGCCTGAACTACGGAGTTCGTGCTTTGTGCAATACTCTCGGCAGGTGGAGAGTCATTTCTGCGGAGAGGGGCCGAGTCGTAAGGGTTAAAACCCGGTGCATTGAAGTTAATGCTTCGGCTTTTTTTTTTTCCCAATCCAGAAGCGCTTGAGCTTTCAGCTCTTCGGTTCGGTACCACGAACACCGTGAATCTTGGGAACCTGTGGCTTTTCTGCCAGTCCACGGAATTGAACCCGCACACACAGAGGACTAGTCACCCGCAGTCCAACGCGCTACGAACACGCTGGGCAGGCGGGCAATGCTTCGGCTTAAAAACTCTTTAAGCGCCCCCCCTCTCTGTGATGTAGAGGTTAGATGCTCGCCTCTCGTCTCAAAGGTACTCGGTTCGCCCCTGGTGGAGAAGCCACCTGGATATTTTTTCCAGATATGATCTCAGTATAGGTGATATATAGTTCCCTTTCCTATCGGAGACAGACGATAAAACGTAGGTCACGTGTTCAAATTGAGCACTAAAAGAACCCTCTGGCAGTTCAAATCGAGGAAAACAGGCTGGAAAGTCGCTGCCCGGGCAAATTTCATTACAAAGATTACTAAATAAAATTTCGACATAATGTTTCCAACCTCTTGTAAATTACATTAGCAACCCTCGTCGGTGCTACGGATTTCGTGAACTGTTGCTTAGATCTTCCTGTGTAAGAAAGAGATCATAGCACACATGGGTACTCAGCGAAGTGCAATGATAATGCTTCTATCAATCAATCAATTTCTCACACAGACACTGTTGTGTGATTGACCGTCAACACTTCACGCCATTGAGTTGTTCGTCTATTGTCTGTCCCCGGTGGGTGATGGAATTGGTTGTCCACTCTCGCCGTTTAGTGTAGGGGTGGGAGATTTAATTTGCGTTCCTTTACTCTGGGGGAGTTAGGATTCCTTCACTGACGACTACTATTACTTACGTTTCTGTTGTTTCTCACCGTGGACACCTTCACATTGTCTCGAGCTTGTCCTGGCACAGAGCTCGGGCCCCCTCCACGCCATCTGCTCCGTGTACGTTAGACCACCTGTGGGCCCACCCGTGCATTGTCCGCATGCGTGCTTGCTCTGCCCCTCACCATCTCCGTCACTTCCCACCGTGTTCACATTTGCCTTAGGGCTGTCCGGACCTTGGGCTTAACTCGAGCGCACACCCCTGAGATGGAGGCCCGTGTTTGACCTATGTGGGCCCACGTTCAGCTCAACCCGGGGCCCAGCATATACGGACTCCAGGGGGACGATATATATATTTTCCGTGCTTGCACTACTACCACTACCAGTAGCTCTCCCTTGATCCCTGTGCCCCCTTAGCCAGACCGGAACCAAAGTCTGTTACCAGGGTCACCGTGTGGAGGTGGGGCACAGGGTCTTGATTAGTGCCAGCTCCACTAATCCTAGTGCGGCGTTATCCCGATGCGCCTTTGATCACGAGAAATACCTGAACTACGATACGCTGACGATACAGTGTTACTGTCAACATCACAAAAAGGGATTGAGAAATTATTAGGGGAAGTGAAAGATAAAAGCGAAAAACAAAATCTATATCTCAATGTGGCAAAAACAAAAATAATGACAACAGATAAAACGAACATAACAAAAAATATTTTTATCAATGGAGAGAAAGTAGAAAATGTGAACAGTTTTGAATATCTTGGTTCACTGCTAACAACAGATAGAAATGGGATGAAGGCAATTAAAAGAAGAACAAACATGGCTTTACAAAAATTAAACAACTAAAAACAGTATGGAACGAAACTGATAAGAAAACAAAGATCAGAATACTAAGAGCATGCATATTCCCAGTGGCAACGTATGGGTGTAAAGCATGGACATTTAATAAGACAGTGGAAAAACATATATGTGCTTTTGAATATAAGTGTTACAGAAGAGTCCATCGTATATCTTGAACAGGGAAGAGAACAAATAGATCTATCCAGAAAGAACTCAAAATCAAAGAAAACTGGTTGATGCTACAAATAAGAAATAGGAAATTGAGGTATTTTGGAGACATAAAAAGACACGAAGGGCGGGAGAAGACCATCATGGAAGGAGGCATACCGGCAAAGAGAAGAGAGGAAGACCACGAGAAGATGGATTCAGGATGTAACTGATGGTTTGAACATGACGGATGCAGAGGCAGGACATCTGGCCTATGAGAGAGAGGAATTCCGGAGAACTGTTTGGGTGGCAAAGTTCTGCTCAGGACAATCTACTTGATGATAAAGAGCTTCCCTAGGTCCTACATCAGTCGCCTCTTACGACATGCCTTGTAGGTCGCAGTGGTACTATTCTTTGCTTCCCTTACATGCCCTGGCACCACACAGGCGAATAACAATTCAACGTGTTTGATTGTAATACCGTTGATATGAACATTTAATGTATACCGTTTCCTGCCAATACTCATTGACCCACATTTTTGTTATGTTTATTTTCCCGTCATACTTTTATGTAGTTGTTAAACAGGAAGTCGATTTCAGAAGCACTAAAAAAGTTGAGCATACGACCAGCACAAGAGAAGAAACAAATCGATAATTCATTTAGTATACTTGAATTAGGTCACGGTTGTTGGTTAACCCTGTTGTTGCTAGGGATGATGTCATGAGATGAGATGATGGCCCTTTGAACTTATGATCTACAATAATAGGGATCTCTGTGGCATAGAGGTTAGATGCTCGTCTCTCGTGCTAAAAGTACCAGGTTCGCTCCCACCTGGAGCCATCTGAACATTTTTTTCAAAGATCCTTGATCTCAGGCGACACCAGTAAAACGGTATAAGCACGCAAAAATCAGTCAGAAGAGCCACGCCAGGTGTCATGGCTAACGCATTAATTCACAACAGGCGAAGGCAGAAGAAGAAGAAGAAGTGTAGGTGAGATTGAGTTCCTAGTCCTATCAGAGACGAACGATAAAACGCAGGTCCCATGTTCAATTTGAACACGTAAAAAGAACCTTGGTAGTTCAAAATCGAGAAGAGCAGGCTGGAATGCCGCTGCCCCAGAAAAAATCATTAGAAAAATGAAACATACCTTTTGTTTACAAAAATATCTTCACTATCTTAAAAATTATATCGGGGACCCTCCGCCGGTGCTACGGACTTTGTGCAGCAGAGATCTTCCTGTTAAGAAAGAGATCTGAGCACACATGGTTACTCACCGAAGTGCAATGGTGATGGTCCTATCAATCAATCAATCAATCACTCAATCGATCCACATAATCACCTTGTTATTTCATTGTGTTGGTTCCTGAAGTACGAGGCAGGGGACGACAAAGTCGAAGGTGGCAGCAGGACATCAAAAAAACATTGAACATGACGCTGGAGGAGGCAGGAGAACTTGCTAGTGACAGTTTTTCAGGCGGACTGTGATAAAAGCGACGCCCTGCAAGGGACATGTTGAAATGAAAATCGTGACAAAATTTGGCCATCAACCCCAGTTAACGAGTCGTCAATTTTCAAGACACCACTTATACGTTCAATAGTTTGCCATTGCTTTCTGAATGGTGGGGTATATTATTACCGTTCTTAAAATTCCACGGGAACAAATTTGCTTCCAAATTGCCCGCCGCGGAGTTTGAACCGGATCGCTTGTAATTATCGGCTGCACCATGCACAGAGCCCACAAGGGACATGCTACTACTTGAATTTCCTATTGTTTGCTACTCCTGTTACAGAGCCAAACATGGACAATGAGCCACAGTCCATGGTATAGCAATGATTCCATCGATCATCATATCAGACTCAATGAATATGCTTCACTATTGAATCTAAGTATGCGTGTGGAATGGGTGGACATCATTCGGAGATCACATCTCAAGAAATGACTTGGCTGTACACGCCTGGCATGCTGAGTGTGGCAACGAGCGTGTGACTCTCTTGCAAACAGTGCTCGACTCAGTGGCAAAAGTATGACAGAGCCATATCATCTGTCGTGCTTCATTTTCAGTGACATGGGCTCTCGACACTGGAACAGTTCGAATTAAACTTAAGTTTGGACATGCGACAGTGTCGTCGTTAGAGAGAAATATATTATCAACTTTATGGGTACTTGAGCAAATGGACTTCTGGGATGGTCTGCGCGTGACACCAATAATGCAGTGCATGACGTCGATCGCATAATAACATAGAGTCAAAATAACTACTGTGAAATGCAAGTGTCTGATGGTTACTTGGATCCAAATAGTGAAGAATAGAACACTGTTAGATGTCACTCTGTAAGAGGCGTCTAGGAGTTGGACTTGGCTTAGCTAATCCACCCTTAAAATCACTAGATTGCTCAAAACTACAACCAGGAAATCATAGCTCACCATCGTAAGAAGATGGATCCGAAGAAAGACTCAGAAGCGTCTGAAATCAAAAGTCTTTTCTTTCTTTCGTTGTTCTTTACCACCAATTTAATCACTCTTTGTGATATGTTTGATCTTTGCAAGAACATGTATACGTTGCATTGTTAGTAGCCTAAAGCATAAGACTTCTACGTTTAGGACAAGGCATCGATTTCATCCACAGTCAGAGCGCCTAGAAATTTTCTGGCAAATATTTTTAGTAATGTTTATGTAGTTTTAATTTTCTGTAGCGTATTTGTATGGTGAACAACGAGACACTGTAGTAATGAAGGGCATATGTAGCAACCAAATTTTATTAACACTATTGTATATAACCAAAAGTAACATTATTTGACTATTTCAATCAATCAGGAGCAACTGCCTCATTTCAATCCCCTGTGAGTATAAGAGCTTCTAAATAGAAATCAGGAAAGAGGGAGAGGAAGACCAACAAAGTGGTTAGATGGCATAGCAATCCTGTCGAAAACAAATAAAATCATACAACCATAGAGCAGCTCAAGACAATACAGAACCTATGACACTGAGCAACACCCGGTAGCAGTTTGACGACAAAAGAAGAAAACGATTTCCTATTATCATATGCAACCCGGGTTTCTCCAGTGGCTCGTCGTTCTGCAGAAATCCGTCACACCAGGTATTGACCAAAGCTTCTCCTAGTTCAGCAACGTTTGAATGTCCGGAAAGTCCTCGTGACCGAACGATGTGTCCGAGTTCGAACTCTACTCAGAATGCGGCGTTGACCATTCCCCGAATACTCCCTAGCGACGAACCCTCATGCGAAAAAGCAACAGTATTACGACGTCGCTATGTATACAATCAATATAACATTTTTATTGAGATACTCACTACCACCGCCCTTAAATATCAATATGTAGGAAACTAGTAAATGGGATAATGTCTAAGTCACTATTATAAGAGAGTTATGTGCCTTGTAGTAAGTTGAGAACAGGTCTGTGACTTATGTTCCTCGTGGACTAAGTCCTCAACAGAGTTCGTCATTTTTCCGGTCTCTGGCTGTTCTCTTTATGGTCTCCCAAGATAGTTGAGCACTCTTCAGTTCCTCAAGAAGACTCCGTCTACAGTTCTGTTTAGGACGTCCACTTTTCCGTTTTCCTTGCGAGTTGCCATTAAATCTACATTTAAACAGCAGTTTGCCATTGTTTTCTGAACAGTGACGTCTATTTTTACCGTTCATAAAATTCACGGGAAATGTTATCTTCCAAACTGCCGCCGCGTAGTTGGAACCAGGTACTCGTGCATTGTGATTGAGCTCACTTTCACCCGCCTGTGTGTTGCCGGAGCTCTCAAGGGAGCAGAAAATAGTAACACTGCGAACTACAAGGCATGTCGTAAGAGGCGATTGAGGTAGGGGTCTAGGGAAACTACCCTAGTGATATAAAAAGTACCGCAGAAATCGGATGTGCTGGCCTACATGTAGGCGCATAACCGGCACAACGTACAATCGCTCTTATGCTCAGATCACATACAAATCACACAGAATGGATAACAAGTGGTCGATATGGAGCACTCGAAGATGAAGACTGTACACAGTAGAGTTTGGTTAAGTGTCCGAACCACTTCACTCTTTGTTTCTCAATGTAATTCAAGCAAAGTTCTCCTTCTTGAGGGGCGGGCAGAGAGAGAAGTGTGTTTCTCTCTCGTGACCGTTCTTTTCGGCCATTTTGATCATTCTTATTGTGATATATAAACAGCCTATACCAAGAACATGTTTTTTATTACATCTTCAGCACCATTCTTCTTCTTTGCGTGCGTTCTTTACGACCAATTTTAATCCTCTTTGTGATATGTTTGATCTTTGCCAAGAACGTGTATACGTTGCACATTGGTTTGTAGGCCCATAAACGCATAGACTTCTACACGTTTAGGACACATGCATCCAACTTCAGCCAAACCTCATCAGTTGCCTCTTACGACATTCGTGGCAGGTAACAGTGTTCTATTCTTTACACCCCAAATTTGGGCCCCGGTAACCACTCGGGCGTTCAGCACCATTTGGAGCTCTGGTGCTTATCCTTCTCCATGCGTCCGATTTCAACCAGCGTTTACTGGGTTCGTTCTCCGTCAGCCTTTGACTGTCCCCAGCCGACCTTCAAAGCAACAGGTTAAGCACGGTTCTGTCCCAACTGCCTTTCTTAATCTGATGTAATTGCGAAACATATAAAAACAAAGTACTGTATTTTCACAAAATACAATTACAATCTTCTTCAATGATCCAGCAGCACTTGAGCTCTTGCCCTTCGGCCCAACGCTATGTAGTGGTATCTGCGTGTGTTTGTAAGTTGTTCTTTTGTTCCTTATAATGTGTTTCATGTATCTGGCTTTGGGGGAAGGAGTGTCTTTCTGATGTCATCTAGTGCATGACACCTGAAGAGGTGGTGGTGAACGGTTTCATGATGATGTGCACACAGTTGGCACTCTGGAGTGTGTTGTGGATGAATTCTGTTCAAGTGATTATTAAGTGTTATGTGTTGGGTTCAGAGTCTAAAAATGGTGCTCTGATCTCTTCTTGTAAGGTGGTTGATGTCATTAAGGTTAGGGCTGGCCATATGGCTGTACACATCTCTTCCCGTGTCTCCCATGGCCCATCTATTCAGCCACATTTCCTTATGTGTTGTCATTAGGATTTGCTTTGCTGTATGAAGAGTTGTTGCTGTGATTGGTTGTTCCCGTGTTGACCCTTTCTTGGTTAGCCTATCTGATTTATCATTTCCAGGTGTGTTTCAATGTCTACAATAACGATATACAGCGATGTTTCGACCAAAAGGTCTTTATCAGGCAGAGGACATCTTTTCTTATCCTGACGCTGTTAGTCAAAACATGATTAGAGAAAAGAAAGTAGACCTCAAAATTGGAAATGTTGTGGCAACATACGTCTTAATACAGAAAGGAGCATTCTAACAGCTTAAGACAGTAAACAATGTCGCAATACTTATACTCAGGGGCGGCTCGTGCTCATTTTTGTTGGTGGGGCCAGACAAAAATTTTCGGAAAAATCATGGTTTTGGGTTAGGTTATATTTTAATTTGTAAAGTAATAAGTACACGTTACACTTTACTTTTGGTGGTGCCTGGCCCCAAAGGCCCTTAATGACGAGCCGCCACTGCTTATACTGTTTCTAAAATGAACAATCGTTATAATCTGCGATGTTTCACTTCTTCTTCTTTGAACGCTCCATACCGACCACTTGTTAACCACTGTGTCATTTGTATGTGATCTGAGCCTAAGAGTGATTTACGTTGTGCCAGTTATGCGCCTATTAGTAGGCAAGCACATCCGATTTCTGCGATGATTTGTATTTACTAGGGTAGCTTCCTAGACCCTACATCAGTCGCCTCTTACGACATGCCTTGTAGGTCGCAGTGGTACTATTCTTTACTTCCCTTGCAGGCCCTGGCACCACACAGGCGTATGTTTCACTAAATATCAATCAAGTGACATGCCTACCGGCGTAGGCGATCATATCTCTCCACAACTCTCTCTCTCTGGTGCAGTTAATCAGTTCTGACGTCGATCTTTTGTTGAACCACAATGTCAGACCATCCAACATCTTCTCCCTCTGTCTTTCATGATCTTTCCTTCCCTGAATTTACCTGTTGTCACCAAATGTTCTAAACATTCTATGCCCAAAAGAACCCTGATTTTCTTATTCTTTTGATAAGCTTTCTTTGTGTAATACTAGTAATTCCTCGTGCCGGTATACGTTACATAGGACCTGCAAGCAATTTCTCCATACCGCTTTATTCTGGGAAACTCGCTCAATCTCCTCCATGGAATGAGACCGATATTTCTTGCCTCTCTCAACAAAGTTCGTTTCAGGGTCTCCTTAGTTCATCCTCTCTTTCTTGAACCCTCTGCATCCCACTTCAATGCCTGCTTTGATATTCTTTGATAATTTCTTCTCAGATTTCTTTGTGTGCAGGCCTGATTTAAAACCTCATTTTTTTCTTCGCTATCCATGGAATGTTCAGCCACGACCTTCTCTATTATCGAGTCGGTTGTGATTCAGCATTCTTCAGTAAAACGACATCTCTGTGGCTTCCTATGATTTTATTGATTGTTTGTTCATTGTCCATGAGTAACTTGTTGAGGAGGATCCACGTTTATCTTCTTCTTCTGTCATCTCACTGTTATCTCAGTGTCATCTCAGTGTATGTTGTCCACTAAATATAAACAAATAATAAAAAATTATGTTGATATCAAATATCGTCCTCTTCATACACTCCATACACCACGTGACCAACTGAACAAGGCAACCACCATTTTGTCAAACCCAGATCTGCAACCGGCAGTAGAGATTCCCACGTAGCTAACACGGAATTAATCATCCTTACTACTACCGAACTAAAGCGTGTGATTTAAATAGTATATCCTTGAAGATATTACAGTAATTCTGTAACAGGTAACTTCTCAAATAAATTATAATTATGTTATGCTACGTTTCTTGTCGAATTATATTTCATTTGGCCTAAATAGTAAAGTTTGAAGGAAGCTCAGCTGCAATTAAAAAAAAACCTTGCAAGAAGAATTGGAAAGTTACGCACAGCGCATAGTTTTTTAACGATATTTATTTAGTGCAGTATATAAATACTATTTATATTTAACAATTTTCAGTTGTTAGGGATGTACATGCATAATAATACATACATCGGGTCTTTGCTTGCAAATTGCAGTGTGTAATCTTGGAAATTTGAGTGTTTATCTGTATAATATGAGTAGTATAATCAACAGAAAAATAGAATATGAGAAGAAAAAGAAATGGATGCAAATCGTCGTCACGACATACCGGTTTACGGAAATGATCAAATGATGGCATACACATCGATTATATTATATGTAGTGAATGGAATTGATAAATAATATAATTACTATCTTAGGGAGTCACTGCCAGTGGGTAGTTTAGTTTGCAAACAATTGAAACATTGTTTCATCATAGAAAGTCAACATTTTCTGATTTAGTAACATAATGATTCATATATTATATAATTATTGTTATTCAAAATGCTATTATTATTAGGCGATGCCATCTGCAACTGTTAAATCCACTGCTTTGTGGAGGGGTCTGGTCTAGGGAGAGCTAAAGGTTATCTATGGAAGTAAACCGGCTGATAGATACCCAGCCCCCATGCCTTGTGGGTCAGCACGGTTATGCAGAAGGTTAGAGAGGAGTAAACCTTGACCACAAATCTGGTGGGAGGAACTATAGGCAGTTGATGGTTTAAAATGGTTATGTGTGTGTTCGATTCCATCTTCTGGCATCCCTTGCAAGCCCTGCTTGATTCCAAATGTATAGTCTTTCCTTTGGCTGAAATAGTAGGGTAGAAGACTGTGTTGCCGGGCCGCACAAGGGAAGCAAAGAATAGTAACATTGCAACATACAGGGCATGTCGTAAGAGGTGATTGAGGTAGGAGCCTAAAGAAGCTACCCTAGTAAGTAAAAAGCATCGCTGAAATTGAATGCTGGCCTACTTGTAGGCACATAACAGACACAACGTACAATCACTCTTAGGCTCTAATCACATAAAAATCACAGAGTGGTTAGCAAGTGGTCGATATCCTTCCTTCCTCCTTCCTTTCGTTCGCTTGAAATATGTCTATATATTCAATGTTGTCTCTTGTATGAACTTCACTGTCTTTGTAGCTCACACAGAGGTCCATGTAGTTTTCTGTCAGTGTTGTTTCGTTAGGCCAGTGAGTTTGCCTCAGTGTATCATATTCGGGCAGTCTTGAAGTATGTGCTCTGCAGTCTGGTGTACCTGTACACATGGCTGAATTGCCAATCTTGAATTTTGTATACATGTGGCTGCGGAGCCGATTGTGTCCTGTTCTAAGGCGCAGAATGACAACTTGTTCCAATCTGCTCATTTTATAGTAATCGTCTTGTGTTGGTATTTGTGGCTTTCTCATTGATTTAATCATCTTTTTCTTTTGGTGGTAGGTAACTGGCACATCCGGTTGCTCTCCTGCAGCACCTTCTTTGGCAATCGGCTGCTGTTTCATTTCCTGGTATTCCACAGTGAGAGGGTATCCACTGCAAGATGACCCTGCGCTGCTTGGACAATTAAACAGTGGTCGATATGGAGTGTTTGAAGAAGAAATTAACTCTAGACCAGAGACTCATTTATCATCATTAAGTAGCTTGTTCCTTCCGGGAAATTGGCTCCCAAGACAGCAGTCGTGAAAAACTCTCTATTCTGTGCAAGTTGACTGGTGTCAGCAGCAGTCATTCTCAGATCATCAATGACATCTTGCACCCATCATCTTCTAGGTCTTCCTCTCATTCTTTTCCAGGCACCATTCCTTCCAAAATTATCTCCTCTAGGCACTTGTGTCGTTTGTGTCCGAAATATTTAATTTTCATTATTTGTATGTTATTCTTCTTCTTCTTTACGTTCGTTCTTTACGACCAATTTTAATCACTCTTTGTGATATGTTTGATCTTTGCCAAGAACGTGTATATGTTGCACATTAGTTTGGTAGGCCCCTAAACGCATAGACTTCTACACATTTAGGACACATGCATCTGATTTCAGCCAAACTTCCTTAATCGCCTCTTACGACATGCGTGGCAGGTAACAGTAGTTCTATTCTTTATACCCCAAATTTGGGCCCCGTAACCACTCGGGTGGTATGTTATTTATAACCAACTCTTTAATAGTAAGCTGTTGCAGAACAGAAACATTTCTTTTTTTTCTGTTCATGATATAAAAAACAAAAACTGTTGTTACTGCCTGTAATACCGCATTTTTGGTGGCGTAAGATAGGAGGGACATGAGCCTGTGGAATTTAATGGATGCGTGGCTAGTGCATTCGCTGTGAAACTGCTCAGTTAGGATTTTTCTTTATGCCCTCAACAGAAAAAAAATTCCACTACCAAACCGGGATTGAACCCGGTCTCCTGCATGGGAGCCATGCTCTAATCCATTCGGCCAGACACTCCACTGTTCATGATATTAAAAGTATTAATGATCTCCACCGATTTGTCAGTGGTCCGTGTCTCACAAGCATATGTTTCAAGGGAAAACACAGGTTCTTAAAGCATGATTTTTGTTCTTTTATCAGTTCTCTTCCATAGGTTTGTTAGTTCTTGTAGTTTTTGCAAAGCAATGCTTATTTATACTTTCAGTGAAAGTGTGCTAGAAATCTCTGATAACCAGAGGAGAGCTAGAGAAATGCCATTGATAAAGCAGGAACTGGATTATGTGGTATGTATTTGTTTTCTTATTCATGTGTACTAGTTTAAAATAAAGAAAACACAAATTGTAAGGGATTTAGACAGGATAACAGCAGCGAAAGCGACTGTTTCTACCAGATAGTCTTTATCAAGTACAGAGCATGGATATAGGTCTTCTTCCTCATTCGTTCTCATACTCCAGCTTGTTAAAGCAGGATGCAGTCCAGGGAACGCATTGCGTTTTTTCACAGTTTTGTTGTGAGCTGTGGTGTCTGCACCTTTCGGTTCGACACATCATACTTCAGCATGACCTTTTTGGGTACTGGGTTAGCTTCACCCTCTTCAATCTCCACAAGCATAGCCAGACTTCTTGGTAGTTGTCTGTTTCCGGGTCTGTGACGGAGAGGCGGAGTGGAGTCTTGGTCAGCTTTGTTGTTATACTGATTTTAGCAGTCAGCTATTAGCAGGTCATCTAGGACTGACAGATTGCTACAAGCCCATGCAGTTCTTGTGTAGTCCCGAAGGGTGTGGAGCTTCGACATCAGAGTTTGATTGATTGATAGGACCATCATCATTGCACTTCGATGAGTAACAATGTCTGCTCCAATCTCTTTCTTACTCAGATCTCAGCTGCAGTGCACTAACTCTGTAGCACCAGCGAGGGTCTCAGATGTAATTTTGGGGTCAACAGCGCAAGAAAACAATGGAGCGCCAGGATTAGGGAGCTGGCGCTAATCTCCAGCCCTCACCTCCACATGGTGACCCTGGTAACAGACGGTAGTTCCGGTCTGGCTAAGAGGGCAGGTGCCGTGGGGAGAGCTACTCTGGGGCAAGTAGAGAGGCAAAGGTAGTCACGCTAGATGGGATCCCTATCTCAGGGATGGGGTCACGATTATAAGTCATCGAAGAGACGAAGAGACGTTGGCCCACGTGGGGCGAAATTCGGAGCCCGCGCATGCTCTCTCTTAGCCGATGAGTTTGCTGGGAGTCAAGTTGAACTGCACATGGTCCCACATAGGCCGAAACTCGGACCCCTATCACATGGATTGGGGCACAAATTAAAGCCATCAAATCTCGCCTGAGTGGTTACCGGGCCCAAATTTGGGGTGTAAAGAATAGAACCACTGTTACCTGCCACGCATGTCGTAAGAGGCGACTAAGGAGGATTGGATGAAATCGGATGCACGTGTCCTAAACGTGTAGAAGTCTATGTGTTTAGGGGCCTACCAAACCAATGTGCAACGTATCACGTTCTTGGCAAAGATCAAACATATCACAGAGTGATTAAAATTGGTCGTAAAGAACAAACGCAAAGAAGAAGAAGAAGAAAGCCATCAAAGAGATGTTGACCCAGGCATGACAAATCTGGTGCCGCGCATGCTCTCTTTTGAGCCCTCTCTATTGAGCAACTGAGTTCGCTGGGAGTCAAGTTGAACTGCATGTGGGCCCACACAGGGCGGAACTCGGGCCCCTATCACAGGGATGGGGGCACGATTATAAGCCCCAGAATCGTACAACCCAGGCAAACATGAGCACGGTGAAAACTGATGGTGACAATAAGGCATGCACCATCGCAAAGTGAGCACGCACGCTGGCGATGCAAGAGTGGGCCCCACCGATGGACATGCAAGCATGGCATGGTAGGCACGGAAAATGTGAGCATGGCAAAAACTGATGGTGACCAGGGCAGAGCTAGCACGCACGCTGGCGAGTCATAGTGGGCCCCACCGAGGGGCAGGCGGGCATGGCACGGCATGCAAGGAAGGTGCGGCAGGCACGAGGGTGTGCGTCCCACCCGAATGTGCAGAAAAACTGAAAAACCCAGCAGAGGTAAAGCCAGTGCGCGTTTCCGTTTGCAGGGAACTACTGCTGCCTTGTAGTTTGATTGGGACAATCAAAGGCTAGCGGAGCAAACCGTACACAAAACTGGACGGTAGGCAAACCAAGCAGTCCATTTAAAAGATGGGTATAGCTGGGCAGATGATGCTCATCAACCCTGGAGGGCAGGTCATTTATGGGTCACTGCCCTGAAAGAAAATAGCAGCCTGCTGCCTTGTGGGTTTTGGCTGGGGACAGCAAAAGGCTAGCGGATAGTGAACCGTACACAAACGCTGGTTGAAATCGAACACACCGCCGAAGGATAAGCACCTGAGCTCCAATAGGTACTAAAGGCTGTGCACGTACATCCGTTCTTGATGTTTGCCTGCTTATATATCACAATAGAATGATAAAAGTGGCCTAAGAACGAGAGAGATGTAATTTTAAAGATGGTGCAAATGTTTTGTTAGGTAATTGTGTACAAGAGAATAGAATTATGTATAAACAATCTTACAGTTTTTCAAATGTGATCTTACTAGACAAGTGATGTTCTAATGATTGCAACAAATTTTTTCAACCAGGCTGAAGGAAGTATCGAGTCCACTGCTCTAGATCTCACTGTGAAAATCAAGAAGGAACCAGATTGTGAGGTACGTTTGTTTTGTCCACGGTGACCTCCAGTTACATAAGGCCATTCTGCTGAGTCGGTAAATTGGAAATTTCAGTTGATGTAGACTTCTTCGAACACTCCATATCCTTCACTTGTTAACCCACTCTTTGTGATCTGAGCATAATAGCGATTGAACGTTGTGCCAGCTTTATGTGTCTACAAGTAGGCCAGCACGATTTCTGCAACGCTTTTTATTTACTAGGTTAGTTTCCCTAGGCCCCTAACTCAATCGCCTCTTACGACATGCCTAGTAGATCGCAGTGTTACTGTTCTTTGCTCCTTGCATCCCCACGACATCATCATTCAAGATTGAATCCATAAAAATAATATTTTGTATCTTTGATGAAAAGACAGCAACATCCATGTGGTGCCAGGATGTACAAGTTGAGCAAAGAATACTACCACTGCAATCTACAAGGCATGTCATAAGAGGTGACTGGTGTAGGGGTCTAGGGAAAGCTACCTTAGTGAATAAATTACATTACCTTAGTGAATAAGCAGTAATCGAACGTGCTGACCTACTTTTAACTGGCAGAACGTACATTGCTCTTGGGCTCAGATCACACAGATTGGTTAACAAGTGGTTGATATGGAGCGTTTGAAGAAGAAGATGGTAAGATATAAAAAACAGTCTTCAGGTTGTACAAAACTGCTTATAGCGCATGAATTTTAGCCTCATAATTGGAGTATACCTCCCCAAACAGCTCTTCGGATGATCTGTCTGGGTGCTATATATATATATGGTGGCGTCTGTGGCCTAGGGTTAGTGACTCTGTCTATTAACCCCGACGTTCTGAGTTCGAATCACGCTCGGACAGTTTGGTTGCAAATTGTTTCCGTTGATTTTAACAAAAGGGCGATGGCGCCACCCATTCAGAAAGCAATGGCAAACTACTGAACGTATAAGTGGTGCCTAGAAAATCAACGACTTGTTTACTGTGGTTGATGGCTACGTCCTTTGGGATATGCCACGATTTTCATTTTCATAATATATATATACACTCTCCATAACCAGCTTTGATAGCGGCTTTAAATACAGATCCGTTAGTATAGAAATAATCTGCACATAATTATTTCCACAGAGTCACTCAGAGAAGATGACGGCGGAAGATGATGAGAAGAAAGAAGATATTTGTCATGTTGTGAACAAGATTGCAGCTAGTTCCATGCTGATTAGTCTCCCTGATGAAGACAGTTTTCTGTGTAAGTTGGTGTTGCTTGTTCATTTATTTGTATTTATTCTTTAATTGACTTGTTACTGCCTGTAGTACCACTATTTAGAACGATGTGGGACGAGAGTCTGAGGAATTGCATGGTCTGTGCAGTCCTGCAAAGCTGTTTCGTTATGATTTTTCATTTATGCACATGACAGAAAAAATTCTTTGCCGATCGTGAATTGAACACATGTCTCCGCATGGAAACCGTGCTCTAATCGATTCGCCAGTCTCTCTTTAATTGATATTTATACTTATTGGTACAAAATTATAAAGAGTGTTTATTTGAGATTTTTAATTGATTGATAGAACCATCATCATTGCACTTTGATGAGTCCATGCATGCTCCGACCATGCATGCTCTGATCTCTTTCTTACACAGGAAGATCTCAGCAACAGTGCATGAACTTCTTAGCACCGGCCGAGATCCCTGATGTCATTTAGAAGATGGTGAAAATATTTTATAAGCATTTTATTTTTTAAGGGGGGATTCGGGTCTTGAAAATCAAGAATCTATTTTCGTGGTTTTCATATTAATATAAAATTTGTATAAGCATTTTGAAAGAGTATGACTTAGAATAGTAGAAAAAATTAGTAAAAAAAATGTCAGGTTAGCCATGGAAATACAAAATGGCCAACAAAATTTCATCTAAGGCTTCTGAATCTAATGAATGTAATGAATTCTGTTATTCTAAGGTGCAATTGTAATATCTAAAATATTACAATGATTTTTAGATATATTAAATATTTAATTTTATAAATTTTTGAAAAATTCCTCAAAATGTGGTCAAAAAGCTGTTTTTGGAGGGTGTGTTTACACAAAAATTCATAAAAATGTAATATTTAATATATCCTAAAAAGGATCAGTAATTTTGTAGATATTACAATTGCGCACCTTAGAGTGAAAACAGAATTCATTTATATTCATTAACTTCAGAGCCTTAGGAATTTGAAATTGTGTGCTTGGTGGCCATTTTGTATTGTTTCCATGGCAACGCATTGACTTTTTTTTTCTTTCTAATTTTTTTCTACTATTCTAAGTCATAATCTTTCAAAATTGTTATACAAATTCTACATTAATACCAAAGCAAAGAAAATAGTTTCCAGACCAGAGTCCCCCCTTAATCTTTCTAATGAATTTTGCCTGGGCTGGTCTTCTTGATTTGAAACTGCCACAGGTTCTTTTACACATTCAACTCAACACAGGACCTACGTTTTATCGCCTGTCTCCATTATGACTAGGAACTCATCGTCACCTACACTGAGATCAGGGATCTCTATAACAAACCAAGAAGTACATAAAAGTAACTTCAGAAACCACAACTATCGAAGCAGATCAATCTTTCCTTCCTTTCGTTTGTTCGCTTGAAATATTATCTATATATTCAATGTTGTCTCTTGTATAAACTTCACTTTTTAGCTCACAGAGGTCTGTGTAGTTTTATATCCAGTGTTGTTTCATTAGGCCAGTGAGTTTGCCTCAGTATATCATATTTGGGCAGTCTTGAAGTATATACTCTGCAGTCTGATGTGCATGTACACATGACTGGATTGCCAAGAGCAGATCAATGGTTTTGGTTTTCTTTCCATCACCATAAAAACAGTAGAGCAATAGTAAAACAAAGATCAGAATACTAGGAGCATGCATATTCCCAGTGGCAGCGTATAGGTGTGAAACATGGACATTTAACCAGGCAGTTAAATACATGTGCTTTTGAATGTGTGGTGCCAGAGGCCCGCAAGGGAAGCAAAGAATAGTATCACTATGACCTACAAGGCATGTCGTAAGAGGCGACTGGGGTAGACGCCAGGAAGCTACCTAGTAAATCTTCTAATTCAACGCTCCATATCAACCTCTTAACCACTTGTGATTTGTATGTGATCTGAACCTAAAAGTGATTGTACATTGTGCCAGTGATGCGCAAGTAGGCCAGCACATCCGATTTCTGCGTTGCTTTTTATTTACTAGGATAGCTTCCTAGGGTTACATCAGTCACCTCTTACGACATGCCTTGTAGGTGCTTTGGTACTATTCTTTGCTTCCCATGCAGGCCCGCACTACACGGCAATCCTAGTAAATAAAATCATTGCAGAAATTGGATGTGCTGGTCTACTTGTAGTTGCATAACTAGTACACTGTACAATCGCTCTTAGGCTCACATCGCATACAAATCACAAAAAGAAAAAGAAGTATTGTGTTTAGAAAGACATGTATTTGATCATCTCCATAACAGTTATCTCATGTTTTCAGACTGTGAAGAATGTAAGATGAGCCACGATGGAGGCTGCACTAAGCATGCATCATCTATTTACTTTGATCATACTCAGGTAATATATTCATTGTTTGTTTGCTATGCATTTCTTCTTATCAACCAAGTTCAACACTTATTGATGATCTGTGTGGTTTGTGCAGAGAATGTGACAACATTGTCCCCCAGTTATGCCTCTGAGGCATCTCAATTTCAACCGATGTGTGGACATATTATCCAACAGGAGACAAATTTGTGCAGACGGATGGATAACTGTAACATTTGACAAACAGAAAAACCTCACTTTGAAGTACCACATCTGGAGTTATACTGTAACATGGTATCACATCTGGTTGGTTATAGGAAAGCCTTTAGAGTTTACTCATTAAAGTGGCACTTCTTCGTTCAACCATTCAGTTAAATTAACACATATCATTGACAGCCTACCTGGGAAGAAGGATAAGGCATGCTTGTATGGCGGGGGACAATGATGATAATAATGAAAGCAGGCATTCATGCCAAAATCAGTCAGAAGAGCCATACCAGGTGCCCTGACTACACCTGACTTCATAACAGACAAACACAAGAAGAAGAAGCCATTTATCTTGTATTACTTAACAAAATATTTGACAGCGCTGTATGCTTCAGACCTGTCGCCATGTGGGCTGCAAGGAAGCAAAGAATAATACCACTGTGACCTACAATGCATGTCATAAGAGGCGACTGATGTAGGACCTAGGAAGCTACCCTAGTAAATAAAAAGCGTAGCAGAAATTGGATGTGCTGGCCTACTTGTAGGCACAACTGACACAATGTACAATCGCTCTTAGGATCAGATCACATACAAATCACACAGAGTGGTTGATATGAAGCGTTTGAATAAAAAGATAGTGTTCATGATGACATGTTTGCATTTCTAAATTGGTGCCATTTTACTGACTGCTGTCGCCCGAGTGGTTACCGGGCCCAAATTTAGGGTGTAAAGAATAGAACCACTGTTACCTGCCACGCATGTCGTAAGAGGCACTAAGGAGGTTTGGCTGAAATCGGATGCACATGTCCTAAACTGTAAAAGTCTATGCGTTTAGGGGCCTACCAAACCAATGTGCAACGATACACGTTCTTGGCAAAGATCAAGCATATCACAAAGAGTGATTAAAATTGATCGTAAAGAACGAACAAAGAAGAAGAAGACTGACTGCTGCTCTTGTTAGACTCATTAACATGGAGGTCTAAATTCAAATGATGCATCAATCACTCAGATTAAACTATGACTATTTGTCCTCCTTAGGCTAGCGCCAGTAGTGGTGGTTATACTAAAGCCTTTAGTAGTCAGCATATTCCACTACTTGGCAGCAGATATGCACAGATACCTGGCCTGGGAAACTTGGGACTATCTACTTTAGGTAAGAACAACATAGACAGCTAATGTGTTTATTTTTAAAGATATTATATGTTACTGCAGAAGAAGAATGATAATTCCATGTACTGCTAAAATGACAAATGTGGAGGTGTTGAATGAGGTCAAGACACAGAGAAAGCGATCATCAATATAAGAAAGAGCAGTCATCATTTTTCGGACAGGTGACGAGGAGGGAGGTTTAGAACACATTGTGGCAACTGGTAAAATTGAGGGTAGACGAGACGGGGAGAGAAAATTTTGAACAGCCTGACTTCATGGCACGGAAGAGCTTCAACATCTGAAATGATAGTAAACACCAGGGACAGAGATTTGTGGAGAACTATAATCACCTATGCCAGCCGGCACTGTACCTGATGATGACGATGCATGTTGTCAGCTAATGCTTGGCCAACAGTACCCCACCCAATCCCTTGCGTTCCACCTCTGGTACAGAGTTTGCTACAGTCTTCGCTTATTTAGACACAGACCAACAGATTGCATCAGCCATATACAGTCTCGCAGAGTGCAGGCAAAAAATACTTTGGCCAATGACTTTATATAATGTAAGTCTACATATTATCTGGACAACTTATTATTCGTTTCACCATCAGTTCTGCTCATTTGAACTGGACTTATACCTGATACCTCTCTCTAGATGTCGGTCAGTAGACGCATGTACATTTTCACTCTGGGATTCTGCTCGTATGTGTTGCAAACATATCTTATAGTTTTCGTGATTATGACCACACTACTACTTTAAATCACTGCAGCTCTCCCTTGATCTCCATCCGCTTAGCCAGAATGTAGTGCGCTAGTCTGTTTCCATGGCCACTGCATGGAGGTGAGGTATGGTCTTGATCAGCGTCAGCTCACTGACCATGGTCCAGCATTGTCCTTTTATTTATTGCGCCTGTAGCCCCATATATTTATTATATATGGACTTTATGTTGTTGAGGGCTCAAACTGCTTTCTCCTGCATCCAACGTCAAGTGTATATGTCTA
Organism: Arion vulgaris; assembly: GCA_020796225.1. NCBI lineage: Eukaryota > Metazoa > Mollusca > Gastropoda > Stylommatophora > Arionidae > Arion > Arion vulgaris. The sequence goes on from CM036777.1 coordinate 20,174,618, forward strand.
TTCTAAATATGATGTTATATGTTGACATATAAAATTTGTGAGCTTATTTAAAAAAAACATATTTGATTTTCAGATATCACACCAGTGAAAAGAGCAAGAAAAACCTGGTTTAATCGTTAAGAACAATGGTAATGTTGGAGGCATTGCAGTCACTAATACTCGACCAAAAATGATGTTAAATGAGTCTTCCGAGGACTCTTCAGGTTGTTTTGATGGGATGGCAGATATTTGTGTATCTCTAAATGATCATTCGTCAACATCAGATATAAAGTACAACGTAGGATTAAATCATGAATTGTTAATGTTTGCCAACGGTGGCCAACTGTGCGAGACTGGGGGAGCAAATTTACAACATAATGGTTTGTTAGTACAGAAACGAAAGAGAAGACGTCCCGTAGTCAAGCCAGCAGTCGATCGCGAGGATCAATTGGCGAAGAAGATATTCAAAGCAAATTATACCTTGGTCAAGCTTCATAAATGCCCCGGATGTGGTGTTCGATTTTCAACTGCCGATCTTATGCGGACACATCAAGAAACATGCACAGGTGAAAAGCCTTACATCTGCGATATTTGTGGCGCAGGTTTTTCTGTGAACAGTAGCCTGGTCACCCATATCAGAATACACACAGGTGAGAAGCCGTATAGGTGCGATATCTGCGGGGCCAGTTTCACCGTCAATAGCAGTTTAATATCGCACATCAGGACACATACGGAGAAAAGCCGCAAGTGCGATGTCTGTGGTGTCGGATTCACTGTCAGTAGCGGATTAAGAACACACAAAAGAACACATACTGGAGAAAAGCCGTATAAATGTGAGGTATGCGGTAACGGATTTACATGCTGCAGCAGTTTAAAATCACATAGCAGAATACATACGGGGGAGAAGCCATACAAATGTGAAATCTGCGGAGTCGGGTTTCCTGTTAATGGTAGCCTAAAATCACATAAAAGAATCCACACCGGAGAGAAACCGTACAGATGTGATATATGTGGAGTAGGATTTACTGTTAGTACTAGCTTGAGCTCACATAGAAGGATCCATACGGGAGAGAAACCATACAAATGTGATGTTTGTGGTATTCCGTTCACACGTACTGGACACCTACAGAGACACAGGAAGATGCACAAAGAGGAACCTTGCAAATTAGACGTTAGATATTCAACGATGACTACCACACACTTGACAGACAATGACATACCATCATCTTCCGACTCAGGACAGGGTATAACAGACTGAACAAACACATAAATAGACTACGATTGTCCCTATCCCTTCCGTGTCCCTGTGGCACCGCTGATAAACCACAGAACATGTCATGCAAGACTGTCCCCTGTATGTCCTCTCTAGAAAGGGATGCTGACCCCACAACACTACATTCAAAACCACATGGTACCAGAGATGAGCTCCAGACAAGTCAACTTTGTCATGCAAGATTGTCCCCTGTATGTCCTCTCTAGAAAGAGATGCTGACCCTACAACATTACATTCAAAATGACAGAGATGATCTCCAGACAACAGTCGACTTCATTATAAGAACGCATCTGATGGTATAATCATCCAAATAGTGATCACAAAAGATGATGATGATGTTTGAGATATCAAATTTTATGAATGTTTGATCTGACATCTGTCTGTTATTGTATGTTTTGTCGTTCAGTGTCAGTGACCATCAATAATATTAGCCACCCATCGCAAGCGATGATAACAAAATAGGATATCCAAAGTTAGTTCTGTATTTGGAAGGTTGCGGAAAGGGATAAGCGTAGCCACATAGCTGAAAGTTTACCGGACCATAGTGCTAACCTCACAAGAAAACTAAATCGTATCCACACAGCTGAAAGTTTACCGGACCATAGTGCTAACCTCACAAGAAAACTAAATCGTATCCACACAGCTGAAAGTTTACCGGACCATAGTGCTAACCTCGCAAGAAAACTAAATCGTATCCACATAGCTGAAAGTTTACCGGACCATAGTGCTAACCTCACAAGAAAACTAAATCGTATCCACACAGCTGAAAGTTTACCGGACCATAGTGCTAACCTCGCAAGAAAACTAAATCGTATCCACATAGCTGAAAGTTTACCGGACCATAGTGCTAACCTCGCAAGAAAACTAAATCGTATCCACACAGCTGAAAGTTTACCGGACCATAGTGCTAACCTCACAAGAAAACTAAATCGTATCCACATAGCTGAAAGTTTACCGGGCCATAGTGCTAACCTCGCAAGAAAACTAAATCGTATCCACACAGCTGAAAGTTTACCGGACCATAGTGCTAACCTCGCAAGAAAACTAAATCACTTCCACATAGCTGAAAGTTTACCGGACCATAGTGCTAACCTCACAAGAAAACTAAATCACTTCCACACAGCTGAAAGTTTACCGGACCATAGTGCTAACCTCACAAGAAAACTAAATCACTTCCACACAGCTGAAAGTTTACCGGACCATAGTGCTAACCTTGCAAGAAAACTAAATCACTTCCACACAGCTGAAAGTTTACCGGACCATAGTGCTAACCTCGCAAGAAAACTAAATCACTTCCACACAGCTGAAAGTTTACCGGACCATAGTGCTAACCTTGCAAGAAAACTAAATCACTTCCACACAGCTGAAAGTTTACCGGACCATAGTGCTAACCTCGCAAGAAAACTAAATCACTTCCACACAAGTTGTCAATGCAGACCGCTCTTGTTGCCGGGACCCTCAAGGGATGCAAAGAATAGTAGCACTGCAACCTACAAGGCATGTCATAAGAGACGACTGATATAGGACCTAGGGAAGTTACACTAGCAAATAAAAAGCATCGTAGAAAGCATAGAAGAGTGGTTAAGAAGTGGTCGATATGGAGTGTAAGGAGGTGGCCAATGAGTTTTTTGTCGGGACATAAAGAAAAATCATAACCTGAACAGTTTCACAGTGACTGCACTAACCATACAACCATTAAATTTCTCAGGCTCATGCACTTCCTGCTCTACGCCGTCCTAAAAAAGCGGTAACACAGACAGTAAAGGCAATTTTTTTAATTTCATGAATCATTTGTACATAATCTGTATCATATTTTTATTGTTTCAAGATCATGATGAAATTGTTCATTATTTGTGTGGGTTGTGCTGTTATCTGTTTGTGATGACAGTATTTGTATTAGTGTCTCAAGGATGTCGAATCTATCCAGCGATTTCAGGAGGTTAGAATTACATGTACAAGTAGAACTGGATGCTTGAAGGGTAGAGAAAGGAGTCTATTTAACCAGCGAGGCACAGGAACCATCAGTATGCATACCTTTTTTTGTATATTTCGTTTGCCCGCTATGAATTTAGGCGTAGTCAGGGCATATAATATGACACCGCTGACTGATTTTTGATGGAAGGCTTGCTTTCTTCATTTTCTTCGAACACTCCATATCGACCACTTGTTAAACCACTCTTTGTGGTTTGTATGTGATCTGAGCCTAAGAACGATTGTGCATACTGCCAGCTATGCGCCTACAAGTAGGAAACCACATCCACATTCTGCAACGCTTTATTTACTAGGTAGCTTCCTAGGCCCCTAAGAGGCGACTGAGGTAGGGAAGCTACCCTAGTAAATAAAAATCGTTGCAGAAATCAGATGTGGTTGCCTACTTGTAGGCACACTAGCTCTTAGGCCCAGATCACATACAAATCACAAAGAGTGGTTTAACAAGTGGTCGATATGGAGCGTCAAGAAGACTCACGTGCAGATGACGAGCGACATTGATAAAAAGGAATGCAAGCCTTCACGCGAAGGTCATAAACATAATACCAGGCACTCTGACTATGCATAGCGGGCGAACACAAGAAGACCACTTTAAATAACATTTTTGTCCGCAAATATTTTTGTCATTTTGAAATCAATCTCTTATCGTATAAACATTCTCTGCATGTTTTTTCTCTCTCTCATATGTCTGGATAATTTTCTTCTCATTCTTTGAAGCATCTAATAAAAAATTGTAATGTATTTTTTGGCTTGATTTGTGTTGCAATTTGTCCAGCAATTCTGTCTTACAAACGATTGTTCATTGTACATCTTTCTGTACCATAGAACAATGTAGAGTATATATAGAACGTAGTCAAGCATTGTTGATGGTGCTGTCTACAGTTGTGAGAAGACAAATGGAGACAATGGTGATGTCTACAGTTGTGAGAAGACAAAGGAAGGCAATGGTGATGTCTACAGTTGTGAGGAGACAAAGGGAGGTAATGTCTACAGTAGTGAGAGAAGACAAGGAGACAATGGAATGTCTACAGCTTGTGAGAAGACAAGGAGACAATGGTGATGTCTACAGTTGTGGGAAGACAATGGTGATGTCTACTGTTGTGAGGAGACAATGGTGATGTCTACTGTTGTGAGAAGACAAAGGGAGGCAATGGTGCATTTAGAATGACAAGCAGCATGACAGTAGAAGTACTAGTGGTGACTAAAGCGTTACTCTGGCTGAAGTCACAAAACTACACTCATGCGTACATTCTGAGTGATTCATTGAGTATGATCAGAAAGGTGGAGGCTGGTTCGGTGCGCAAGCAATGGACTGAATCACTACAAGCGTCAACAATTTGCAGAACTACATTCATCTTCTTTTCGGCCTTATGGGTGTCGTTGGCAATGAAAGAGCCGGCAGGCTGACTGACTGCAACCATGTCAGTCGATGGATAGAGCTGACATTCTGAATGCCCTCAGTGTGGCCGCAGCATGGCTGGCTCTGCCATCATATCAGGGAGTCAGCCAATTGATAGAGCTGATATTTTGAAAGCTTTCATAGAGTTGTGCCGCAAAAAGGATTTTCATTTAAACCAATCCACATCAACTGCTAGATTGCAAGTTTGAATTTCAGATGGAGTGGCGAGAAAATGACACCACAACGAGTACTTCGTCTTCGAAGTCGATCACTTCCATATCGATCACTTGTTGCCCGTCTGCCCAGCGTGTTCGTAGCGCGTTGGACTACGGTGACTATCCTCTGTGTGTGCGGTTCAATTCCACAGGATGGCAGAAAATCCACAGATTCCCCAGATTTACGGTGTTCGTGGCACCGAACCGAAGGTTACGATGTCATGGCACCGACCGAAAGCCAGTGCTTCTGGATCGAAAAAAAATCGACCACTTGTTAAACCAATCTTTGTGATCTGAGCCTAAAAGCGATTTTACGTTGTGCCAGTTATGCGCCTACAAGTAGGTCAGCACATCCGATTTCTGCAGCGCTTTTTATTTACTAGGGTTGCTTCCCTAGATCATTCGCCTCTTACGACAGGCCTTGTAGGTCTGAGTGTTACTATTCTTTGCTCCCCCTGTGAGCCCCAGCAACACACGGGCGTCTGCACATTGATTGATGGGACCATTATCATTGCACTTAGGTCAATAAACATGTGTGCTCGGATCTCTGTTCAGGCATATATGGGCGTTTGAATATATTTTTTTTTCCGATCCAGAAGCACTTGAGCTTTTCAGCTCTTCGACTCGGTGACATGGACATCGTAACCTTCGGTTCGGTGACACGAACACCGTAAATCTGGGGAATCTGTGGCTTTTTCTGCCATCCTACGGAATTGAACCCGACACACAGAGGGATAGTCACCGTAGTCCAACGCGCTACGAACACGCTGGGCAGACGGGCGGCGTTTGAATATAAGTGTTAATTTGAGCACAAGTGACGAAGAGAAAAGAGACGGGCCCAGTCAGTGGACGAGGGCACCCAAAAGAAACGTGAGGTGGAAATAAACGGTGGCGCGCCTCGAAGATTGGGTCTCCATCCAGAGAACAATAACCGCGTTTCCCTCGCAGAGAACTACTACTGCCTAGTAGTTAGATTTGGGACAATCAAAGGCTAGCGGAGCAAACCGTACACGAAACTTGACGGCAGACAAACCAAGTAGTCCAAAAAAGACTGGTAAACTGGGCAGATGACGCTCAACAACCCGGGAGGAAAGGTTGTCTAAGGGTAGCTACCTTAAAAGAAAATAGCAGCCTGCTGTCTTGCAGGTCCGCTGGGGACAGCCAAAGGCTGCAAAACAAAAATGAGATTTATGGAGAAATCTGGTATAGCAGTCTAAGCAGTGATCGCGAGAGAGATAATGTAAGTGTTACAGTTCATCTGTATATTCAAAATTGTCCGAAACCTTATCAGACCTTGGCGTATGAAATGCTTGTCATTTCACATATTTATAGGCCCCAGTGTGTAGGAGGTACAATTCCTTTCATTACATATGGAACTCGATTGTAGGATTAAACTCACAACCCAAATCTTGTGTCCCAGTCAATATGCGGACGCCTACGCATGACGCTGATTCGTCCCACCGTCTCTGTATACCATGGACTACTACTGCCTTGTAGTTTGATTGGGGACAATCAAAAGATAGCGGAGTAAACCATACGCAAAACTGGACGGAAGGAAAATCAAGTAGTCCAAATAAAGACCGGTTACCTGTGCAGATGACGCTCAACAACCCGGGAGGGTAGGTCGTCTAAGGGTCGCCATCCTAAAAGAAAATAGCAATCTACTGCCTTGCAGGTCGGCTGGGTACAGTCAAAGGCTAACGGAGAGCGAACCCAGTAAACGCTGGTTGAAATCGGGCACGTCGCCGAAGGACAAGCACTAGAGCTCCAAATGGTACTGAAAATGTGAACGTATCACACCCCGTTCTTGGTGTGGCTGTTTATATATCACAATAAGAATGATAAAAATGGCCGAAAAGAACGACCGAGAAGAAGATGGACATAGCAAAGAACTCCCCCGAGTGGATACCGGGGCCCAAATTTGGGGTGTCAAGAATAGAACCACTGTTACCTGCCACGCATGTCGTAAGAGGCGACTAAGGAGGTTTGGCTGAAATCGGATGCACATGTCCTAAACGTGTAGAAGTCTATGCGTTTAGGGCCTACCAAACCAATAACGCGAAGAAGAAGAAGATAGCAAAGAACAAATAAATCTACAGAGAAGAGACTCATAATCAAGGAAAACTGGCTGATGCAACAAAAAAGAATGAGAAAACTGAACTTTTTTCGACACACAAACAGACATTCTTCTTCTTCTTTGCGTTCGTTCTTTACCATCAATTTTAGTCACTCTTTGTGATATGTTTGATCTTTGCCAAGAACGTGTATACGTTGCACATTGGTTTGGTAGGCCCCTAAACGCATAGACTTCTACACGTTTAGGATACGTACATCCGATTTCAGCCAAACCTCCTCAGTCGCCTCTTACGACATGCGTGGCAGGTAACAGTGGTTCTATTCTTTACACCCAAAATTTGGGCCCCGGTAACCACTCGGGCGGTCTGTACCAATACCTTCACCCATTTTCGTATCACCATTCCTGTTTCGACTTTATGAATCATACTCATGAGGTCACTTAGTATGAAAACACAAGAATAGTTATGAGATGCCAACCTTTTCACCACCTCCGTAACAGGCCCAAACCTCCATTGTCAAACTTCAAACTCCCATGCTTCGCCTATGTACCCTAGAGGAAAGTTCAAAGAGAAAACACCGAAACAGTTTTAGTGGTCCCTAGATAGAATGGCTGCGGCTAAGACACTTTTCTTTTCTACAAGATGTTACTATTACCTGGTGTGATCGCCAGTGATTCATCTCTAAATAGGTAATAAAAAACGAAAGTATTTTTTTTTTCCCCGATCCAGAAGCACTTGAGCTGAAAGCTCTACAGCTCGGTGCCACGAACACCGTAAATCTGGGGAACCTGTAGCTTTTCTGCCGGTCCGCGGAGTTTAACCCGCACTTACAGAGGACTAGTCACGGCTGGGGTTTCTTGGCTTATGCGCATGGTAGGGTTGTTGCAGAGCGAAGTGGGGCATACAGGACAACTACTTCTAGTATGAGGATGGAGGTTGAGGCCGTTACTGCTGCTCTCCATTGGATTTCTAGGACTTCATTTACTGGGGCAGTTGTTGTCTCTGACTCTCAGTCGATGCTTCACAAGATCCAGAAGGGCAGGTTTCGGTATGAGTGGATGTCGTCTATAGAAGTTTCTAACCTCCATCGGCTTACGTGGATATACTGTCCTGGGCATGCGGGTGCTTACGGTAATGAGAGAGCGGACAGGCTTGCATCAACAGCATCGATTGTTGGGGAGTTGAAGATGGATAAGGGGATATTCTTCGGTCTCTTCGCGACTCTCTATTGGATGATGACACTAAAATCGATGTTGAATCGATCAAGCGATTTAAGCAGTTTGGAGTTACCCGTTGTTCAAGTCGAACTGGATGCCTGAGAGGCAGAGTGAGAGGTATGTTTAATCAGCAAGCCACAGGAACCATCAGTATGCATACTCTTCGATATCTGTTGGGGAGACTGAGCACCTATGGGTCTGCCCGGAGTGCAATGACGTCAGTTTAGTAACCAATAACCAATAGTCACCTGTAGTCCAACGCGCTACGGGTACGCGAGCGAAAGTAGTTTTTAAATATTACAACAAAATTTCGTTTCTATTTATTACTATCGAACACTTTTTGTATTGTACAAGAAAGAAGTACTCGATGTACAAAATGACACGATAGGTCAAAGTTTATGGACGTTGGACGGTATTTACTCTTTCACTACAACTCAAAAAGAAGTGAATGCACTGTCGTCTTTAACAGATTCGTTATTTTTCAAAGAAGTTTGGACACAAAATGTCGGGACTTCGAATTCTCGTAGGATGTAAGAGAGTCATTGACTATGCAGTAAAGGTTTGTACTGAACGGAGAAAACACATCCTGAACTAATCACTAATCTGCGTCGTCATTATAACCATTCAATTCATGATTCATTCATTATTAATATATTCCTCTCGTACCGTTATACGTTACATAGGTCATAGGTCCTGCAAGTAATTTCTCTATATCGCTCTGTCCTTGGTGGGCAGCTCGCTCAATCTCTTCCATGGAATTGAGTCCGATATTTCTTGTGTTTCTCAGTAAATATTTCATGGTTTCCATAGAAAATTCATTCCCTCTTTCTTGAACCCTTTGCCTCCCACTGCATTGTTCAATGCCAGCTTAGTGATTCATTATTTAGATAGCTTTAATGTTGGTAGATTATCGTCCCAGACCGTGTCATGTACCAGGTGGTACCACCTCGGTCCCCCTCCGCAGAAATGGCACGAAACCTGCCTGATGATGATACTTGTCCATCATGGGTGATGATGACCACACCAATTTTCACGAGTTCTCAAGGAAGCTACCTAAAAATAAAAAGTGTCGCAGAAATCGGATGTGCTGGCCTACTTGTAGGCACACAACTGGCACAACATACAATTACACTTAGGCTCGGATCACATACAAATCACAAAGAGAGGTTTAACAAGTGGTCGATATGGAGCGTTCAAGAAGAAAGACTGAGTATATGAACCCAATTGTAAAGAAGAAGAAGATATATATGAGACGAAACAAGCGCACACATACACATATAGTGGGACGGATTAGCGTAATGCATAAGCGTTTGCCTATCGACTTGGACATAGAGGGTTGTGGGTTAAATACCACACTTGTCACTCCACACATGAGAAAAGAACTGACTCTCCTACCTCCTGCATGTTAGGGTCTAGAAATGTGAAGTAACTTAATACCCAAGGTCTGAAAAGGCTATGGAAAATAAAAAATACACATATAACATACATGCACACACCATTCATGGGTCTTTCTTTTCTCTAATCTTGTTTTGTCTCACAGTGTCAGGATAAGAAGAGATTTCTAGAACAGGCATTTGGGGGGGTCAAAGGCGCATAGGGACAACGGAGCGCCAGGATTAGTGAGTTGGTATTAATCAAGATCCTATTCCACCTCCATGGGGTGACCCTGGTAACAGACAATGATTCCTGTCTGACTAAGCGGGTAGGGATCGAGGGAGAGCTACAGGTAGTGGTAGTAGTGCAAGCACGGAAAAGTAACTCAGGTCCAAAAACCTGAACAAAATGCACGCATCTCCTGGCCAAAGTCCGATGAAAAGTTAGTGTCTGAAACCTCTTGGAAGAAATGGTAGAATACGAGTCGTCTGTGAACTAATGCTAGCTCCCCCGGAGCAAATGGCAGCACTAAAATTGCCAGCTGTGGGGCAAGAGTTCATAAGCACAAAGTGTAACAAGGCAAAAGCCGCATCACAATTACCGCAGTCTCCCGGCCAGTGGGAAGGGACGTGGACCCACATAGGGCGAAACTCGGAGCCCTGAGGTGGGGGCCGCGTTTGAGTTGCGTGTCCTGACAGTCTCATAACACTCAATGTGAGCATGGTGAGAAACCTGAAAAAAACGGTGAACAGGCACCAAGGTAGAACATGCATACGGACGAAACACAGGTGAGCACACCGGTGAGGCAGACAGGCACGGTGCTGTTGATGCAGTGATGAAAAGCCGTGGTAAACGTATGGTGAGCAGACCACCCAAATGTGCAGAAAAAACTGGAAAGCCCAGCAGAGGCTTGAATCTAGTGCATGTTTTCGCTTGCAGGGAACTACTACTGCCTTGTAGTTTGATTGGGGACAATCAAAGGCTAGCGGAGTAAATAGTACACAAAACTGGATGGCAGACAAACCAAGTAGTCCAAATAAAGACCTGTAACCTGGATAGATGACGCTCAACAACCCGGGAGGGTAGGTTGTCTAAGGGTAGCTACCCTAAAGAAAATAGCAACCTGCTGCCTTGCAGGTCGGTTGGGGACAGTCAAAGGCTAATGGAGAGCGAACCCAGTAAACGCTGGTTGAAATCGCAGAAGGACAAGCACCAGAGCTACAAATGGTACTAAGATGTGACATAAAACAAGCGTTCTTGGCAAAGGCTGTTTATATATCACAATAAGAATTATCAAAATGGCAGAAAAGAACGAGAGAGAGAGAGAGAGAGAGAACAGACTTTTGTTTGCGCTTCATAAACAGTTTTTTTCCACCTCTGTTATCTCTAAGGTACACCTTTTGCGGGGACAGCCTTTTGCTTTGTATCTGAGTAACATTTCTCTTTGCGTCACAGAGAAGAAGATATGTTGGTTACTGAACTGATGTACCTGCTGCCTTGTAGGATGGCTGGGGACAGGCAAAGGTTGACAAGAGAGTGAACCCAGTAAACGCTGACTGAAACTGGACACGTCTCCGAAGGATAAGCACCAGAGTTCCAAATGATGCTGAAGATGTGACGTACAAACCACACCAATGCTAAGGCTGCATGAATCAGATTTCCACATGAATGAGATTTATGGGAAATATGGTTCACCAGTTTAAGCGGTAATCGCAAGAAGAAGAAGGAGAACCGACGTCATTGCACGCCGGGCAGAACCATAGGTACTCAGCCTCTACAACATATATATTAGATGAAACAAGCAGCAGGGCAATCGACCACACCTGGAATATGGGTCAGCTGCATGGTGTCCAGCATAAAATACCACATTAGGAGAACTGGATATGATGAGACACTTTATGTCATCACAGGAGCAATGAAATCAACATCAATAGTGGAGATGGAAAGAGTGGAGGGAATACAAGCACTAAGAGAATGCAGAGACACACAAGTGATGACGCAGGCAGAAAAGTTTCTGAGTATGCCAAGTCACCCAATGGAAAACAGATTCCAAAATCTAGCAATGGGGCGGCTGAAAAGAAGCAGCTTTATTCATCAGGCCAAAAGACTGAATAGGCAAACTTCAGACTTACCAAAATGTGGCATTCCCTAAAGTCTGTTCCAGAGCAAACCCCTTGGAGAGAGGAGATTGAACCAGAAGTATGTATCCAGACAGAAGTGAAAGGAATACTCGGCAAGGATGAGCAGAACAGCATACAGCGCCAAGTGAAGTAAAGTTCATACAAGAGACAACAATTGACACTATTTCAAGCACACAAAAGGAAGGAAGGAAGATGAAACAGGCGCACACATACACATAAGTAAACACATATAACATACATGCACACACATCATTCATTGGTAGCTTCTGATTGAAATGTCCACAGATTAGAGTCAAGCCTGACAAAACTGGAGTGGTCACTGATGGCGTTAAACACAGCATGAACCCATTTGATGAGATTGCTGTGGAGGAAGCTGTCAGGATGAAGGAGAAAAAGATAGTTTCAGAAATAGTTGCAGTTTCTTGTGGTCCAACACAATGTCAGGTTAGTGGTTGTTATTGGTGGTGAAGCTGTTGTTGGTGCTAATGTTATTGGTATGACTGTTTCTGCCCGAGTGGCTACCGGGGCACAAATTTGGGGTGTAAAGAATAGAACCACTGTTACTTGCCACGCATGTCGTAAGAGGTGACTAAGGAGGTTTGGCTGAAATTAGATGCACATGTCCTAAACGTGTAGAAGTCTATGTGTTTAGGGGTCTACCAAACCAATGTGCAACATATATACGTTCTTGGCAAAGATCAAACATATCACAAAGAGTGATTAAAATTGGTCGTAAAGAACGAACGCAAAGAAGAAGAAGAAATATGACTGTTGTTACTGTTGTTGGTATAGTTGTTGCTACTTCTTCTTCTTACGCTCCATATCGACTACTTGTTAACCACTCTTTGTGATCTGAGCCTAAGAGTAATTGTGTGTTGTGCCAGTTATGCACCTACAAGTAGGCCAGCACATCAAATTTCTGTTATCCTTTTTATTTACTAGGGTAGCTTCCTAGGTCCCTACCTCAGTCGCCTCTTATGACATGCCTTGTAGGTCGCAGTGTTACTATTATTTGCTCCCTTAGGGCCCCGCAACACACTGGTTTTTATTACTACTAATGTTGGGGGTGGGGGGAGATTGTGAAGCCAATAGCACACTTTGCTAGTAACCACATGTCGTTGAAATTCCCTGGTTCAAGTCCAGCTTGGGCCCAAAACATTTTGGTGTGATACGGACGCGGTAGAAATACAGAAAACCCTGATCCTTCACTTATAGATCTTCTTCTTCTCGTCGCCCGCTGTAAATTCAGATGTTAGCCATGATGCCAGGTATGGCGCTTCTGACTGATTTTTGCATGAAGGCCTGCTTCTACCATTTGACTGGTGCCTCCAACCATGCAGGCGAGCCATCGCCAACTTCAGAGGTACTTGAAGATTAGATCCTTCAAGTGTGATCTTTTCAGGAAACATGTAGTCCGAACCACTTGCCTTGAGTTCTCATACCATCAGAGCTTGTACGGTCAGTGACAATTAGTAAAGTCCAACACTTCTCTATCGGATTTTCCGCAATTTTCTGCCTGTAGTGAGGTCGTTCCGGATTAGGAACATTCTCAACCATTCTGGGACTTGTGGGCATCATCCTACACGTATAGGACCATCATGTCTGAAAAGTATCAGTCTTCACCAATATTTTGGAATTGTACGACCAGTCAAAACGTTTATATTATCAGCTTTACTTTTCTAGTCACGGTATCAGCCTTACTTTTCTAGCCACGGTATCAGACTTACTTTTCTAGCCACGGTATCAGCCTTACTTTTCTAGCCACGGTATCAGCCTTATTTTTCTAGCCACAGTATCAGCCTTATTTTTCTAGTCATGGTGAGGCTGTTCCAGAACTTGGGAATCCAAATTACAAGTACCCCTGAAGTCGGAGTAAAGCTTGTCTGAATGAAAAGGGACATTGATTATAAGGAAAGTAACCATTCACGAAAATAATAATGTGGGCCATATTTTAATTCTAGATCCGCAGTAGAGTAGTTGTTAGTGAACTCTCTTCCTAGGCTAGTGAAGATCACAGACACAGTAGAGTAGTTGTTAGTGAACTCTCTTCTTAGACTAGTGAAGATCACAGACACAGTAGAGTAGTTGTTAGTGAACTCTCTTCTTAGACTAGTGAAGATCACAGACACAGTAGAGAAGTTGTTAGTGAACTCTCTTCCTAGGCTAGGGGTCTAGGTTCAATTCCACAGTGGGTGTGGGATCTTTTTCTGACCGTAACGGCTCTCAGGTTGACCTAGCCTTAATTGGGTACCAGAAAGAACACCGGAAGTGAAGGCAGCCGGCGTGATGTTGACCGCACCATATATCGTGTGCCGATAGTCGATGAAAAATACGGACCTAACACCGTATTACCCATTATACCTTCTGGTATGAAAAAGGGTTACTTTATATTTTACTTCCCAGAGCTGTTCTAGTACACAGTTAAAACTGGATTGACTTAAGAAAAAATCCCACGCTGAGATTCGAACTGAGACCACCCATCTAGGAAGATAGTTCACTAACTACTGAGTCACCATCACTCACATAAGTAAAGTATAAACTTGTCATTGTTTCATTTTTGATATTTCTTCATTGGCAGGAAGTTCTGCGAACTGCTTTGGCAATGGGCGCAGACAGAGCAATACATGTGGAGGTGGATGCAGCAACCTATGAAAACCTCCAACCTTTGCATGTGGCTAAGATTATCGCTAAGATTGCACAAGAGGAGAAGGTGGACATTGTTGTTACAGGCAAACAGGTAACGTTTGTCATTATTCTTCTTCTTCTGCGATCAACTTTTACTATGCGACTACTCCGGTATGTGTCATAAACAGGGCGATGTGCTTGAGGTCTTCTGCGATCAACTTTTACTATGCGACTACTCCGGTATGTGTCATAAACAGGGCGATGCGCTTGAGGTCTTCAGCGATTCAACTTTTACTATGCGACTACTCCGGTATGTGTCATAAACAGGGCGATGCGCTTGAGGTCTTCAGCGATTCAACTTCTGCTATACGACTACTCCTGTATGTGTCACAAACAGGGCGATGCGTTTGAGGTCTTCAATGGTCTCCAGTAATTTGTTTTGTAGAGTTGTTTCTGTTGGTCGGATTTCCATTCTCACACTGCTTAGCCTGGGGCAGTCTTGTAGGATGTGCTCTGGGGACTGCTTTGGTGCTCCACATGTGCAGGTAGCCGAGTCCCTGAGACCCATTCTATGGAGGTGTGCTCTGAGACCGCAGTGTCATGTTCTAAGTCTGAAAACTGTGCTTTTCTGTTTAATGTATTTATGTTCTCATACTCTGGGTTCTATCCTCCGCTTATCATTATTATTGAGTTTTTCTATCATTCTGAATTCTGAAAAACAAATCAAGTTGTTATATTTCGTCTACATACTGGAAAAAACTAGTCACAACGGAGATGAAGTGTCTATGCAGAATGCTGGGAGTTTATCAAGAAGACCATCCAAGTGTTTAGTTACAGTATTACGATGTAGCTATGGTATGCTATGATCAGAGAAATGTCTGGTCAACCACTAGTAGCAACTGTTATAAGGAGAAGATGGAGATATGTTGGGTATGCTCTGAGAAAAAATGTCTGATAAACCACTAGTAGCAACTGTTATAAGGAACTGAGACCGATATTTCTTGCCTCTCTCAGCAAAGTTTGTTTCAGGGTCTCCTTAGGTCATCCTCTCTTTCTTGAACCCTCTACATCCCACTTCAATACCTGCTTTGATATTCTTTGATCATTTCTTCTCAAGGTGTGTCCAACATATCTCCATCTTCTCTTTCTTATAACAGTTGTCACTAGTGGTTGACCAGATATTTCTCTGATTTCATCACTTCTTCGGAACTCATCCCATTTTATATTCATTATTTGTCGCAGACATCTATTTTCAAATGCATTCAACTTGCTTTCTATATCTTTAGTCATTTTCCAACTCTCGCTAGCATATGTTAGGATTGATACAACATTTGAATTGAAAATTCGTAATTTAGTTTTAATATTATATAACTTGCAGTTCCATATTTTATGTAGACTTTTAAAAGCTGAGGTTGCTTTACCAATTCGTATCATTGGACCAATTTACCATCATACCAATTCATACGTTTAGTATATATAAATATGAATAATTATCTGAACAATATTCTTCAGGCAATTGATGATGATGCTAACCAGACAGGACAGATGGTTGCTGCTCTACTCAACTGGCCACAGGTATCATTATTGTGATAGTTTTTTTACTCGGTGTAGAGGTAAACCTCTAACAAAGGAAATGTAAGGCCCTTCCTTCCTTCCGCTAGTTTATGGGACACCCTTGGGCAAGGTGGAGTATGCGTTTAGTCCCAGTCCAAGGCAGAGTCACATGATGCCATGGTAGCAGGTAGTGCATGAGTGAGGGAGCAGCCGACAGAGTATCAATGGTTATGGTCTCAAAACTCACGACGGTAGGCAACTCACGACGGTAGGCATCTCATGACGGTAGGCAACTCACAATGGTAGACAGAGGGCCGCCTGAGTGGTTACCGGGGCCAAATTTGGGGTGTAATGAATAGAACCACTGTTACCTGCCATGCATGTCGTAAGAGGCGACTAAGGAGGTTTGGCTGAAATCGGATGCACATGTCCTAAACGTGTAGAAGTCTATGTGTTTAGGGGCCTACCAAACCAATATGCAACGTATACACGTTCTTGACAAAGATCAAACATGTCACAGAGAGTGATTAAAATTGGTCAAGTAAGAACGCAAAGAAGAAGAAGGAGAGGTAGACAGAGGATCTCTGTAATAGAGACAATGGCTACAGTCATGGACCAGTATGGTCGCTGCTGGGAAGGAAAGCAATGGCAGACTACCTTCCAAGATGATCCCTAACAGTAATGTGAAATTATAAATGCTTTTGGATATAAGTGTTACAGAAGAGTCCTCTGTATATCATAGACAGAGAAGAGAACAAATAGATCTATCCAGAAAGAATTCAAAATCAAAGAAAACTGGCTGATGCTACAAATAAGAATGAGAAAATTGAAGTATTTTGGACATATAAAGAGACACGAAGGGTTGAGAAGACCATTATGGTAGAAGGCACCCAAAGAAATGGTGGTGAATGGTTTCATGATCATGTGCACACAGCTGGCACTCTGGAGTCTCTTGTGGTTGAATTATGTTCATATGATTATTAAGTTTTCTGTGTTGAGTTTGAAGTAAAAAAAAATGGCTCTCTTCTTGTAAGGCGACTGATGTTGTCGTTAAGGTTGACCTAGTATCTGTAAACCTCTCTTCCCGTGTCTCCCATGGCCAATCTGTTCTGCCAAACTTCTTTATTTGTTGTCATTAGGATTGGCTTTACTTTTATGGAAATTTGTTGCTGTGATTGATTTCTCTTGTGTTGACCCTTTTTACTTCTTATTCTTTACCTTTCAACTCCCAACGGAGCACAGGTCTTCAACAAACTTCTTCCAGTTCTTCCTCTCTCCTGCCATCCCTTTCAATTATTTCCATGTTTTACCTATCCTTTTAATATCAGCCTCCAGCTCTTTTCTCCAGATCTGTCTAGGCCTTCCCCTACTCATCTTTCCCCGCTGGTTCTAAAACAATGCCTGTCTTTCAATGGTTCCGGCCGGTCTTCTCAATGTGTGTCCTATCCACCACTAGCGTCTTTTCCTAATCTCTTTCTCCACTGGTATCTGCTTAGTTCTTTCTCTGATCTCCTCGTTCGTAATCTTATCATACTATCACAGTCCCTCTATTCTACTTAAACATCCATTTCTAAGGGGGACTGCCTAGAGTAGTTGATAGTAGCTCGGCCTGCTAGCTGTGAGACGCCTCATAGCTCGGGTTCGAACCTACTGTCCGGCATTTGTTCGAGTCCCCTGGTCTTACTCAGGACGATAACGTGAGTACCTCTGAAGTCGGAGAAAATCTGCCTGTATGGCGAGGAATACTAATTACGAGTACATTGAGCACACGGCTGCCAGTGTAAAGTAATTTACAATGTGCACGCTGCTGCCATTGTAAGAAATTGGAAAACAGATTTTCACGCAGAAATCAGTTTCAGAGATGGAACTTTGTCCGAGTTGAAAGCGGACGGAAAAAAATTAAAAAAATCCATTTCTTCTCTTCTTCTTTGAACGCTCCATATCGACTACTTATTAACCACTCTGTGTGATTTGTATGTGATCTGAGCCTAGGCTGCTACAAGTAGGCCAGCACATCTGATTTCTGCAGTGCTTTTTATTTACTAGAGTAGCTTCCCTAGGCTCCCTACATCAGCCACCTCTTACAACATGCCTTGTAGGTCACAGTGGTACTATTCTTGGCTTCCTTTGTAGACCCCAGCACCACACGGGTGGAACATCTATTTATGAAGGTCTGTAGTTTTCTGGTGGTTTCTTTTGTTATCGTCCATGTTTCTGAGCCATAGAACAGCACTGACTTCACATTTGATGAATGAAAGATTCTCAGCTTTATGTTTGTGACCCTTTCTACTGGCATACAACATGCCCAATCCATCTCCATCTTCATCTTTTAATAATGGTCTCCAATGATGCACAGTTTGTTCTCTGCGACTTCATTTACTGCGACTTCATTTACTGGAGCCGTTGTTGTATCTGACTCTCAGTTGATGCTTCACAAGATCCAGGTTTCGGTATGAGTGGATGTCGTCTATAGAAGTTTCTAACTTCCAGAGGCTTTACGTGGATATACTGTCCTGGGCATGCGGTGTTTACGGTAATGAGAGAGCGGACAGGCTAGCATCAACAGCATCGATTGTTGGGGAGTTGAAGATGGATAAGGGGATGTTATTCGGTCTCTTCGCGACTGTCTGTTGGATGAAAACACTAAAATAGATGTTGAATCGATCGAGCGATTTAGGCAGTTTGGAGTTACCCATTGTGCAAGTAGAACTGGATGCCTGAGGGGCAGAGTGAAAGATGTGTGATGTGTTTAATCAGCGAGCCACGGGAAACATCAGTATGCATACTCTTTGATATCTGTAGGGGAGACTGAGCACCTATGGGTCTGCCCGGAGTACAGTGACATCAGTTTAGTAACCAATAACAGTTTGTTCGTTTTCAATTTGTTATCCCATTTGACCAGAATATTTTCAGGAAATTTATTATTTTCATTTCAGGCAACTTTTGCAAGTAAAATCGAAAAAACTGACGGTGAACTGAAAGTTGAACGGGAGATCGACGGAGGTCTAGAGACAATTAAAGTCAAACTTCCCGCAGTATTCACATCAGATCTCAGGTTGAATGAGCCGCGCTATGCGACACTTCCCAATATTATGGTAAGTTTCATATATTTATCTCGCCAGTGTGTTGCCGAGGCTTGCAAGGGGAACAAAGAATAGTAATACTGTGACCTACAAGGCATGTCATAAGAGGCGACTAAGGTGGGGCCTAGAGAAGCTACCCTAGTAAATAAAAAGCCTCGCAGAAATTAGATGTGCTGGCTTACTTGTAGGCGCATAACTGGCACAATGTACAATCACTCTTAGGCTCAGATCACATACAGACACAACAAAGAGATGGTTTAACAAGTGGTCGATATGTTTGAAGAAGAAGAAGATATATTTATCTTGTCACTGTGAGGCATGTCAGCTGGCACAAGCGATCATGATCCTGCACAACCGCTTGTCAATAGTTTTAGTTTTTACAATACGTTTGTGGTGTTCAGCAATACTATAATTCATCATCATCAGCACATTTAATGAATATGTACAGTAGTTAGAGCACCAGCTTAGAAGGTGAATGGTCTTGGATCAAATAGGCAGACTCTATAAAAAAAAAGCAGACTCCATCAGCCTCACAGCGTCAGGATAAGAAGAGATTTCTAGAACGGGCTTTTGTGTGCGCTTCATAAATAGTGTTTTTTGTCGCCTCTGTTATCTCTGAGGTTCAAGAGTGAAAACTCGCAGCACTGGCTAGAAGAAGAATCTCTGAGGTCCACCTTTTGCTTTGTATCCACTGTATCAGAGCAATATCGTTCTTTGAGGCACACTGTCTGTTGGTAGTCTGCTTATGTGGCCGAACCATTTCATTTGTTGTTTCTTGATGAAGTTCAGTCCTACCCACATTTTTCCTGATCTCTTCATTTCTCAACCTGTCTCTTCTTGATACTCCCAGCATTCTGCGTAGACACTTCATCTCTGTTGTCGCCTGAGTGGTTACCGGGCCCAAAGTTGGGGTGTAAAGAATAGAACCACTGTTACCTGCCACGCACGTCGTAAGAGGCGCCCAAGGAGGTTTAGCTGAAATCGGATGCATGTGTCCGCTAGGAATGCTTACCGAAACAAATGCTTGCAGAAAACGGATGCACCAGGCCGTAAGGCGCGTGACATGGTGCAACGACCCCTCACAATGAGGAATAGGATAACAGATTCTACGGTCGCCAATCTGCCTCAGAAATTTAGCCACGCAGTAAGAATGTCAGACCTACCATCACGAGGGTGGCCAAAACTTACTGGGGAAGAGGTCGGCACAAACGGGAAGCAGAAATCATAGGAATTATATCCTACAGAACTGCCCCAGTATGCAGACTTGAGAAGAAAGAGGTGGCCCACTTACAGCAGCGTCCAAGACAAACTGTATGACGTGGCTGATAATCTGAGGCAGACGGCTGCCTTTATTAGAGAATCCGAAATCCCAATCTAGTGAGAATGCAGAAGACAAACAGTATGGCGTGGCTGATAATCTGAGGCAGACGGCTGGTTTATTAGAGAATCCGAAATCCCAGTCTAGTGAGAATGCAGAAGAAGAATCTCTGGTGTGACTAGTTTTCTTCTATCATTTGATGTCAGTGTCCAGGTTTGGCACTGATAGCATAATGTTAGGAGAAAGATTGTGTTTAACAATGCTCTTTTAGTGTTCATGGTGACATGTTTGTATTTCAAAATTGGACCCATTTGCTCTATGATTTGATTTGTTTTATTGCATCTATGTAGGATTTGGTTAGTTATTCTTCTGTGGACTTACTCTCACAATTTTCAAACACCCCCATGCCTCTCTCTCCCACTAATTCAGAAAGCCAAGAAGAAGCCGCTAGTAAAAAAGACACCAACAGACTTTGGGGTGGATGTGACAGCTAGGCAGACAATCCTGAAAGTTGAAGAGCCGGCAGTCAGACAGGCAGGTTCTAAACTGGCCAGTGCAGAAGAACTTGTAACCAAACTAAGAGAGGCTGGTTTAATACCTTCATAAAAATGTTTGGATCCAGGGTTAGTGTTTTGATACTTTTTTACACAGTCTGCTGTCTTATTGATACATATTCTTCTTCTTCTTCTTCAGCCTTCACGCACTTATTCTTTAATGGAAAGCATAGGTCTGCAACCAAGGCCTTCCAAGTCTGCCTATCTAAGGCCATCGTTTCCAGATCTCTCAACTCTCTCCCATTTGTTTTGCATTACGCCTCCAACTCCCGTCTCCAGGTGTTCCTGGGTCTTCCCTTACCTCTATTGCCCAGGGGGTTCCATCGGAGAGCCTGTCTTGTGATGCTGTTAGAGAGTTTCTTCAGTGTGTGTGTCCTATCTATCGCCACCTTCCGCTCCTTATCTCTTGTTCCACTTTTCATTGTCCCGCACTTTCCCACAGTTCCCTGTTTATAGTCCTGTCATACCATCGCAGATGGAGTATCCTGCGCACAAATCTATTGATGAATGTCTGAAATTTTTGGTGTTCCCTTAGTTGTTCTCAAATGTCTCCGCTTCATACAGAAGGACAGCCTTGACATTTGAGTTAAATATCATTATCTTAGTTTTATTCCTGATCATTCTTGATATATAGTGTTGTCATTTGTACAAGGAGGAGTATGTGGCCGAATGGATTAGAGCGTAGCTCTTATACCGAAGACCCGTGTTCAATTCACGGTAAGGCCAAGGATTTTTTGGTGTTTTTGTGGCATAAATAAAAAATCCTAACATGAACAGTTTTGTGGTAACTGCACTAACTTCTTCTTCTTTCTTCTTTTGTCGTCACACTGCTACCGGGTTGTTGCTCAGTGTCGTGGTTTTCTGTTTTGTCTTGCGCTGTTCTGGTGGCTTGCGTGATTGTTATCTTTGCTCTTTCACAGGCTTCTGCTACGCCATCTAACCATCTTTTCCGTGGTCTTCCTCTTGCCTTCTTTCCCGATGTTCTGTTGTAGAAGACTCTGTATACTGTGGAGTTTGGATGCATTCTTATTAAGTGGCCGAACCACTTAATTCTTAGTTTCTCTATGTAATTCAAGCACGGTTTTGTGCCAACTTTCTTTCTTATGCTGATGTTAGTGATTCTGTCTTTTCTGGTGTTGTTGGTAACTTTTCGCAGGCAACGCATTTCACATGTAGTTATTTTTGTGACTGCATTTTGCTCAATGTCCATGTTTGGCTCTGGTAACACAAAGTAGGTATAAAAGTGCTGTTGATCATCTGTTGCTTAGCTGCCTGTGAAATTTTTGGGTGCCTTAACAGTGGGGCACTAACTACGTGGCCATTAAATTCCTCAGGCTCTCGTCCTACTTGTCCTACACTGCCCTAAAAAGCGGTACTACAGACAGTAACGACAGTTTTTGTACAAGAAATAAGACATTTAATTTGAGATTTATGCAAGTTTTATATGTAGCCATGTGATTGTAGCAATCAAATAATTATTCATTCAATCATTCAATCTTCTGCGAACGCTCCATATCGACCACCGGTTAACCACTGTGTGATTTGTATGTGATCTGAGCCTAAGAGTAATTGTACGTTGTACCAGTTATGCGCCTACAAGTGTGCCAGTTATGCGCCTACAATCAGGCCAGCACATCTGATTTCTGTGACGCTTTTTATTTACTAGGGTCGCCGAGTGGTTCCGGGCCCAAATTTGGGATGTAAAGAATAGAACCGCTGTAACCTGCCACGCATGTCGTAAGAGGTGACTAAGGAGGTTTGGCTGAAATCGGATGCACATGTCCTAAACGTGTAGAAGTCTATGCGTATAGGGGCCTACCAAACCAATATGCAACGTATACATGTTCTTGGCAAAGATCAAACATGTCACAAAGAGTGATTAAAATTGGTCGTAAAAAACGAACGCAAAGAAGAAGAAGATTTACTAGGTAGCTTTCCTATGTCCTACATCAGTCACCTCTTATAACATGCCTGTGGTACTGTTCTTTCCTTCTCTTGGGCCCCGCACCAGACGGGTGGATTCAATCAATCAATCGTGTGCCATCTCTGCATCGAAGATTGGCTGTAGTACAGGATGTTTGTAAAGTCTCACATCACTTTATATGTAGAACAAATGTGAAAAACAAAGTACATGACATCATTAAAAAATGTGTTCCATAGACAATTGTGACGCAATATGCAAGTGAATGACTGGTGTCTGCTGGGATAATTCTTGTCACTCAAACCATAATGGTGTTTTCAAGAGAATAAAGAATATTTGACAATATAAAGAAACGTGTACATACATATCTTGAAGTCCATGGTGGATATTTCCAATATCTGTTATAATAAATATTTAATTTGTTCTTTCTAGTTTACCAAGAACAGCAGTAGACCATAGCAGTTAACTATTGTGACTAATTTTACTACTTTGTTTTAGCACATTTTGATGACATCATTTACTACATTTTTCAAGCTGACATACATATGAAGTGTTGTGAGACTTTACAAACATTCTGTAGCTCTCCAACAAGTTCTGTCAGACTTGTCCACTTTCTGATGTTTTCCTTTCAATTGTATCTCTGTCTTTCCCTTGCTCTTCTACCTTCCCTTGCTCTTCTACCTTCCCTTGCTCTTCTATCTTCCCTTGCTCTTCTACCTTCCCTTGCTCTTCTACCTTCCCTTGCTCTTCTACCTTCCCTTGCTCTTCTACCTTCCCTTGCTCTTCTACCTTCTACCTTCCCTTGCTCTTTTACCTTCCCTTGCTCTTCTACCTTCCCTTGCTCTTCTACCTTCCCTTGCTCTTCTACCTTCTACCTTCCCTTGTTCTTCTACCTTCCCTTGCTCTTCTACCATCCCTTGCTCTTCTACCTTCCCTTGCTCTTCTACCTTCCCTTGCTCTTCTACCTTCCCTTGCTCTTCTACCTTCCCTTGCTCTTCTACCTTCCCTTGCTCTTCTACCTTCCCTTGCTCTTCTACCTTCCCTTGCTCTTCTACCTTCCCTTGCTCTTCTACCTTCCCTTGCTCTTCTACCTTCCCTTGCTCTTCTACCTCTCTACCTTCCCTTGCTCTTCTACCTTCCCTTGCTCTTCTACCTTCCCTTGCTCTTCTACCTTCCCTTGCTCTTCTACCTTCCCTTGCTCTTCTACCTTCCCTTGCTCTTCTACCTTCCCTTGCTCTTCTACCTTCCCTTGCTCTTCTACCTTCTACCTTCCCTTGCTCTTCTACCTTCCCTTGCTCTTCTACCTTCCCTTGCTCTTCAACCTTCCCTTGCTCTTCTACCTTCCCTTGCTCTTCTACCTTCCCTTGCTCTTCTACCTTCCCTTGCTCTTCTACCATCCCTTGCTCTTCTACCTTCCCTTGCTCTTCTACCTCCTCTCACCTTCCCTTGCTCTTCTACCTTCCCTTGCTCTTCTACCTTCCCTTGCTCTTCTACCTTCCCTTGCTCTTCTACCTTCCCTTGCTCTTCTACCTCTCTACCTTCCCTTGCTCTTCTACCTTCCCTTGCTCTTCTACCTTCCCTGTTCTTGTTCTCATCCATCTGATTGTTTTTGTCAGTGTATAAATAATTTTTCTATGTTCATTTCCCTTTCAGCTTCCATGTGTTGTCCGTTGTTGTTGAGTCCATGCAAGAAATATTTTGTGGAACAAAAATAAAGGAAAAATGTATAGTCATCAATATATTACGAGTTTTAATTAATATATGTAGTTTGGTTTTCCTGTTATGAATTTAGACGTTATGGAATGCCCGTGTAGTGCCAAGGCCCACAAGGGATGCAAAGAATAGTACCACTATGACCTACAAGGCATGTCGTAAGAGGTGACTGAGGTAGGGGTTTAGGGTAGCTACCAAGTAAATAAAGCATCGCAGAAATCGGATGTACTGGCTATCTTGTAAACGCATAACTGGCACAACGTACAATCGCTCGGATCACATATAGATCACAAAGAGTGGTTAACAAGTGTTAATAGGTAAAGTTTGAAGAAGAAGAAGATCCCAGATTAAAGGATCAAGGGTTTCCTGTAGTTTAACCGTGTACCATGTGTACACCAATAGTATTAGCCTCGAACCCCAGTATTTTCGCTCCATGTAGTCTCTAGCGTATTAATTTTGCTATCGGTGTCCCCTGCTGTCTGAGCTTACTCATGCTAGTATACTCTTGGAGTTAACATGGGATTGAACAGGGAGGTCATGACCGAACCTTTTTAAAAAAAAAGGTGAAGGATTAGCTGTTTTAGATTTTATTGTGTGTGTGAAGGATTAGCTGTTTTAGATTTGATTGTGTGTGTGAAGGATTAGCTGTTTTAGATTTTATTGTGTGTGTGAAGGATTAGCTGTTTTAGATTTTATTGTGTGTGTGAAGGATTAGCTGTTTTAGATTTGATTGTGTGTGTGAAGGATTAGCTGTTTTATATTTTATTGTGTGTGTGAAGGATTAGCTGTTTTAGATTTTATTGTGTGTGTGAAGGATTAGCTGTTTTAGATTTTATTGTGTGTGTGAAGGATTAGCTGTTTTAGATTTTATTGTGTGTGTGAAGGATTAGCTGTTTTAGATTTTATTGTGTGTGTGAAGGATTAGCTGTTTTAGATTTTATTGTGTGTGTGAAGGATTAGCTGTTTTAGATTTTATTGTGTGTGTGAAGGATTAGCTGTTTTATATGGGGGACTGCCTAGAGTAGTTGATAGTAGCTCGGCCTGCTAGCTGTGAGACGCCTCATAGTTCGGGTTCGAACCTACTGTCCGGCATTTGTTCGAGTCCCCTGGTCTTACTCAGGACGATAACATGAGTACCTCTGAAGTCGGAGAAAATCTGCCTGTATGGCGAGGGAATACTAATTACGAGTACATTGAGCACACGGCTGCCAGTGTAAGTAATTTACAATGTGCACGCTGCTGCCATTGTAAGAAATTGGAAAACAGATTTTCACGCAAAAATCAGTTTCAGAGATGGAACTTCGTCTGAGTTGAAAGCGGACGAAAGAAAAAAAGAAAAAAAAAAAAAAAGCTGTTTTATATTTTATTGTGTGTGTGAAGGATTAGCTGTTTTAGATTTTATTGTGTGTGTGAAGGATTAGCTGTTTTAGATTTTATTGTGTGTGTGAAGGATTAGCTGTTTTAGATTTTATTGTGTGTGTGAAGGATTAGCTGTTTTAGATTTTATTGTGTGTGTGAAGGATTAGCTGTTTTAGATTTTATTGCTATCCCTTCACAAAATAGGATACCTGCAGTGTATTGCACAAGTACAAGCTCTGTAGCTTCAGCAAGTTCTCAGGATACCTGCCGAGTGTATTGCACAAAGTACAAGCTCTGTATCTTCAGCAAGTTCTCAGGATACCTGCCGAGTGTATTGCACAAAGTACAAGCTCTGTAGCTCCAGCAAGTTCTCAGGATACCTGCCGAGTGTATTGCACAAAGTACAAGCTCTGTAGCTCCAGCAAGTTCTCAGGATACCTGCCGAGTGTATTGCACAAAGTACAAGCTCTGTAGCTTCAGCAAGTTCTCAGGATACCTGCCGAGTGTATTGCACAAAGTACAAGCTCTGTAGCTCCAGCAAGTTCTCAGGATACCTGCCGAGTGTATTGCACAAAGTACAAGCTCTGTAGCTGCAGCAAGTTCTCAGGATACCTGCCGAGTGTATTGCACAAAGTACAAGCTCTGTAGCTCCAGCAAGTTCTCAGGATACCTGCCGAGTGTATTGCACAAAGTACAAGCTCTGTAGCTCCAGCAAGTTCTCAGGATACCTGCCGAGTGTATTGCACAAAGTACAAGCTCTGTAGCTTCAGCAAGTTCTCAGGATACCTGCCGAGTGTATTGCACAAAGTACAAGCTCTGTAGCTCCAGCAAGTTCTCAGGATACCTGCCGAGTGTATTGCACAAAGTACAAGCTCTGTAGCTTCAGCAAGTTCTCAGGATACCTGCCGAGTGTATTGCACAAAGTACAAGCTCTGTAGCTCCAGCAAGTTCTCAGGATACCTGCCGAGAGTATTGCACAAAGTACAAGCTCTGTAGCTTCAGCAAGTTCTCAGGATACCTGCCGAGAGTATTGCACAAAGTACAAGCTCTGTAGCTTCAGCAAGTTCTCAGGATACCTGCCGAGAGTATTGCACAAAGTACAAGCTCTGTAGCTCCAGCAAGTTCTCAGGATACCTGCCGAGTGTATTGCACAAAGTACAAGCTCTGTAGCTTCAGCAAGTTCTCAGGATACCTGCCGAGAGTATTGCACAAAGTACAAGCTCTGTAGCTTCAGCAAGTTCTCAGGATACCTGCCGAGAGTATTGCACAAAGTACAAGCTCTGTAGCTCCAGTAAGTTCTCAGGATACCTGCCGAGAGTATTGCACAAAGTACAAGCTCTGTAGCTTCAGCAAGTTCTCAGGATACCTGCCGAGTGTATTGCACAAAGTACAAGCTCTGTAGCTCCAGCAAGTTCTCAGGATACCTGCCGAGTATATTGCACAAAGTACAAGCTCTGTAGCTCCAGCAAGTTCTCAGGATACCTGCCGAGTATATTGCACAAAGTACAAGCTCTGTAGCTCCAGCAAGTTCTCAGGATACCTGCCGAGTGTATTGCACAAAGTACAAGCTCTGTAGCTTCAGCAAGTTCTCAGGATACCTGCCGAGAGTATTGCACAAAGTACAAGCTCTGTAGCTTCAGCAAGTTCTCAGGATACCTGCCGAGAGTATTGCACAAAGTACAAGCTCTGTAGCTCCAGTAAGTTCTCAGGATACCTGCCGAGAGTATTGCACAAAGTACAAGCTCTGTAGCTTCAGCAAGTTCTCAGGATACCTGCCGAGTGTATTGCACAAAGTACAAGCTCTGTAGCTCCAGCAAGTTCTCAGGATACCTGCCGAGTGTATTGCACAAAGTACAAGCTATGTAGCTCCAGCAAGTTCTCAGGATACCTGCCGAGTGTATTGCACAAAGTACAAGCTTTGTAGCTTCAGCAAGTTCTCAGGATACCTGCCGAGTGTATTGCACAAAGTACAAGCTCTGTAGCTCCAGCAAGTTCTCAGGATACCTGCCGAGTGTATTGCACAAAGTACAAGCTCTGTAGCTCCAGCAAGTTCTCAGGATACCTGCCGAGTGTATTGCACAAAGTACAAGCTCTGTAGCTCCAGTAAGTTCTCAGGATACCTGCCGAGTGTATTGCACAAAGTACAAGCTCTGTAGCTCCAGTAAGTTCTCATTTTTCTTCTGTGATCAACTTCTGCTATGCGACTACTCCGATATGTGTCATAAACGTCATAAACAGAGCGATGCGCTTAAGGTCTTCACCGGTTCCCCCATAAGTTGTTCTGAAGACTTGTTACAATCTGTCAAATTTCCATTCTCACGCTGTGGCAGTCTTGCAAGATATGCTTTGGGGACTGCTTTCGTGCTCCACAGCTGCAGGCAGCCGAGTCCAGGAGACACATTTTATGGAAGTGTGCTCTGAGACCGCAGTGTCCCGTTCTAAGTCTGAAGAATGTGGTCTGCTCTATTCTGTTTGATATATTTATGTTGTCATGCTCTGGGGCAGACCAAGAAAAAGATGGATTGATGGAGCGTGCACTGTCTCAGAAACCGATCATCAATTAAACCTGTGATGCGTAACGACAAAAAACATAGAAGGACAAAAGAAAAGCAAAGTGTTTTGGGTGGTATCCTCCGGTTTGTTTTTCTGCTCCAGTAACAGTCCATGCACATGGGAACTGAAGGACATGTTCTAGATTCAAACCCAAAACCTCCAGGAAGCAAGACAAATGTCTTGACCATTTTTCTACAGTAACCACCAAACTCCCGGGAGTTAGTTCTGACTTTAGGGATGTCTCTGTGACGTAGAGGGTAAGTGCTCCCCTTTTTGTACCAAAGGTACTCAGTTCGCTCTCTCGTGGAGCTACTAGGATATTTTTTCACAGATCCTTGATCTCAGTGTAGGTGAGATCGAGTTCTAGTCCTATCGGAGATGGGTGATAAAATCTAGGCCCCATGTTCAAGCTGAACACATAAAAAAAAAGCCTTGACAGTTCAAAATCGAGAAGAGCAGGCTGGAAAACCACTGCCCGAGCAAAATTCATTGTAAAAGATTAAAAATAACATTCCAGTTGGAGTGGTTACCGGGGCCCAAATTGGGATGTAAAGAATAGAACCACTGTTACTTGCCACGCATGTCATAAGAGGCGACTAAGGAGGTTTGGCTGAAATCGGATGCACATGTCCTAAACGTGTAGAAATATATGCGTTTATGGGCCTACCAAACCAATGTGCAACGTATACACGTTCTTGGCAAAGATCAAACATATCACAAAGAGTGATTAAAATTGGTCGTAAGAACGAACGTGAAGAAGAAAATAAAATTCCTACAAAATTATCTTCACCATCTTCAAAATTACTTCGGAGGACCTCGCGGTTGCTACAGAGTTTGTGTGCTGCAGCTGAGATCTTCCTGTGTAAGAAAGGGAACGGAGCACACATGGTTACTCACCGAAGTGCAATGATGTTATGTTATGTTATGTTATGCAATCGATGTCATGGCACATTGGGCATTCCCATTCGTGCTCTGTCCTCCGTTGCAGCAGCCATCCCAAAGTCCATTTGCTCACAGTACCCATGAGAAGTTGATTACTATATCTTCTCTCTCTACCACGAAGACGACACTGTCTGGCATGTCCAAACTTAACACCTAATTCTCGAACTCGTTCCAGTGTCTGAGACCCGCCCATGTCACACAATTGAGAGCGTACGTCATTGATGATATCGGCTCTGTCCATGCTTCTGCCCACTTGAGTCGGGCACTGTTTGCAAGAGAGTCAGCACGCTCGTTACCCGCACTCCAGCATGTCCAGACGTGTACAGCCAAGTCATTTCGGATTCTTTAATAAAGGCATCCGTCTGCCTC
This sequence comes from Arion vulgaris, assembly GCA_020796225.1. Taxonomy (NCBI): domain Eukaryota; kingdom Metazoa; phylum Mollusca; class Gastropoda; order Stylommatophora; family Arionidae; genus Arion; species Arion vulgaris. The sequence goes on from CM036777.1 coordinate 20,204,271, forward strand.
AGATTATCAGCCATGCCATATCGTTTGTCTTGAATGCTAGTGTAAGTGAGCCACCTCTTTCTTCTCAAGTCTGCATACTGGGGCAGTTCTGTAGGATATAATTTGTATGATTTCTGCTTCCCCGTTTGTGCCGAAATCTTCCAGCAGTAAGTTGTTAGCCACCCTCGTAATGTTAGGTCTGACATTCTTACTGCGTGGCTAATCTCTGAGGCAGATTGGCGACCGTAGAATCCGTTATCCCATTCTGCATTGTGAGAGGTCGTTGCACCATGTTATGCGCCTTATGGCCTGGTGCATCCGTTTTCTGCAAGCATATGTTTCGGGTTAGCATTTTCTAGTGGACATGTGCATCCGATTTCAGCCAAACCTCCTTAGTCGCCTCTTACGACATGCGTGCAGGTAATAGTGGCTCTATTCTTTACACCCCAAATTTTGGGGCCCGGTAACCACTCGGGCGGACCTATCAGTCAATCAACTGTTAACCACTTTTTCTGGTCTCTTGCTATTTTCTTTATGGCCTTCCAGAATAGTCCAGCACCCTTCAGTTCCTCAAGAAGACCTCATCTCAAGGTCTGTTTAGGATGTTCCCTTTTATTTGTTCCTTTGTGGGTTCCGCTCAATTGCTTGTCTGGTGATACTCAACTGTGTCTTCTGCAGGACTTATCGCCATTTTCTCCTTTTCTCCTTCTTCTAACCTGGGCTGAGAGTTTTCACTCTTGGGCAGCCAATGCCAATTTGTGGAATCTGCATGTGTTCTGTAATTGTGGAAGACAAGTGTAAAGTGTATTATGAACAGATGGGTGTGGTGGGAGGAGTTCTTGTCTAACTTTATGTAGTCCAGGGCATTCCAGGAAGATATTTTTCTTCTTAACGTGGGTCATCATGGGTTCCTGTCCTGTTCTTATCCACAGATCTGTGTTTGCAACTCTGTCATACCATCTCAGACTGAAAAATACCTTTGAAGTTGGAGAGAGCATACCTCCATGGCAAGGGACGCTGATAATAAGAAAAGCACGCCTTCACGCAAAAATCAGTCAGAAGCGTCATACCATAGAATCTCTTTTCCTCTAAAGTCCACGAAAGCACGTCTGTATGGCGGGGATACTGATAATAAGGAATGCAGGTATTTACGCAAAAATCTGTCAGAGACACCAAACCAGGTTTTCTGGCTATGCCTGAATTCATAGTGATCGAAAGCAAGAAGAAGTGTGAAGAGTAAGCATATTGTCACATAAAAGAACATATAAAAGAACACATAAAAGAACACATAAAAGAACACATAAAAGAACACACATAAAAGAACACACATAAAAGAACACATAAAAGAACACATAAAAGAACACACATAAAAGAACACATAAAAGAACACATAAAAGAACACACATAAAAGAACACATAAAAGAACACATAAAAGAACACATAAAAGAACACACATAAAAGAACACATAAAAGAACACATAAAAGAACACACATAAAAGAACACATAAAAGAACACACATAAAAGAACACACATAAAAGAACACATAAAAGAACACACATAAAAGAACACATAAAAGAACACATACAAGAACACACATAAAAGAACACATAAAAAGAACACACATAAAAGAACACATAAAAGAACACACATAAAAGAACACACATAAAAGAACACACATAAAAGAACACACATAAAAGAACACATAAAAGAACACACATAAAAGAACATACATAAAAGAACACATAAAAGAACATATAAAAGAACATATAAAAGAACACACATAAAAGAACACATAAAAGAACACATAAAAGAACATATAAAAGAACATATAAAAGAACATATAAAAGAACACATAAAAGGAACATATAAAAGAACACATAAAAGAACACATAAAAGGAACATATATATTCTCAGAACATGCAACAGAAAACCATACTCAAACATATCATTATCAGGTGCCGTGCCGGCTGGCGTAGGCGATCATGGATCTCCACAAATCTCTGTCGTTGGTGTTTGCTATCAACTCAGATATTGACGCTCTACCGTGCCATGAAGTCAGGCTATCCAAAGTTTTCTCTCTGTCTCGTCTACCCTCTATTTTACCGGTTGTCACAATGTGTTCTAAACCTCCCTTCCTCATTACATGCCCGAAAAATGATGACTGCCTTTTTCTTATATTGATGATAAGCTTTCTCGGTGTCTTGATCTCATTCAACACCTCCACATTAATCATTTTAGCAGTCCATGGATTCTCATCATTCTTCTGTAAAACCACATTTCTGTGGCCCTCGGATATTTTTCGATCTGTGTGTTCATTGTCCATGATTCGCATCCGTATGTTAGTATTGGTTCTATGTAGCACTGCTCAAATATTCCTACTTTATAAACAAAAAATGTTTAGATCGCCATTTGCAAGAAGTGACGCCATTATAGATAACTCTTACCCTTTTCGAAACTTCATTTGTAATTTATGTAGTTGTTTCCCTTGAGTTGTTCATGATTTCCGAAATCTTAGTCTTCTTCTTTGCGTTCGTTCTTTACGACCAATTTTAATCACTCTTTGTGATATGTTTGTTCTTTGCCAAGAACGTGTATACGTTGCACATTAGTTTGGTAGGCCCCTAAACGCATAGACTTCTACACGTTTAGGACATGTGCAACCGATTTCAACCAAACCTCCTTAGTCGCCTCTTACGACATGCGTGGCAGGTAACAGTGGTTCTATTCTTTACACCCCAAATTTGGGCCCCGGTAACCACTCGGACGAATCTTAGTCTATTTTGTCAGTAATATTTACGTGTGCATTGGTTGCTATGCAGCCGTGGTACCTACACATGAGTGCGCCGAGAACATTCCATCGAGCAAAAGTAGCATCAGTTGTGGAGATCAGTGTCAGGTCGATGACACCATCAGTGTCCTCAGGTCTAGAAGCTAATCGAGTTGGGCGGCAGTCATTCAATATCGTCAAGTCAGAGTTTAATAGAGCATTACTCAAAGCAATGCCCAGTCTATTCTCGGTTGCCCCACTCCTTTGATCGTGCATTGAAATCCCCTGCTATAAGAAACTTTGTGCGTGGTACATTTGAGAGTTTCTCAAGGAAATCCCAGTTATCTGCAATATGGAGTTTGTCCATATGGGTGTACACATTATAGATTCGCCATACCTGATCACGAATTGTTAATTGAATTCCTTGTAATTCCACACCTCGGTAAGAAGTCAGACGTGTCAAGGCAGTTGTGGGAAGGCCATGTTTCACATAGATAACCTGACCTCGTCCTACTCCGGGTTCACTGGGAGTGAAATAACATTTGAATCCTGGACACTCAAGGGCTTTATCCTGCTGCAAGTTGGTTTCTTGAATCATGAAAATGTCGAAGTCATAGACTAGCTTCTGTAGAATTGGTCCTCTCTGTTTTGCACTTCGACAATACCAGTAGCCAATGCGTAGAAGGAGATCGGAGCACTTATGCAATATTTATGGTGGCCGGGCCCAACTGGCCCTTAATGACGAGCCGTTTCTGACTATGCCGGTAGCCAAATGAGAATAGTAAATCATAATAGAACTAGTGTCGTTAGTTACCACACGCTGAGAAACATACTAAGTAGGAGATCGGAACACTTATGGAATAATTGCTATAGAACAGCTCTCCAATGGATAACGGATGGGAAACAAGACATGGTGCTATAAATAAAACATGGAGAGGAACTGTGAAAGAGAGTTGAAAGATTGTATTCTGACCGCCCATTTGGTTCCGTGGCCCGCAAGTGAAGCAAAGAATAGTGCCACTGCAACCTACAATGCATGTCGTAAGAGGCGACTGATGGACTGATGTAGGGATGCTACTCTGATAAATTTTTTTTTTCCCGATCCAGAAGCACTTGAGCTTTTCAGCTCTTCGGCTCGGTGCCATGGACATCGTAACCCTTCGGTTCGGTGCCACGAACACAGTAAATCTGGGGAATCTGTGGCTTATTGCGCCATCCCACGGAATTGAACCCGCACACACAGAGGATAGTCACCCGTAGTCCAACGCGCTACGAACACGCTGGGCAGACGGGCACTCTAGTAAATAAAGAGCATCGCAGAAATCGGATGTGCTGACCTACTTGTAGGCGCATAACTGGCACAGCGTACAATCGCTCTTAGGCTCAGATCACATACAAATCACACAGAGTGGTTGACAAGTGGTTGATATGGAACGTTGGAAGAAGAAAAAGAAAGATTGAGTTCCGACGAGAGAAACAAGTGCTAGAAAATTAATTAGAAAGATTAATAAATATAACAAGAAGGGTCCTTGCCTGGAACCCGCAGGGACAGCGAAAGAAGGGGAGACCGAGAAGTACATGGAGAGGAGATTTGGAGGCGGAGATCAACAATATAAAGAAGAGTTGGAGGGAGCTGCAGGAGATAGCTAGAGATAGGAAGACTTGGCATGAGTTGGTTGAGGCCTATGCCCTAACCGGGTAAAAGGCAAGAGAGAGAGAGATTAATAAATACAATTATTGCTACATATTTTCATCATCTTCTAAATGAAATCGGTGATCTTCATCCGTGCTACGGAGCTCGTGCACTGCCGCTGGGATCTTTCTATCTAAGAAAGAGATTGGAGCACACATTGTTACACACCAAAGGGAAATAATGATTGTTCAATCTTCTTCGAACGCTCCATATCGACCACTTGTTAAACCACTTTGTGTGATCTGTATGTGATCTGAGCCTAAGAGCGATTGTACGTTGTGCCAGTTATGCGCCTACAAGTAGGATAACACATCCAATTTCTGCGCTGCTTTTTATTTACTGGAGTAACTTCCATATGGAATACATCAGTAGCCTCTTCCGACATGCAGTGCAGGTTGCAGTGGTACTATTCTTTGCTTCCCTTGCGGGCCCCGGCACCACGCGTGCGAACGGATGTAATGATTCAGTCCATTGCTTGCGCACCGAACCAGGCTTTACCTTTCTGGTCACACTCAACGAATCACTCAGAATGCATGAGTGTAATTTTGTAACTCTAGCAAGAGAAGTTCCTTAGTAACTATCAGTACTTCTATTGTCATGCTATTTGGTGTCTACCTTGGAAGCAAGATCAGCAAAGCAGGAGATAACAGATGAGGAGATTAATGCCAGGATTAGGATTAAAAAGGGTTTAAAAGCCGAAGGATTGACTTCATTGCACCGAGTTTTACCCCATACGGCTTGGTCCCTCCGCAAAAATGACACGCCACCTGCCGAGAGTATTGCACAAAGCACAAACTCCGTAGCTCCAGCAACAATCCTAGGGGTCTCTGGAAAAAACTGCACTCGTGAACAGAATGGCGCGGTCCGGACTCGAGCGCACGACCTTCGACTCACAAGGCAAAGGGCTTAACCACTTAGCCACAGAAACCCCGATTAGGAAAGTCCGACAAGCATTTGCTATCCTGCACACAGTATGGAAGTCCACTGCCATCTTCACGAAAACAAAACTCAGGATATTCAGCTCAAATGTGAAATCTGTGGTACTGTATGACTCAGAAACGTGGCGAGTCACCAAGTTGAAGAAAACAAAACTCAGGATATTCAGCTCAAATGTGAAATCTGTGGTACTGTATGACTCAGAAACGTGGCGAGTCACCAAGTTGAAGAAAACAAAACTCAGGATATTCAGCTCAAATGTGAAATCTGTGGTACTGTATGACTCAGAAACATGGCGAGTCACCAAGTTAAATAGAAATAAGATTCAGACTTTTATCAACGGGTGTCTTCAGCGGTTTCTCAGACTGAGATGGTATGATAGAGTTACAAACAGAGATCTGTGGATAAGAACTGGACCCCATGATGACCCAGGTCAAGAGGAGAAAATGGCGATGGGTCAGGTATACCCTACGGAAGACACAGTCGAGTGTCACTAGATAAGTACTTGAGTGGAACCCGCAGGGAAAACGGAAAAGAGGACACCTAAAGACCGGAGTCTTCTTGAGGAACTGAAGAGTGTTAGACTATCCTGGGAGACCATAAAGAAAACATCCAGAGATCGGGAAAAGTGGCGAACAACTGTTGTGACCCTATGCTCCACGAGGAGCGGAATAAGTTAAGCCATGTCTTACCAGTAGGGACAACTGTTATAAGAAGGAGAAGATGGAGATATGTTGGACATACCTCGAGAAGAAATGTCTGGTCAACCACTAGTAACAACTGTTATAAGAAGGAGAAGATGGAGATATGTTGGACATACCTCGAGAAGAAATGTCTGGTCAACCACTAGTAACAACTGTTATAAGAAGGAGAAGATGGAGATATGTTGGACACACCTTGAGAAGAAATGATCAACAAATATCAAAGCAGGCATTGAAGTGTGAGGCAGAGGGTTCAAGAAAGAGAGGACGACCTACGGAGACCATGAAACGAACTTTGCTGAGAGAGGCAGGAAATATCGGTCTCAGTTCCATGGAGGAGATTGAGCGAGCTGCCTAGGATAGAGCGGTATGGAGAAATTACTTGCAGGCCCTATGTAACGTATAACGGTACGAGAGGAATTATTATTATTTATGTTTTACTTTCAAATTGGCAAAAAAAACAATAGTAGTATTCATCTGTATTTGCCTGACAAAAGACGGTGGTCATTTCCCTGTATACCCGGTTCCCTAGTCACCCTAACTGAAAATGGTTAGAACGATTTTATGAGCTGGTGAAAAGTTTGAAGTCGTCCGTAGAGGTTAGGTGCTCGTCCCTCGTGCCAAAGGTACCAGGTTCGCTCCCTCGTGGAGCCATCTGGATATTTTACCAGAGATCCCTGATCTCAGTGTAGGTGAGATCGAGTTCCTAGTCCTATCGGAGACGTACGATAAAACGTAGGTCCCGTGTTCAATTTGAGCACATAAAAGAACCCTTGGGAGTTCAAAATCTAGAAGAGCAGGATGGAAAGCCTGTGTCCTGGAAAAATTCATTAGAAAAAGATTAAAAATACAGTTTCTACAAAATATTTTCACTATCTTAAAAATTACATAGGGGACCCTCCGCCGGTGCTACGGACTTCGTGCACTGCAGCTGAGATCGTCCTGTGTAAGAAGAGATACACACATGTTTACTCATCGAAGTGCAAGGATGATGGTCTTATCGATCGATCAATCAATTAATCAATCAATCAATTAATCAATCAATCAATCAATCAATCAATCAATCAATCAATCACTCGATCAATCAACCAACAAATCAATCAATCAATCAATCACTAGATCAATCACTAGATCAATCAATCAACCACTCGATAAATCAATAAATTCAATCAATCAATCACTAGATCAATCAATCAATCACTCGATCAATCAATCACTCGATCAATCAATCAATGGAATACTAGGTGTCCACTTGATTTCCTAAGCTGTAATGGTCTGTGCTGCTATGGGTGACATCTTCAGCGCATAGACACGGATTCAATACAGTTTTTCTAATCTCAAGGCATACATTAGGCATCAGACACTGACCGTGGTCAACTATGCTTTACTGTGACCTTCTCTCATCGGTTGATCCTTCCGTCACACCCGTCCGCCATGTTTCCTTCAACGCAAGATTTCATTGGTGGAGCTCACAGCTTCCGCGCAATTTGATTGGATTAAGTGATCAATCGCGCGAGGAGGGAGAAAAACGCGCGTGTCCTACGCTTGTGAATCTGGTCCTCCTCATCCAAGAATGTATTGGGATGGCGACACCAACAGAGAATTGTCGTTGATGCTATCGATTGGAGAGATTTCTCAAATATCTACAAGTTGACATGAACAACCATCTCTCTTGTATTCTAAATTGTGTTCCTACTGTTCCTAATCATATTGGATTATTTCTATAAGTCTTCGTTTCTATCTTGACGATGAACTTTCAACTTCTGTTATCCTCTGTAGCAGTCGCAATGAATTATAAATGTTTTTGGATATTTTACGGACTTGTTGCAGGTTTCGGCGGTAAGTTTTTCATATGTTTATCTGTTTAACTGTTTATCTGTTTATCTGTTTATCTGTTGTATTCTGTCACTGAAGTTAGAATCATCTGTTTTTCATATGTTTATCTGTTGTATTCTGTCACTGAAGTTAGAATCATCTGTTTTTCAAGTTGATTTGTAGAAGCGTTTAGTAAACGAAATAAATTTTTATGTTACTAAATGTAACAATTTTTATGTTGCTAAATGTAACAATTTTTATGTTACTAAATGTAACAATTTTTATGTTACTAAATGTAACAATTTTTATGTTACTAATTGTAACAATTTTTATGTTACTAAATGTAACAATTTTCGTAAATGGATGTCGCCCGTATGATGCCGGGAGCCCACAAGGAAAGCAAAGAATAGTACCACTGCCACCTACAAGGCGACTGATGTAGGACCTAGGAAAGCTACCCTAGTAAATAAAAATCATCGCAGAAATCGGATGTGCTGGCCTACTTGTAGGCGCGTAACTTGCACAACGTACAATCGCTCTTAGGATCAGATCACATACAAATCACACAGAGTGGTTTACAACTGGTCGATATGGAGCGTTTGAAGAAGAAGAAGTAAATGGTTGTTTACGTAGAAGAAGAAGAAGAAGAAGAAGAATAGCCGTCAATCGCAAGCGATGATGACAACAGTCTCAGACGTGTACTGATGCACCTCTCTGGTGTGTGCGAAGGTGGCTGTAGAACACAATAACCTACCGGAGATGGGGAATACATGATCACTGTTAACCATGTGCATGTGTGTTTTGTCTTTTCGCGCAGCTCGTTTTCTCTGTGCGTCAACGGCACGATGATTCTCAGCATTGCTCTATCATCTTGTGTTGTTGGGGACAGTCGTCACTATGTCGTGGGGGACAGTCGTCACTATATCGTGGGGGACAATCGTCTCTATATCGGAAGGGGGGAGGAACAATGGTCTCAATGTTGTGGGGAACAATGGTCCTTATGTCATGTAGTGGCGGAACAGTAGTCTCCGTGGGGTGGGGGTGTGGACAATGGTCTCTTTATCATGGGGGGAGGGGGACAGTGGTCTATATTTGGACACTGTTTATGAAGCACACACAAAATCCCGTTCTAGAAATCTCTTCTTATCCTGACGCTGTGAGACAAAAACTCGTTCTAGAAATCTCTTCTTATCCTGGCGCTGTGAGACAAAAACTCGTTCTAGAAATCTCTTCTTATCCTGGCGCTGTGAGACAAAAACTCGTTCTAGAAATCTCTTCTTATCCTGACGCTGTGAGACAAAAACTCGTTCTAGAAATCTCTTCTTATCCTGACGCTGTGAGACAAAAACTCGTTCTAGAAATCTCTACTTATCCTGACGCTGTGAGACAAAAACTCGTTCTAGAAATCTCTTCTTATCCTGGCGCTGTGAGACAAAAACTCGTTCTAGAAATCTCTTCTTATCCTGACGCTGTGAGACAAAAACTCGTTCTAGAAATCTCTTCTTATCCTGGCGCTGTGAGACAAAAACTCGTTCTAGAAATCTCTTCTTATCCTGGCGCTGTGAGACAAAAACTCGTTCTAGAAATCTCTTCTTATCCTGACGCTGTGAGACAAAAACTCGTTCTAGAAACCTCTTCTTATCCTGGCGCTGTGAGACAAAAACTCGTTCTAGAAATCTCTTCTTATCCTGGCGCTGTGAGACAAAAACAGGGTTAGATACAAGAAGAAGAAGAAGAAGAAGAAGAAGAGGATAACATTGTACTAATTGTTTTCCTATCTTCTAACTTGACCATCATAAAGGAAATTCTCCTTCTTCTCCTAACGCTCCATATCGTCCAACCACTTGTTAATCACTCTTTGTGTTGTACCAGTTATGCGCCTACAGGTAGGCCATCACATCCGATATCTTCGACGCTTTTTATTTACTAGGATAGCTTCTCTAGGCCACTACTTCAGTCGTCTCCTACATGTCTTGTAGGTCACAGAGTTACTATTCTTTGCTCCCCTTGCGAGCCTGGCAACACATAGGCGGAGAAATTAATTAAAACGATCTTCACGTCATCGTCTCCCAGGCCTGTCTGTTATCAATATTGTTCCGAATCGTGTTCGAGACAAGACATTTTTTTATTATTTAAAATTATAACTATTTATTAAGAAAAATAAAAGTCCCGTCTCCTGTTCCGATCCACGTTTTTGTCGCAAGAATTGAAGGCGCGAAAATCTAATTATACACACACCGTGTGTTGTACATACCCCTCTGTGTTCTCCAACCTTCTACACACTGGGCAGTTGTTTCTCGTGTTGTGTACATTGTTCAACGAGGATAGAAGTGGTCAAAGGTAGCCTAATATTATGTTGTAATAATGCCTTATTGATGTACGGTTTAAAACGTCTCACAGTACTATAAGATTTAGTATTGAGTGTGTGGTATTTTTTTGCTTTTGTTTGTTTACAATCGCTGACTGTGAGTTCAGTCCGCTCGTGTGTTGTTGGGGCTAGCAAGGAGAGCAAAGAATAGTAACACTGCGACCTTCAAGGCATGTCGTAAGAGGCGACTGAGGTAGAGGCATAACGAAGTTACTCTAGTAAATAAAAATCGTCGCAGAAATCGGATGTGCTGGCCCACTTGTAAGGCGTATAACTGACACAACGTAACATCGCTCTTATGCTCGGATCACATACAAATCACAGATATCAAGTGGTCGATTTGGATCTTTCGAAGAAAAAGAAGAAGAATAGTAAGCGAACGCAAGCAGAAGAAGATAGTGGTAAATTTATAGTTAACTTTTGCATTTTCCAACTCACTGAATCTTTTTTTTCCTTTTCTTCGTTTTCTTCATTCTGATTGAAAATGCCGTTTGTTATTTTGTGTTCTATGTTGCAATCTTATGTTCTATATTGCAATTTTATGTTCTATGTTGCAATTTTGTGTTCTATGTTGCAATTTTGTGTTCTATGCTGCAATTTTATGTTCTATGTTGCAATTTTATGTTATATGTTGCAATTTTGTGTTCTGTATTGCAATTTTGTATTCCACGTTGCAATTTTGTGTTCTGTATTGCAATTTTGTGTTCTATGTTGCAATTTTGTGTTCTGTATTGCAATTTTGTGTTCTGTATTGCAATTTTGTGTTCTATGTTGCAATTTTGTGTTCTGTATTGCAATTTTGTGTTCTATGTTGCAATTTTGTGTTCTATGTTGCAATTTTGTGTTCTATGTTGCAATTTTGTGTTCTGTATTGCAATTTTGTGTTCTATGTTGCAATTTTGTGTTCTGTATTGCAATTTTGTGTTCTGTATTGCAATTTTGTGTTCTATGTTGCAATTTTGTGTTCTGTATTGCAATTTTGTGTTCTATGCTGCAATTTTATGTTCTATGTTGCAATTTTATGTTATATGTTGCAATTTTGTGTTCTGTATTGCAATTTTGTATTCCACGTTGCAATTTTGTGTTCTGTATTGCAATTTTGTGTTCTATGTTGCAATTTTGTGTTCTGTATTGCAATTTTGTGTTCTATGTTGCAATTTTGTGTTCTGTATTGCAATTTTGTGTTCCTTGTTGCAATTTTGTGTTCTATGTTGTAATTTTATGTTCTATGTTGCAATTTTATGTTCTATGTTGCAATTTTGTGTTCTATGTTGCAATTTTATGTTCTATGTTGCAATTTTGTGTTCTATGTTGCAATTTTGTGTTCTATGTTGCAATTTTGTGTTCTATGTTGCAATTTTGTGTTCTATGTTGCAATTTTGTGTTCTATGTTGCAATTTTGTGTTCTATGTTGCAATTTTATGTTCTATGTTGCAATTTTATGTTCTATGTTGCAATTTTATGTTCTATGTAGGAGATCGGAGCACTTATGGACTAATTGGTTCAATGTACAGTGATGATGATCTGACAACTAAACTAAACTGAGAGACATACTAAGGAAGAGATCGGAGCACTTATAGACTAATTGGGCTGACGTGCAGTGATGATCTGACGACTAAACTAAAGTGGTGTACAGTATGATAATGTATAAATACAAACATGAACGCTATGTCGGTATTCACATACTGCATCAAGAAAGTCAACGTTTCAACAGACAGGTCTTTATCAAGGGCTGAACACGTGGAGTATGCACATGCTATTCTGTGAATTGAGAATAAAATGAAAAACAAAACACACATGCACACACACACACACACACACACACACACAAAATACTTGTAAAAATGATGCACGTATATTCTGTGTTTTTAAAAAGCATCATGATCATCAGGTGCCGTGCCGGCTGGCGTAGTCGATCTTGGATCTCCACAAATCTCTGTCTCTGGTATTTGATATCATCTCAGATGTTGACGGTCTTTCGTGCTATGAAGTCGAATATTAACTTATCATCAATATCAGAAAGAGACAATCATCAATATCAGAAAGAGACAATCATCAATATAAGAAAGAGACAATCATCAATATCAGAAAGAGACAATCATCAATATCAGAAAGAGACAATCATCAATATCAGAAAGAGACAATCATCAATATCAGAAAGAGACAATCATCAATATCAGAAAGAGACAATCATCAATATAAGAAAGAGACAATCATCAATATCAGAAAGAGACAATCATCAATATAAGAAAGAGACAATCATCAATATCAGAAAGAGACAATCATCAATATCAGAAAGAGACAATCATCAATATCAGAAAGAGACAATCATCAATATCAGAAAGAGACAATCATCAATATCAGAAAGAGACAATCATCAATATAAGAAAGAGACAATCATCAATATCAGAAAGAGACAATCATCATTTTTGGGACGTGAGGACAAAGGAAGGTTTAGAACACATTGTGACAAACGGAAAGATCAATGAGATGAACGACATAGAGGTAGAGAGAGAGAGAGAGAGAGAGAGAGAAGCTTCGCGATGTAGGGAGAGAGAGAGAGAAAATACTTCACGATGTAAGAGAGAGAGAGAGAGAGAGAACTTCACGATGTAAGAGAGAGAGAGAGAGAGAGAACTTCACGATGTAAGAGAGAGAGAGAGAGATAGAGAACATCACGATGTAAGAGAGAGAGAGAGAGAGAGAGAGAAAAAACTTCACGATGTAAGAGAGAGAGAGAACTTCACGATGTAAGAGAGAGAGAGAACTTCACGATGTAAGAGAGAGAGAGAACTTCACGATGTAAGAAAATATGAGTATCCGAACTATATTAGTCGATTCTCTAAGCTGACATTTGTTGATATCAATGATCGAATAATACACCAGCCGGCACGGCACACGATGAGGATGACACCATTTTACCACAGACTTCCTTATTATCAATACCATAAGATTACCAGACTTGAATCTCCCCACGACTCTCAAGTAAATGTCTCTTCTTTCTCTTTACTCTCTCTCTCATTAAACAAGTTCCGGTTCTAGAAAATGTCGAACACGCCAGATATTTCAGCAATTTTTTTTCGTGGCATCCTTTTCAGAGTCTCGTTTGTGGTTAGATTTTCCCCCTCAGATGTTCCTCGGGCAAATCAACTGTATTTCATCTTCTCTCGTGGTTTCCACATATCTTTAAAAAAAAATTTATCAGAGAGTACTTTGTATGAATAAAGATATTTTCGAAATAAATTCAGCGGTTCTAAAACTGTTATTAATAGGGATTCATGGTCTTCGGGGCATAGAGGTTAGATGCTTGTATCTCGTGCCAAAGGTACCAGGTTCAATCCTGGATTTTCCCCAGAGATCCTTGATTTCAGTGTAGGTACTGTAAGCGCATAACTGGCACAACGCACAATTACTCTTAGGCTCAGATCACATACAGATCACAAAGAGTGAAGTGGTCGATATGGAGCATTCGAAGAAGAAGACTTCCACGACACATACCACTACCAATATAACCACAACTACTACTACCACGACTACTACTACCATCACTACCACTACTACTACCATCACTACCACTACTACTACCATCACTACCACTACTACTACCATCACTACCACTACTACTACCATCACCACCACTACTACTACCATCACTACCACTACTACTACCATCACTACCACTACTACTACCATCACTACCACTACTACTACCATCACTACCACTACTACTACCATCACTACCACTACTACTACCATCACCACCACTACTACTACCATCACTACCACTACTACTACCATCACTACCACTACTACTACCATCACTACCACTACTACTACCATCACTGCCACCACCCCTCCACTACTACTATAGCTACTACTATCATCGCTACTACTACCATCACTATTAGCCCCTCCCCCCCCACTACTACAGCTACTACTACCATAACTACCGCTCCCACTTCTACCATCACTACTACTACCGCTACTACTACCGCTACTACTACTACTACTATTATTACTACTACCACCATTACTACTACCACTATTACTACCACCACCACCGCTACTACCATCACCACTACTACCGCTACTCCTACTACCACTATTACTACTACCACTACTAACGACTTCAGAACCAGTACCCGATTCACCCTCGTTAAAACATGTCAATTTCATGATACTCAAAGCGCGGTAAAAACTGGGAAACCAGGAAATCAAAGACAATGATAGCCTTAACACAAAGAGTACTCTCTCACTCACACACACACGCGCGCACACACAACTACCGAGACACCATCTGCCGGACTATCGTGACTCATGTCAGGCCGGACACTAACTTAACATTGTTGATGACCTTGTGGTCCTTGTCTTAACACGGTACAATTTAATTGTTGTCACAGGGGAGACAGTAACACTGTGTAGCCAGGTACAACAGTACTGAATCAGTACGAAGTAACTGATATATTCAGTAAGTATTGAAAGTTCTAACCAGGTACTAGATCAGTACGAAGTAACGGATATATTCAGTAAGTATTGAAAGTTCTAACCAGGTACTAGGTCAGTACGAAGTAACTGATATATTCAGTAAGTATTGAAAGTTCTAACCAGGTACTGGGTCAGTACGAAGTAACTGATATATTCAGTAAGTATTGAAAGTTCTAACCAGGTACTGGGTCAGTACGAAGTAACTGATATATTCAGTAAGTATTGAAAGTTCTAACCAGGTACTGGGTCATTCATCTTCTTCTTCTTCTTCGAATGCTCACTATCGACCACTTGTTAAACCACTCTTTGTGATCTGAGCCTAAGAGCGGTTGTACATTGCGCCAGTTATGCGCCTACAAGTAGGCCAGCACATCCGATTTCTGCAACACTTTTTATTTACTAGGGTAGCTTCCTTAGGTACTACCTCAGTCGCCTCTAGCAACATGCATTGTAGGTGGCAGTGTTACTATTCTTTGCTCCCTTGTGAGCTCCGGTAAAACACACGAGCGTGAGATTCTAGCAAATACAAGTCTTTCTTCTTCTTCTTCCTCTTCTTCTTTGCGTTCGTTCTTTACGATCAATTTTAATAATTCTTTGTGAAATGTTTGATCTTTGCCAAGAACGTGTATACGTTGCACATTGGTTTGGTAGACCCTAAACTCATAGATTCCTATACGTTTAGGACATGTGCATCCGATTTCAGCTAAACCTCATTTGTCGCCTCTTACGACATGCGTGGCAGGTAACAGTGGTTCTATTCTTTACACCCAAAATTTGGGCCCCGGTAGCCACTCGGGCGGCAAATACAAGTGATTTTTTGGAGATACATGATTGCCATAACAGCATACAATAAAAAGAAATCGGGTACTAGAGCTAAAAGAAGACCAAGAAAAAGATGGATAGACAATATCAAGACCACACTACATAAACACGAATATAACACAACAAGGACGACTCATCTAGCACTAGAACGCAAATTAAAGCTCCCATCCCTACGCTTAACGACAAGAGTGGACAGCCAACTACATCTTCCACCTGGGAATAGACAATAGACATGATCCGGCACAGCACATGATGATGATGTTTGTTCTGATTTCTTGTGCTTTAACGGAAACGGACAAACTAACGAATTTCGCTCCAACATTCTACGCGTTTGTTATTGGCAATTAATTTGATCAGATGCGGTGGGAGATTAGTTTGCAGATTGGGAAAGTTGGCAACCGAAGACCTCGATCTGCTCTCGTCCAGAGGGGGTGCCATTTTAGATTAAGTTAGACTGGACAGTGGACAGCAGGAGTTGACATGTTTATCGCCAGGTTGTCAGCGGGAGAGTCCATTAAGATATTTGTTGTTGAGGATATTAGTAGATGCGTCCTGGACGCTAGCAGAAAATGAGAACGTCCTGGACGCTGGCAAAAAATGAGAACAGGAGAATCTAAATGACAGAGATGAAGTGTTTACAACGAATTCTTCTTCTTCTTCTTTGCGTTCGTTCTTTACGACACATTTTAATCATTCTTTGTGATATGTTTGATCTTTGCCAAGAATGTGTATACGTTGCACATTGGTTTGGTAGGCCCTAAACACATAGACTACAAGTTTAGGACACATGCATCCGATTTCAGCCAAACCTCCTTAGTCACCTCTTACGACATGCATGGCAGATAACAGTGGTTCTATTCTTTTTTTTTTTTTTTTTCGATCCAGAAGCACTTGAGCTTTTCAGCTCTTCGGCTCGTGCCATGGACATCGTAACCCTTCGGTTCGGTGCCACGAACACCGTGAATCTGGGAATCTGTGGCTTTTCTGCCTGCCCACGGAATTGAACCCGTACACACAGAGGGCTAGTCACCCACAGTCCAACGCGCTACGAACACGCTGGGCACGCGGGCAGGTTCTATTCTTTACAGCCCAAATTTGGGCCCCGGTAACCACTCGGGCGATACAACGAATTCTAAATGTTATAATCGCATGTTTGGTGCCGGGGCCTGCAGAGAACCAATGAATAGTACCACTTGGGAACTACAAGGCATGTCGTAAGAAGTGACCACTTGGGAACTACAAGGCATGTCGTAAGAAGCGACTACTTGGGAACTACAAGGCATGTCGTAAGAAGTGACTACTTGGGAACTACAAGGCATGTCGTAAGAAGTGACTACTTGGGAACTACAAGGCATGTCGTAAGAAGTGACTACTTGGGAACTACAAGGCATGTCGTAAGAAGTGACTACTTGGGAACTACAAGGCATGTCGTAAGAAGTGACTACTTGGGAACTACAAGGCATGTCGTAAGAAGTGACTATTTGCGAGCTACAAGGCATGTCGTAAGAAGTGACTATTTGCGAGCTACAAGGCATGTCGTAAGAAGTGACTATTTGCGAGCTACAAGGCATGTCGTAAGAAGTGACTATTTGCGAGCTACAAGGCATGTCGTAAGAAGTGACTACTTGGGAACTATAAGGCATGTCGTAAGAAGTGACTACTTGGGAACTATAAGGCATGTCGTAAGAAGTGATTATTTGGGAACTACAAGGCATGTCGTAAGAAGTGACTATTTGGGAACTACAAGGCATGTCTGAAGTGACCACTTGGGAACTACAAGGCATGTCAAGAAGTGACTATTTGGGAACTACAACGCATGTCGTAAAAAGTGACTATTTGGGAACTACAAGGCATGTCGTAAGAAGTGACTATTTGGGAACTACAAGGCATGTCAGAAGTGACTATTTGGGAACTACAAGGCATGTCGTAAGAAGTGACTATTTGGGAACTACAAGGCATGTCGTAAGAAGTGACCACTTGGGAACTACAAGGCATGTCGTAAGAAGTGACTATTTGGGAACTACAAGGCATGTCATAAGAAGTGACTACTTGGGAACTACAAGGCATGTCGTAAGAAGTGACCACTTGGGAACTACAAGGCATGTCGTAAGAAGTGACTACTTGGGAACTACAAGGCATGTCGTAAGAAGTGACCACTTGGGAACTACAAGGCATGTCGTAAGAAGTGACTACTTGGGAACTACAAGGCATGTCGTAAGAAGTGACTACTTGGGAACTACAAGGCATGTCGTAAGAAGTGACTACTTGGGAACTACAAGGCATGTCGTAAGAAGTGACTACTTGGGAACTACAAGGCATGTCGTAAGAAGTGACCACTTGGGAACTACAAGGCATGTCGTAAGAAGTGACTACTTGGGAACTACAAGGCATGTCGTAAGAAGTGACTATTTGGGAACTACAAGGCATGTCGTAAGAAGTGACTACTTGGGAACTACAAGGCATGTCGTAAGAAGTGACTATTTGGGAACTACAAGGCATGTCGTAAGAAGTGTCTATTTGGGAACTACAAGGCATGTCGTAAGAAGTGACTATTTGGGAACTACAAGGCATGTCGTAAGAAGTGACTATTTGGGAACTACAAGGCATGTCGTAAGAAGTGACCACTTGGGAACTACAAGGCATGTCGTAAGAAGTGACTATTTGGGAACTACAAGGCATGTCGTAAGAAGTGACTATTTGGGAACTACAAGGCATGTCGTAAGAAGTGACTACTTGGGAACTACAAGGCATGTCGTAAGAAGTGACTATTTGGGAACTACAAGGCATGTCGTAAGAAGTGACTATTTGGGAACTACAAGGCATGTCGTAAGAAGTGACTACTTGGGAACTACAAGGCATGTCGTAAGAAGTGACTATTTGGGAACTACAAGGCATGTCATAAGAAGTGACTACTTGGGAACTACAAGGCATGTCGTAAGAAGTGACTATTTGGGAACTACAAGGCATGTCGTAAGAAGTGATTATTTGGGAACTACAAGGCATGTCGTAAGAAGTGACTATTTGGGAACTACAAGGCATGTCGTAAGAAGTGACTATTGTCTGACCTAGGGAAGTTACCCTAGTAAATAAAAAGCATCTCAGAAATCGAATGTGCTGGCCTACTTGTAGGCGCATAACTGGCACAATGTACAAATCACAAAGAGTGGTTTAACAAATGATCGATATGGAGCGTTCAAAGAAGAAGATGGTAGATGTGTCCTTGACGCTGGCAGCAAATGAGAACGTCCTGGACGCTGGCAGCAAATGAGAACGTCCTGGACGCTGGCAGCAAATGAGAACGTCCTGGACGCTGGCACCAAATGGGAACGTCCTGGACGCTGGCAGCAAATGAGAACGTCCTGGACGCTGGCAGCAAATGAGAACGTCCTGGATGCTGGCACCAAATGAGAACGTCCTGGACGCTGGCAGCAAATGAGAACGTCCTGGACGCTGGCAGCAAATGAGAACGTCCTGGACGCTGGCAGCAAATGAGAACGACCTGGACGCTGGCAACAAATGAGAACGACCTGGACGCTGGCAGCAAATGAGAACGTCCTGGACGCTGGCAGCAAATGAGAACGACCTGGACGCTGGCAGCAAATGAGAACGTCCTGGACGCTGGTAGCAAATGAGAACGTCCTGGACGCTGGCAGGAAATGAGAACGTCCTGGACGCTGGCAGCAAATGAGAACGTCCTGGACGCTGGCATCAAATGAGAACGTCCTGGACGCTGGCAGCAAATGAGAACGTCCTGGACGCTGGCACCAAATGAGAACGTCCTGGACGCTGGCAGCAAATGAGAACGTCCTGGACGCTGGCAGCAAATGAGAACGTCCTGGACGCTGGCAGCAAATGAGAACGACCTGGACGCTGGCAGCAAATGAGAACGTCCTGGACGCTGGCAGCAAATGAGAACGACCTGGACGCTGGCAGCAAATGAGAACGTCCTGGACGCTGGCAGCAAATGAGAACGACCTGGACGCTGGCAGGAAATGAGAACGTCCTGGACGCTGGCAGCAAATGAGAACGACCTGGACGCTGGCACCAAATGAGAACGTCCTGGGCACTGGCAGCAAATGAGAACGACCTGGACGCTGGCACCAAATGAGAACGTCCTGGGCACTGGCAGCAAATGAGAACGACATGGACGCTGGCACCAAATGAGAACGTCCTGGACGCTGGCACCAAATGAGAACGTCCTGGACACTTGGCAGCAAATGAGAACGTCCTGGACGCTGGCAGCAAATGAGAACGTCCTGGACGTTGGCAGGAAATGAGAACGTCCTGGACGTTGGCAGGAAATGAGAACGTCCTGGACACTGGTAGCAAATGAGAACGTCCTGGACGTTGGCAGGAAATGAGAACGTCCTGGACGTTGGCAGGAAATGAGAACGTCCTGGACACTGGTAGCAAATGAGACCAGAAGAATCTAAACGACAGAGATGAAGTGTTCGCGATGAATTCAAAATGTTACAAGAAGAAGCAGCTTTTATGAAAATGAAAAAACACACTATGCGTGAATTCATTACCAATGACACTGTGAGAACAAGTGCTATATTGAACCAATACTTATGTATGGCAGCAAATCATGGAAATTAATAAACAATCAATAAGATCATTGGAAGCCACATAGATGTAATTTTACAGAAGAATGCTGAAAATTCCATGGACATTGAATAAAACAAATGAGGTTTTAAATCAGGCCTGCACACAAAGAAACCTTATCAAAGAATAAGAATCCGACAATCAAGGTTCTTCGGGCATATAATGCGAAGAGAAGGTTTAGAACATTTGGTGACAACAGGTAAAATTCAGGGAAGGAGAGATCGTGGAAGACAGTGGGAGAAGATGTTGGATGGTCTGACATCGTGGCTCGACAAAAGATCGATGTCAGAACTGATTACATGCACCAGGCAGAGATAAAGTTTTGGAGAGACGTGATCACCTACGCCGGCAGGCATGGCACGTGACTGGTTGACAAGAAGATATAAAATCAGAAACGATGAAATCATAAGAAAAGGGGTATCCTTGCCGGTATATAAAGAAATATATAAAGAAACAACAGATCAAATGGTTTAGACACGTATCAAAGTTATCACAAAACAAGTCTCCCACAAAGAGCACTAGCACTCAGATACAACGTCAACAGATCCAGAGGTCGACCACGTAAACAATGGATCAGAGGGATTTCCGAGCCACTAAATTCCACCTTGTACAAAACTCATTATGTTTTGTCAGAAGAAAATGGTTTCTTTTCAAAAGAGGGACTGTGTTTTCAAAGAAGATAATCTGCATGTCTGCGAGTGGTGTAGAAAATATTAGGTCGACACTTGTCAAATATGAGCACACACTAATATGCAAGGGCGGAAGATGATAGTGTGTGAGATAGCTAAACACGTAAACACAAAGTACTACAGTTTTACAAAATACATAAACAGTGACGATAAACAGCAACGTTTCGACCAAAAGGCCTTTATCAAGCAAACAACACAACAAGAATGACGAATAAAGGCCTTTTGGTCGAAACGTTGCTGTTTATCGTCACTGTTTATGTATTTTGTAAAACTAGTACTTTGTGTTTACGTGTTTAGCTATTTTTCAAAGTTTTACTGCAGTCTCCACCTTTTTTCGATAGTGTGTGAGATGAAGTCTCCTTCTTCTTCTTTGCGTTAGTTCTTTACGACTAATTTTAATCACTCTTTGTGATATGTTTGATATTTGCCAAGAACGTGTATACGTTGCACATTGGTTTGTAGGTCCCTAAACGCATATATTTCTACACGTTTAGGACACATGCATCCGATTTCAGCCAAACCTCCTTAGTCACCTCTTACGACATGCATGGCAGATAACAGTGGTTCTATTCTTTACAGCCCAAATTTGAGCCCCGGTAATCACTCGGGCGGTGAGATGAAGTGATTGATTGATTGATTGATAGGACAATCATTATTGCACTTCGGCCTTCTACGCCCGTATGGTGCCGAGACCCACAAGGGAAGAAATAATAATTCCTCTGTGACCTACAAGGCGACCTAGGGAAGAGGCGACCTAGGGAAGCTACACTAGTAAATAAAAAGCGTCGCAGAAATTGGATGGGATGGTCTACTTGTAGGCGCATCACCTGTGTGGTGCCGGGGCTCATAAGGGAAGCAAAGAATAGTACCACTGCGACCTAGAAGACATGTCGTAAAATGCGACTGATGTAGGACCTAGGGAAGCTATCCTAGTAAAAAAAAGCAGCGCAGAAATCGGATGTCCTGGCTTACCTATAGGCGCATAGCTGGCACAACGTACAATCGCTTTTAGGCACAGATCACATTCAGATCTCACAGAGTGGTTAACACGTGGTCGATATGGAAGAAGAAGATTTTTTTTTTCCGATCTAGAAGCACTGGAGCTACTCAGCTCTTCGGCTCGGTGCCATGTACATCGTAACCCTTCGGTTCGGTGCCACAAACACCGTAAATCTGGGGAATCTGTGGCTTTTTCTGCCATCCCGTGGAATTGAACCCGCACACACAGAGGGATAGTCACCCGTAGTCCAACGCGCTACGAACACGCTGGGGAGACGGGTGAAGAAGAAGAATAAGAATTACTTCAGCTGTAATTGGCCGCGGGCAATTTGGAAACCAATTTGTTCGCGTGGATTTTTATGAAGAGTAAAATTAGACCACACCGATCAGAAAGCAATGGCAAACTACTGAACGCATAAGTGGTGCCTTGAAAAATCGACGACTCGTTTACTATGGTTGATGACTACGTCCTGTAAAGGATATGTCACGATGTTATTTGTAATACTATGGTAAAGTAGGCTTACAAAAGTCTTTTCAAAATTATTGACACAGCAACGAGAACTGAAGCTTCCAACCACACTTGACGACAAGTAGCTAGACAGCAACAAGAAGTGAAGTGTCCAGCGCCACAGCTACAACTAAAAATATCGACCATGTCCCTCACCGCTTCACGGCATAAGTTGCAAGAAAATGAAGCTTCCCGACGCTTCATAACACCAGTAACTAGACAAAAACAACAACAGAGTCGATCTCTATATAACCCACTCTGTCAGACGTGAGCAGGAGTGGGACAGAGTGGTGGATCAACGATCCTTTGTTATGGGGTATTAATTATTCAAAGCTCTGTGTTTGACCCGGAAGTAGATACTGCGAGTTCCTGGTGTTAACCTAGGCGTGTGAACATTGCGCGTGTTTGAGGTCTGGTATTAAAGAGAGAACTTATTTTTGTGTTAGTCATCAATCAATATTGAAGTCCACAGACAAGCATGCAGGATGGATCAAATTCTGGTCTCCGATAACATATCGCTGATCTTTGACGAAGATGTCCCCAGTTTGTGCTGGTCTACAGGGATTATGCGCATGACATCAGATCGCAGAAGAAGAAGATGAATGCCCAGTTTGTAGTGGTCCGCAGTTTGTGGTGGTCCCCAGTTTGTGGTGGTCTACAGGGATTATGCGCATGACAGATCGCAGAAGAAGAAAATGAATCCCCAGTTTGTGGTGGTCTACAGGGATTAAGTGCATGACATGAGATCGCAGAAGAAGAAGAAGTAGATGAATGCCCAGTTTGTGGTGGTCCCCAGTTTGTGGTGGTCTACAGAGATTAAGTTTGTGGTCCACATTTATTTTTTCATAGGATTGTTTCTGGAGCTATGTAGTTCTTGCTTTGTGCAACACTCTCAGTAGATGACATGCCATTTCTGCCGAAAGGGACGGAGCTCAATGGGGAAACCCGGTACAATGAAGTCAGTTCGTGGCCTGTAGAGGACATACCACACAAGAGTGACCCGCGCAGATCTTCTTCTTCTTTGCGTTCGTTCTTTACGACCAATTTTAATCACTCTTTGTGATATGTTTGATCTTTGCCAAGAACGTGTATACGTTGCACATTGGTTTGGTAGGCCCCTAAACACATAGACTTCTACACGTTTAGGACACATGCATCCGATTTCAGCCAAGCCTCCTTAGTCGCCTCTTATGACATGCGTGGCAGGTAACAGTGGTTCTATTCTTTACACCCCAAATTTGGGCCCCGGTAACCACTCAGGCGGACCCGCGCAGATGATCTGCGTCCATTGAATGAAGTTTTCAACATTGCTTTTCACTTTACGCATAAAATTAATATTACAACGTCACATGTTCATTGAATGTTACTAGCGCGTCTAAAAAACTGTCTCTAGTAAGTTCTCCCATCTCCTCCACCGTCAAGTTCAATGTTTCTTTCATGATATACCGCCCGTGTAGTGCCGGGGCCTGCAGGGAAGCAAAGAATAGTACCACTGCGACCTACAAGACATGTCTTAAGAGGCGACTGATGTAGGTCCTAGGGAAGCTGCCCTTGTAAATAAAAAGCATCACAGAAATAGGTTATGCTGGCCTATTCGTGGGCGCATAACTGAACTGGCACAACGTAATATCGATCTTAGGCTCAGATCACGTGCAAATCACACAGAGTGGTTAACAAGTGGTAGATATGGAGCGTTCGATGAAGATGATGATAATATAATGACATCTTCGTCTTGGTCGTCCCCTGCCTCGTACTCCAGAAACCATACCTTTCCATTACCTTTCTCTCCAGACCACTGTGGCGTTTAATGTGGCCAAAATATTTCATCTTCCGGGACTTGATGTTATTTATGAACCAATGCTCCTTGATATGCAGGTCTTGTAGGATGTCTTTGTTTCTTCTCTTCTCTGTCCAGGATGTTCTAAGAACTTTTCTGTAACACATTGTTTCAAAATCTTCAATTTTGTTCTTTAATGTTTGTGTTATAGTCCACAATTCACATTCATATGTTGCTACAGGGAATATGTATGTTCTCAGAAGTCTTACTTTTGTTTCTTTGCTTGTGTCACGCCACAGTTTCTTCATGTTGACCACTCTCTGGAGTACCATGGCTAGTCTTCCTCTAACTTCTTTCGTACAAACTTTGCTTGTGTCATGCCATAGTTTCTTCATGCTGACCACCCTCTGGAAAGCCATGGCTAGTCTTCTTCTAACTTCTTTCATACAATCTTTGCTTGTGTTGTGCCATAGTTTCTTCATGCTGACCACCCTCTGGAAAGCCATGGCTAGTCTTCTTCTAACTTCTTTCATACAATCTTTGCTTGTGTTGTGGCATAGTTTCTTCATGCTGACCACCCTCTGGGGTGCCATGGCTAGTCTTCTAACTTCTTTGGTACATTTTCCATTGTTGGTAATTATAGAGTCGAGATATTCAAAATATGTGACGTTTTCAATGTACAATTTAGCTTTACTAATTCCTTTCGTATCGTTATACATGACATTGTGCCTGCAAGCAATTTCTCCATATCTATCCAAGACAACTCGCTCAATCTCCTCCATGGAACTGAGACCGATATTTCTTGCCTCTCAGCAAAATTCGTTTCAGTGTCTCCTCTTAGGTCGTCCTCTCTTTCTTGAACCCTTTCTCTCCCCCTTAAATGCTTGCTTTGATATTCTTTGATCATTTCTTCCCACAGTATGCCCAACATATCTCCATCTTCTCCTTATTATAACAGTTGTCACTAGTGGTTGACCAGACATGTCTCTGATTTCATCACTTCTCCTGAATTCGTTCCATTTTATGTTCATTATTTTCCGCAATCTATTTTCAAATGCATTCAACTTGCTTTCTATATCTTTAGTCATTTTCAAACTCTCGCTAACATATGTTAGGATTGATACAACATTTGAATTGAAAATTCGTAATTTAGTTTTAATACTATATAACTTGCAATTCCATATTTTATTTAGACTTTTAAAAGCTGATGTTGCTTTGCCAATTCGTATCATAATTTCTTTTTAACATTTCCTGTGCAAACAAAATTGCTACCTAAATAGGTGAACTGCTCTGTTATTTTTATCATTTAAGATTCCAGTGTGATATCTGCATTAATTGCCATAGATGTCTTCATTATATTTGGCATAGGTGTCTTCAGTGGCGGCTCGTGGTCGTTTTTCTTGGTGGGGCCAGACACAAATTTTCGGAAAATCATGGTTTTTGGAGTATTTACTATTATTTGTCTATTCCAGGAAGTTATTCCCCTTTCGATTATTGGTGGGACCGGGCCCCACTGGCTCTTAATGACGAGCCGCCCCTGGGTGTCTTCATTACATTTGTTTTTTCGCAGCTTATCTGCAGTCCAACTTTTGAAGCTATAGATGCCAAGTTACAATTTAGTCCGTTAGGAAGAAAATGCCAACATACGAATGCATTGATCTTTGATTTCAGTTTAACTGAACGAAGATCGTTTTGTTTGACCTGTCAATATTCCCGGACGAGGTCACGTATTTGTAGTGTACACATGCCAGTTGGTAATTTAGTTGTTACAAATGCTGTAGCCAAACATTATATCTGTTCACGACTTCAAGCAACAGACAAGCCAAACCATGTTGACCAAATATTTTAGTTTTGGCTTGTGACGGGATGGAGTATTGAAATAAATACACAATTTAAATACAAAAGTTACAATGTGAAAAACATAGATCAGAATACATACTAAGAGAAGGCATATTCCCAGTGGCAACGTATGGGTGTGAAGCATGGACATTTAACAAGGCAGTGGAAAAATATATATGTGCTTTTGAATATAAGTGTTACAGAAGAGTCCTCATATATCATGGACAGAGAAGAGAACAAATAGATCTATCCAGAAAGAACTATATTAATGTATGGCTCGGGAAACATGGACAATGAACAAGCAGTTAGAAGACAGAATTGATGCATTTGAGATGTGGATATATAGAAGAATAGGCATAGAGTTTCATGGACAGAAAAACAGACAAATAAACAAGTTTGAGGAAAAATAGGCATGAAGAAACAATTAAGAGAAATAAAATTCAGACAAGTAAAGTATTTTGGGCACATAAAAGACATGACACCATGATAAAACATTTACTAGAGGGGAAGTTGAGGGAGGAAGAGCAAGAGGAAGACCGAGAGATAAGTGGGAGGAAACTTTAAGAAATGGACAGGTTACAGTCTGGTAGTGTGTTACAGAGGATGCTGGAGATTCATTGCAGCCAACCTTCGATGTGGAGACGGCACCTGATGATGATGAGAAAAAACTCAAAATCAAAGAATAAGAAGCTACAAATAAGAAAATTGAAGTATTTTGGACATATGAAGAGACATGAATATCATACATTGAGAAAACAGACCGGAAGCATTGAAAAACAGGCACTGTTTTGAAACCCACAGGGAAAGAGGAGTATGGGAAAGCCTAGAAATACCTGCAGAAGAGAGCTGGAAGCTGATATTAAAAGGATAGGTAAAACATAGAAAGATTTGGCAAGAGAGAGGAAGAGCTGGAAGAAGTTTGTTGAAGACCTGTGCTCCGTTGGGAGCTGAAAAGTGAAGAAGAAGGAAAAGACACGAAAGGCTGGAGAAAACCATCATGAAAGGAAGCATCCTGGCAAAGAGGAGAAGAGGATAACTATGGAGACAGATTGATTGATTGATAGGAACATCATCATTGCACTTCAGTGAGTAACCATGTGTGCTCCGATCTCTTTCTTGCACAGGAAGATCTCATCTGCAGGCACAAACTCCATACCACCGACGAAGGTACCCAGCGAGGGTCACGGAGAAGATGGATTGAGGATGTAACTGATAGTTTGAGCATGACAAATGCAGAGGTGGGACATCTGACCTATAAGAGAGGCAAATTCCTGTTGTAGTTTCTAATTGTTCTCATGGTTACTAGTGGTGGATTGGGTATTATTTAGTTCTGATAATCATGATGATGTTCCATTGGATAATAGTGTATCTTTAACGATGTCTCTTTCACGCAACTATAATATACTAACGAACATGGTGGATTCATTTCATATACATTTATTTGATGTTATAATTTGTGGACATAGATGCAAACACGCCCATCTGTGTTGAATGTGTATATTCGTCTCTCCTTGTTTACTAACGTTGCTACGCCGTCACTAACCAACACAACGTCCCTTGGTTTGACTACGTCAGGTCTCGTTTAGTGTTGCCACTCTGCTGTTAGTGAACATATGCAGATTTAGTGCGCAAAAAAAACACTACAGTCAACTAATACAATATCTATCTATCTACATGCTATACACTAAAGCTAACTGTCTGGTCCATCAGCTGCCACTTGAGGGGGCTGGCTTCTGTATTCCGAAGGACTGTTAGGGTGGCAACGTTATGCTCAGGACAAGCTATTTGATGATGATGAGAATATGAAATATTCAGTATGAAACAATGAAACAATGAAACAATGAAACAATGAAACAATGAAACAATGAAACAATGAAACAATGAAACAATGAAACAGTGAAACAGTGAAACAGTGAAACAGTGAAACAGTGAAACAGTGAAACAGTGAAACAGTGAAACAGTGAAACAGTGAAACAGTGAAACAGTGAAACAGTGAAACAGTGAAACAGTGAAACAGTGAAACAGTGAAACAGTGAAACAGTGAAACAGTGAAACAATGAAACAATGAAACAATGAAACAAAGAAACAATGAAACAATGAAACAATGAAACAATGAAACAATGAAGGCAACAGTTGTACCAAACATTATTGACTTTATTCCTAATTCCAACCTCATTTATATAATGATATCCGCCCATGTGGTGCCGGGGCTCACAGAGGGAGCAAAGAATAGTAACACTGTACCTCTGAAGTCGGAGAAGGCTCATCTGAATGGCGAGAGACACTGATAAGGAAAGCAAGCCTTCATGTAACAATCATAAAGAAGCATTACACTGGGCGGTCCTGACTACGCTCGAATTCATTGCCAGAGAACGAGACGAAGTAGAAGTAACACTCTGTGACCTACAAGGCATGTCGTAAGAGGCAATTGATGTAGGGACCTAGGGAAGCTACCTTAGTAAATAAAAAAAGTCGCAGAAATCGGATGTGCTGGCCTACTTATAGACGCATAACTGGCACAAAGTACAATTGCTCTTAGGCTCAGACCACATACAAATCACGAATAGTGGTTTAACAACTGGTCGATATGGAGCGTTTGAAGAAGAAGAAGATACAATGTCTTTATATATTTTGACCTCCCTTACACCAGGTTGACCTCACTAAATACACTGACGTCTCTTACACCAGGTTGACTCCCTAAATACACTGACCTCTCTTACACCAGGTTGATCTCACTAAATACACTGACCTCTCTTACACCAGGTTGATCTCACTAAATACACTGACGTCTCTTACACCACGTTGACCTCACTAAATACACTGACCTCTCTTACACCAGGTTGATCTCACTAAATACACTGACCTCTCTTACACCAGGTTGATCTCACTAAATACACTGACCTCTCTTACACCACGTTGACCTCACTAAATACACTGACCTCTCTTACACCACGTTGACCTCACTAAATACACTGACCTCTCTTACACCACGTTGACTTCACTAAATACACTGCTCTCTCTTACACCACGTTGACTTCACTAAATACACTGCTCTCTCTTACAACGTTGACTTCACTAAATACACTGACCTCTCTTACAACACGTTGACTTCACTAAATACACTGCTCTCTCTTACATCAGATTGACTTCACTAAATACACTGCTCTCTCTTACAACACGTTGACTTCACTAAATACACTGCTCTCTCTTACATCAGGTTGACTTCACTAAATACACTGCTCTCTCTTACATCACGTTGACTCACTAAATACACTGACTCCCCTTACACCAGGTTGACTCCCTAAATACACAGACTCCCCTTACAACAGGTTGACTCACTAAATACACAGCCCCCCGTTAGCAAACTAGACTTTCCTCATTATTGTACCATAAAAAACATTATTCAAAGAAAACGCATAAGAAAAAAAAAACGTCCTCAGAAAAACACACAAGTCGCCATTAATTTACCAATCTATGAACGTCACAACCAATGGCAGACTAGAAGTGAGAAATGAAGATGACACACGATTGGTTGACGTACTGATCGATCTACTAATCTGATTGGGTTTTATTAAGTCACTGGGGACTTCCGTCAAGGGCCGTAACTTACTAGCAGTTACTTTTCTTGAAGAAGTGTGTCTGAAGATGTTAGAGTTACGGTTCTTGTTCCAAGCTTATGTATAGTAGGAGATCGTGGTAAAAAAAAAAAAACAGGACGAGAAAAGGTTCAGTGGTAGAGCACTTGCATAGTAGGTACTGCAAGGATTTAAAAAATGATTTCCCGGACAAAAAACAACACACCAGGGTGTTTATGGTGAGCTGGGGGAATGGGAGAATGCAAGTACCGGCAATTGAACACTGTACTGTCGTGTAAAACTTCCATTTATGTCTTTTTTGTTGATATTGTTTGCCGTGTGTTGACTGGGCTTGCAAGGGGAGCAAATAATAGCACCACTGCGAGGAACAAGGAATGTTGTAAGAGACGACTAAGGTATAAGCCTAGGGAATCTACTCTACTAAATCTTCTTCTTCTTTGAGGGCGTTCTTTACCACCAATTTTAATCACTCTTTGTGATATGTTTGATCTTTGCCAGAACGTGTATACGTTGCACATTGGTTTGGTAGGCCCATAAACGCATAGACTTCTACACGTTTAAGACATGTGCATCCGATTTCATCCAAACCTCCTTAATCGCCTCTTACGACATGCGTGGCAGGTAACAGTGATTCTATTCTTTACACTCCAAATTTGGGCCCTGGTAACCACTCAGGCGACCCTAGTAAATAAATAGCGCCGCAGAAATCGGATGTGCTGGCTTGCTTGTAGGCGCATAACTGGCACAACGTACAATCGCTCTAAGATTCAGATCACATACAATTCACAAAGAGTTGTTTAACAAGTGGTCGATATGGAGCGTACCAAGAAGAAGAAGAAGAAAAGCTTCAAACTGTCAGCCGCTGAGTTTGAACCAGGAACTCTTGGGTTGTGATCGAGCTCACTACTGCTAGACCACAGAAGGCGATGTACCGAAATCTACACACAGAAGGCGATGTACAGAAATCTACACACAGAAGGCGATGTACCGACATCTACACACAGAAGGCGATGTACAGAAATCTACACACAGAAGGCGATGTACCGAAATCTACACACAGATGGCGATGTACCGAAATCTACACACAGATGGCGATGTACCGAAATCTACACACAGATGGCGATGTACCGAAATCTACACACAGAAGATAACCGGAGCAATCTTCTTCTTTTGTCGTAAAAACTGCAGCCGGGTTGTTGCCCAGTGTCGTCACACTGCTACCGGGTTGTTGCCCGGTGTCGTCACACTACTGCCGGGATGTTGCCCAGTGTCGTCACACT
Organism: Arion vulgaris; assembly: GCA_020796225.1. NCBI lineage: Eukaryota > Metazoa > Mollusca > Gastropoda > Stylommatophora > Arionidae > Arion > Arion vulgaris. The sequence goes on from CM036777.1 coordinate 20,235,131, forward strand.
GCTACCGGGTTGTTGCCCAGTGTCGTCACACTACTGCCGGGATGTTGCCCAGTGTCGTCACACTGCTACCGGGTTGTTGCCCAGTGTCTTGGTTTTCTGTTTTTGTCTTGCGCTATTCTGGTGGCTTGGGTGATTGTTATTTTTGCTCTTTGACAGGATTCTGCTATGCCATCTAACCATCTTTTTCGTGGTCTTCCTCTCACCTTCTTTCCTGATGTTCTGTTGTAGAAGACTTTGTATACAGTGGAGTTTGGTTGCATTCTTATTAAGTGGCCAAACCACTTCATTCTTTGTTTATCTATGTAATTCAAGCAAGGTTCTGTGCCAACTTTCTTTCTTATGCTGATGTTGGTGACTCTGTCTTTTCTTCTGGTGTTGGTAACTTTTCATAGGCAGCGCATTTCACATGTAGTTATTTTATGTGACTGCGTTTTGCTCAATGTCCATGTTCTGAGCTTTGCTCAATGTCCATGTTCTGCGCTTTGCTCAATGTCCATGTTCTGCGCTTTGATCAATGTCCATGTTCTGCGCTTTGCTCAATGTCCATGTTCTGCGCTTTGCTCAATGTCCATGTTCTGCGCTTTGCTCAATGTCCATGTTCTGAGCTTTGCTCAATGTCCATGTTCTGCGCTTTGCTCAATGTCCATGTTCTGCGCTTTGATCAATGTCCATGTTCTGCGCTTTGCTCAATGTCCATGTTCTGCGCTTTGCTCAATGTCCATGTTCTGCGCTTTGCTCAATGTCCATGTTCTGCGCTTTGCTCAATGTCCATGTTCTGCGCTTTGCTCAATGTCCATGTTCTGCGCTTTGCTCAATGTCCATGTTTGGCTCTATGGGTAAATACGCAATTATAAAGTACTGTAGTTTTACAAAATACAAAAACAATGACAATACGCAGCAACGTTTCGACCAAAAGGCCTTTATCAAGCAAACGATACAACAGACGAGTGACGACTTTCACATCGCACTACATATAGACTACGACAGAGATGGTTTCCAACGGGCAGAAAATGAAAATCTGTGACTAAAAAAAACGAATAACGAAATAAATGCAGAAAAACTAGAAGTGGGAAAAGAAGAGAAACACAAAATAAAAATCAAGTAAATATATAACTGATATACATTCAACATATAAATATATAATTGATATACATTCAACATATAAATATATAATTGATATACATTCAACATATAAATATATAATTGATATACATTCAACATATAAATATACTTTGCTGTGTATTGTAATTGTTTTTGTATTTGGTAAAACTACTTTGTTATTACATGTTTCGACATTTATCATAGTTTTACTGCAGTCTTCTCTTATATGGAGAAATGTTTTGCTGTAGCAACGCAAAGTTTGTATGACAATGCTGTTGATCATCTGTTGTTTAGCTTTCAGTACCAGAGCACTCACTATTGTTTAATAATACTTTCCATGCCTTTCAACTGCACACTATCAGCCTATCTCACACAGAACTAATCTGCGATGCATGAACTTCTGTATCATCAAATATTAAAAAGTTGATTGTGTTTTTGTATTTGTTACGTCCGTATCGACCGATGCCATTCATGATTTAATCTGATGTGTTGCAGGTTAATTAGCTTCCTGTTGTTTCATTTTCTTACCAAATCTTTCCTGGTTAACGAGGGGCAACTTAGGGGCAGGTGGAAGTCGTCCACGTGGTACCGGGACCCGCAAGAGAAGCACAGAATAGTACAATTTCGACCTACAAGGCATGTCGTAAGAGGCGAATGAAGTAGTGGCCAAGGGAAGCTCATCATTAAGTAACTTGTCCCTTCCGGAACTTGGCTCCATGACAGCAGTCCTGAAAAACTCTCTGTTCTGTGCAAGTTGACCGGCGTCAGCGAAGTCATTCTCAGATCGTCAATGACATCTTGCACCCATCGTCTTCTAGGTCTTCCTCTCATTCTTCTTCTAGACATCATTCCCTCCAAAGTTACATTCTCTAGACACTCATGTCGTTTGGTGTGTCCGGAATATTTAATTTTCCTTGTTTTTATGTTCTTTAATAAAAAAAACTCTCTTTAATATCAAGCTGTTGCAGAACAGAAGAATTTGTTCTTTTCTCTGTCCATGATATTCTAAGTAATCTTCTGTAGCATTTGCATTCAAAGCCACAAATGCTCTTCTCTGCCGCTTTATCAATGTTTCATTTCTCACAACTATATGTTGTCAATGTTTCATTTCTCACAACTATATGTTGTCAATGTTACATTTCTCACAACTATATGTTGTCAGGGAAAAACCTGGCTCTTAATCCTAACCTTAATGACAACACCAACCCCCTGTCACATCATTACCATGAAAGCGTCCACCACCACCTCTTCTGTTGTCAAGCTCTAGATGATGTCAGGAAGACCCTGCTTCCTCCAAGGCCAGATAAATGGAACACATTATACGGAACAAAAGAACAACTTACAAACACAAGCAGATACCACTACATAGCGTTGGGCCGAAGGGAAAGAGCTCAAGTGCCACTGGATTATTGAAGAAGTAGAAGATACACTTGATTTTTGTTCTAATGTCAGATACCGGAGCAATCACTACCGGAGCAATCACTACCGGAGCAATCACTACCGGAGCAATCACTACCGGAGCAATCACTACCGGAGCAATCACTACTGTATAATAACACTCACATGACACTTTCTATGCCTTCCATCTGCGCACTATCATCATATCTCCCACAGAACTAATCTGTTATGCATGAACTTTCAACTGCGCACTATCATCCTATCTTCCACAGAACTAATCTGTTATGCATGAACTTTCAACTGCGCACTATCATATCTTCCACAGAACTAATCTGTTATGCATGGACTTTCAACGGCGCACTATCATCCTATCTCACACAGAACTAATCTGTTAGGCATGGACTTCTGTATCATCAAATATGAAAAAGTTGATTATGTTTTTGTATTTGTTACGTCCATACCGACTGATGCCATTTATGATTTAGTCTGATGTGGGACAGGTTAATTAGCTTCCTGTTGTTTTACTTTCTTACCAAATCTTTCCTGGTTAACGAGGGGCAACTTAGGGGCAGGTGGAAGTCGTCCACATGGTACCGGCGTCCGCAAGGGAAGCAAAGAATAGTACAACTGCGACCTTGCAAACAATGCCCCACTCAAGCGGGCAGAAGTATGGACGGAGCCGATGTCATAAATGTGGTACGCTGTCATTTATGTGACATGAGCGAGTCTCAGACACTGGAACGAGTGCGAGAATTAGGAGCTAAGTTTAGACATGCCAGACAGTGTCGTCTTCGTGGTAGAGAAGATATAGTAATCAACTTCTCATGGGTACGCTGAGCACATTGACTTTAGTTAGGATGGCTGCTGCAGCGAGGACACAGCACGAATGGGAATGCCCAATATGACATGACGCCGATCGCATACCATAACATGACATAACAACTGCGACCTTCAAGGCATAAGAGGAGACTGAGATAGGGGCCTAGGGCAGCTACCCTAATAAATAAAAAGCGTCTCAGAAATCGGAAGTTCTGGCCTACTTATATGCTCATAACTGTCCCAACGTACAATCGCTCTTAGGCTCAGATCACATACATATCCCTCAGTGATCCCCTCAGAGCGCTCGAAGAAGAAGGAGAAGAAGCAGATGGAAGTGCATGCAGAATTTCTTCTTCTTCTTCTTCAATGATCCAAGTCGCTAGTGAATTCGCTTCCTAGACTAGTGGTCTGGGTTCAAGTCTACAGTTTGCTTGGAAGAAATATATTTCTCGGATCGGCCCAGACTTTATTAGGTACCAGGAAAAGCACTGGGAAGTAAAAGGCGATCGGCGGGATGTTCACCCGTGGCCTCCAGCAACATAAGGCCGACTAGCTCAGACGGGAACAACCACAATTTCTGTTTAATGGGGCTGGTTTTATAAGTGTTTGAAAGAACACTGTAATGTTTTCTGCAATTTTACACAATTCTACGATTCCATGGTAATTTATTGATGATAAATATGAATAACACAAAGTGGTTTAACAAATGGTAGATATAGAGCGCTTGAAGAAGGCGAAATGGAAGCTCTTTTAGTGTTCATAGTGACATGTTTGCATTTCTTCTATTATTTGATGTCAGCGTCCAGGTTTGGCTCTGATATCATAATGTGCCCCGTCTGCCCAGCGTGTTCGTAGCGCCTTGGACTACGAGTGATTATCCCTCTGTGTGTGCGGGTTCAATTCCGCGGGATGGCAGAAAAAGCCACAGATTCCCCAGATTTACGGTGTTCGTGGCACCGAACCGAAGGTTACGATGTCCATGGCACCGAGCCAAAGAGCTGAAAAACTCAAGTGCTTCTGGATCGGAAAAAAATAAATATCATAATATGGGGAGAAAGATTGTGTTGTACATTGCTCTTTTTGTGTTCATTGTAACAAGTTTGCATTTCTAAACCGGTCTCTTCTTGATGCTCCCAGCATTCTGCGTAGACACTTCATCTCTGTCGTGACTAGTTTTCTTCTATCGTTTAATGTCAGCGTCCGGGTTTGGCACTGTTAGTAAACAGGGAGGTTTAGAACATATTATAACAACTGGTAAAATCGAGGATAGACGAGACAGATGAAGACAGAGAGAAAACATTTTGGATAGCCTGACTTCATGGCACGGAAGAGCGTCAACATCTGAGATGATAGCAAACACAAGAGATAGAGATTTGTGGAGATCCATGGTCGTCTTAATCAGCCTGCGCGGCACCTGATCAGTTATCAGTTATATGAGGACTATCATCATAGCACTCCGGACATGTCCATAGGTGCTCCGATCTCCGCCTCAGCAAATCCAGCAGCGTCCAGCGGCCCAATACGCCAGTTCGATGTTGATTAATCAATCTCTTTGCATATTTAGTATGTCGTTCTTTTCGGGCTGCACCAATATTAACACTCATCTCTTTCAACCTGGTCAGCGAGTGGGATTCACAGCCCTGAAACTCCTCTGTTCGGAAAGACTCTCAATGCGTGAAGAATGTCACTTCGATCCATGGCAGCTCCCTCTGATTTTGTAGCCAAGCCAGCCAATCAGCTCGTTCATTACCCTTAACTCCTGCATCCCAGGGACAAAAATGAAGGTGATTTCTCTGATCATTGTCTGTACCAGTACCTCCACCCAGTTGCGTCTCACCTTTCCTGATTCGACTTTACGATGATGATGAGCATAATGTTGGAAGAAAGATTGTGTTGAACAGTGCTCTTTGAGTGTTCATGATAGCATGTTTGCATTTCAAAATTGGTGCCATTTGTCTTATGATTTGACTTGATTTATTGCATCCATGTTGAATTTCATTAGTTATTCTTCCTATGTGCTGACAGAATGCTGACTAGATGTTACAAAAATGCTTGAATAATTATATAATAAAGTATGGTAGATGATATGACCGATGAGAATATGGTGGTGACGCAGTAGTTAAGCAAATAATAGGATTAGAATCACTAATTTAGTCCTTGCGTGCGCAAGTTTATCTAGAAAGTCTTAACTGACACGAATACCTTCCATCCTTCTGTTCGCTTGATATATTGTCTATATCAGCGTTTCCCAAACTGGGGTCTGTGGAGCACCGGGGGTCTGTGGAGCACCGGGGGAACGTGGAGCACCGGGGTACGGAGGTACTCACATGGGGTCCTCAAGCACTTAAAGAAATATTATGAACTTTGACATTTTAAACAGAAAATAAATTTTAAAAACATGTATTAACATTTTTTTTTTCCGATCCAGAAGCACTTGAGCTTTCCGCTCTTCGGCTCGGTGCCATGGACATCGTAACTCTTCGGCTCTGTGCCACGGAACACTGTAAATCTGGTCACCCGTAGTCCAACGCGCAACGAACACGTTGGGCACGCGGGCAGAAAAACATGTATAAAAACAGTGGTAAACTACCGGGGTGTTCAAGATAAAAGTAGCCCCATCAATGGAGTCAATCTGGCGTAGTTTATGAAAATGTGATGGGTTCAATTGTAACGTAATATAGGTCAACTGTGCGAGTCTTTTTGTGATAGTTTGTAATTATGGGGCGGGAAGGGACACGAACAAACGTGACGACAGGATGAGCTAGTCAGACCCGGTTTAAATAGTAAATAAACAAAACGTAATTCGTACCTGGCAAGTTTTGATTTGTAAATGGGGCTGCTTTTATCTTGAACACTCTGTAGTTCAGCTGCGAACTCAAAGGACCCGGATCAGACCGGAGTCTAAATGTCTGACAGGACAAAATGAAAGAACATTTAAAGTTTCCCACAGTCTGAAAACATTATTTACTATTGTAACACAAAGATAATTCATTCCTGTTCATTTTCATATATAGAAACTTTTTTGTAGTCCACGGCAGCAAAATGTATTTAAAACGTGGTCCACGCTAATGTAAAGTTTGAGAACCGATATATTCAACATTTTCTTTTGTACGCTTCTCTGTAGCGTAGAGTTAGATGCTCGCTTCTCTGTAGCGTAGAGTTAGATGCTCGCTTCTCTGTAGCGTAGAGTTAGATGCTCGCTTCTCTGTAGCGTAGAGTTAGATGCTCGCTTCTCTGTAGCGTAGAGTTAGATGCTCGCTTCTCTGTAGCGTAGAGTTAGATGCTCGCTTCTCTGTAGCGTAGAGTTAGATGCTCGCTTCTCTGTAGCGTAGAGTTAGATGCTCGCTTCTCTGTAGCGTAGAGTTAGATGCTCGCTTCTCTGTAGCGTAGAGTTAGATGCTCGCTTCTCTGTAGCGTAGAGTTAGATGCTCGCTTCTCGTGCCAAAGGTAACCGGTTCGCTCCCTCGTGAAGCCATCTGGATATTTTTCCAGAGATACCTGATCTCAGTGTAGTTGAGATCGAGTTCCTAGTCCTCTCGGAGACGGACGATAAAACGTAGGCTTGAAATATTGTCTATATATTCAATGTTGTCTCTTGTATCCTTCCTTTCGTTCGCTTGAAATATTGTCTATATATTCAATGTTGTCTCTTGTATCCTTCCTTTCTTTCGTTTGCTTGAAATATTGTCTATATATTCAATGTTGTCTCTTGTATCCTTCCTTCCTTTCGTTCGCTTGAAATATTGTCTATATATTCAATGTTGTCTCTTGTATCCTTCCTTCCTTTCGTTCGCTTGAAATATTGTCTATATATTCAATGTTGTCTCTTGTATCTTTCCTTTCTTTCGTTCACTTGAAATATTGTCTATATATTCAATGTTGTCTCTTGTATCTTTCCTTCCTTTCGTTCACTTGACATATTGTCTATATATTCAATGTTGTCTCTTGTATCCTTCCTTCCTTTCGTTTGCTTGAAATATTGTCTATATACTCAATGTTGTCTCTTGTATCCTTCCTTCCTTTCGTTCACTTGAAATATTGTCTATATATTCAATGTCGTCTCTTGTATCCTTCCTTCCTTTCGTTCGCTTGAAATATTGTCTATATATTCAATGTTGTCTCTTGTATCTTTCCTTCCTTTCGTTCGCTTGAAATATATTTGTGCAATGCCGCTGAGGTCTTAATGTTTAAGAAAAAGATCGGAGCATACATGGTTATTGACCAAAGTGTGATGGTGATAGTTCCATCAGTCAATGACCATGATTTCAGGCTGCATTACTGCAGTTTAGCCAATGGAGCATAGATCGAATTTGAACAGCTTCAAGATAAGTGAATCAGAACTGACCACAACCGTACACCACTTATAAATGGTGGTAGTGGTATCAGGCTGCATTACTGCAGTCTTGCTAAGCTAGTATTAATCGGGAAGGAAATGTGAACTCGTTGCATATCCGTTACAGGACGTTGACATCAGACACAGTGTAAAATAGTTGTTGATTTTCTAGACACCACTTATACGTTCAGTAGTTTGCCATTGCTTTCTGAACGGTAAGATCTATTGTACCATTCTAAGTCGCGGAAATACAATTCTGAAAACGGATATGTGGAAGCGAAAAACGCGTACACTACAACCACTCTGAAAAATTCGACACATGCTGCAAAAAACGCCCTTTTCAGCGCCAACAAAAAAAACAAAACATGGAGAACGACTGGTAACATTTTGAACATGGTGGGAGATAGGAAGGACATTTCTGACGGTGTCAGATTACCCAAATGTCGCAATGTTCTGTAAAGGCGTCTCTTTTTTATTACATCACCGCGAGACCACACACACACAATAGTAGTGTTAAGGATGGGGGCAAGGAGGGAGTGTTGTTCCACGGAAACATTTTTTACACTATGTGTGTGTGTGTGTGTATGTGCGTTGGTTGAGTGGTGGCATTAAGAGAATGGAAACTTATTGATCAAAGGTCACGCTGATGAAATGTTCTGTCCAGTATTCTGTCACGACATCAGTATTACGCGGGATCACGAGCACGAACATATATATATATATTGGAAGTCTCCGTGGCATAGAAGTTATGTGCTCGTCTCTCGTGCCAAAGGTACTCGGTTCGCTCCCTCGTGGAGCCATCGGGATATTTTTCCAGAGATCCTTGATCTCAGTGTAGGTGAGATTGAATTCATAATCATATCGGAGACGGACGATAAAACGTAGGTACCGTGTTTAAGTTGAGCTCGTAAAAGAACCATTGACAGTTTAAAATTAAGAAGAGCAGGCTGAAAAGGCGCTGCCCATGCAAAATTCATTAAAAAAATTAATAATAAATACAATTCCTAAAAATAATTTTGGCGTCTTAAAAATTACATCGGGATCTTCGCCGGTGCTATAGAGTTAGTGCACTGTCGCTGAGATCTTCCTGTGTACGAAAAATATCTGAGCACACATGATTACTCACCGAAGTGCAATGATGATGGTCATATCAATAAATCAGTCAATCAGCCAATCAATCAATCAATCAATCAACCAATCAATACATCAGTCAATCAGTCAGTCAATCAATCAGTCAGTCAGCCAATCAATCAACCAATCAATAAATCAGTCAGACAATCAATAAGTCAATCAATCAGTCAATCAATCAGTCAGTCAATTGGTTATCAATCTTATATATATATATATATATATGGTTATGGTTGAGTGGTTATACAGTCATATAAACACACACACGAACCTAAATACACACGTACGCATGCGCGTCCACACATGTGAACACACATAACACGAAAATATACACACATATACATACGAACAAAAACGCCGGCGAAACCCCACATACGAACACAAACGCGGGCGAAACCCCACATACGAATACAAACGCGGGCGAAACCCCACATACGAACACAAACGCAGGCGAAACCCCACATACGAACAAAAACGCGGGCGAAACCCCACATACGAACAAAAACGCGGACGAAACCCCACATACGAACACAAACGCAGGCGAAACCCCACATACGAACACAAACGCAGGCGAAACCCCACATACGAACACAAACGCAGGCGAAACCCCACATACGAACACAAACGCAGGCGAAACCCCACATACGAAAACAAACGCAGGCGAAACCCCACATACGAACACAAACGCAGGCGAAACCCCACATACGAACACAAACGCAGGCGAAACCCCACATACGAACACAAACGCAGGCGAAACCCCACATACGAACAATCACACTATCGGATGTGTTGGCCTAGTTGTAGGCGAATAACTGTCAGAACGTACAATCGCTCTTAGGCTCAGATCACAAACAAATCACACAGAGTGGTTTAACAAGTGCTCGAAGAAGAAGAAGAAGACGCATAAAACACACACACACATTATCCAGTACTGACTATACTCACCCCTTCCGTTTGTGTCACTCCAACACACACACACACGCACACAGAAACACTCACAACACACACACAGACACACACACACGCACACACACAACGCACACGCCACACACACAGGCACACACACACAGAAGCAAGCACTCACAACACACACACACACACACAGACACACAGACGCACATACACACAGAAGTACACACAACACACTCACACACACAGCTACACACACAGACACACACAAACAACACACCAAACAACACACCAAACAACACACACAAACACCACACACAAACAACACACAGCACACACAGAGAAGCACACACAACACACACAAACAACACACAACACACACAAGCAACACACAACACACACAAACAACACACAACACACACAAACAACACACACACAAACACCACACACAAACACCACACACAAACAACACACACAGAGAAGTACACACAACACACACAAACAACACACACATAGAAGTACATACAACACACGCAGAGACACACACACAACACACACCACACATACCTACACACACCACTCACAAAAAGAGACCCACTACAATTCTTCAAAGTACATTTGATCTTTATCGAAACCCCGACGAGGGTTGAAATCCCACTGAACTCTCCTACCAGAATCTCCTCATATCGTCAGCTCTCATTCTAAGCTTCCTCTATCTTCATAAATATGCTTTCTAATCTATAATTAAAGAGATGTTTTTGGTAACATAATCACTGCCTGCTTATCTTGCCGGAGATCAAAGATTATGTTCCAATCCGACAAGGGTTTCAAGTATTAGTTCAAGTACTAATGTCTCACTAGAATTATAGATCTCTTGTGTGATACTGTAGTAGTTAGTTATGTTTTTGTTGACTTCGTTGTCAATACTTTCTATCTCAAAATATTTTTCTTGCGATTTTTCCTCTTTGTCTTCCTTTTTGCTATCTTCCTCCTTTTTTGCTATCTTCCTCATTTTTGCTATCTTCCTCCTTTTTTGCTATCTTCCTCATTTTTGCTATCTTCCTCCTTTTTTGCTATCTTCCTCATTTTTGCTATCTTCCTCATTTTTGCTATCTTCCTCCTTTTTACGTCTCCTTATTCTTTATTTTCTCAGCTTTCTTTTTTAATTTTGTATTTTTCTTCTTCTTTTTCTTTTCGTCTTCTACTTCTTTTTCTTCCATTTTCTCATCTTCTTCTATGAAACCTTGTTCTCCTTTTTCTTCCTTTTTACATCTTTCTTTTTCACAATTTCTTCTTGTTTTTCTTCATATTTCTCATCTTACACATATATTTTTTACTCTTCTTCTTTTTCTGTTTTCTGTTTCTTTCTTTCTTTTCCCCCATTTTCTTTACAAATTTATTTGATTCCTTCTCGTTCTTCTTCCTTTCTTGTTATCGTCTATACATTTCTTCTTTTTTTCTGATTCCTTATTTTAGTCTTTTCTTCTTTGTTTTCTTCTTTGTTTTCTTCTTTGTTTTCTTCTTTGTTTTCTTCTTTGTTGTCATACAAAGGAGTAAGTTCATTAAACCAGATTTAAACTTCAGACTCGGTCACTCCTTGCAGAAATGCTACACTACACACATACCTATATTATTGCTTAAAGCACCAACTGTGTAGCTCCAGCAACAATTCTAAGAGATCTCCGAGAAAAGAGTGCACTAACGAACAGAATGATGCAGTCCGGATTCGAACTTACGACATTCAGAACCCAAGACTAATTGTTTAACCACCTAGCCACAGAGACGCCCCTACATATATATAACTGTGTACATTCTCATCTCAGTTTTAGAACCTTTTTTGACAAATTCAAATTCCCAGAGACGCCCCTATATGTACATAACTGTGTACCTTCTCATCTCAGTACATAACTGTGTACCTTCTCATCTCAGTTTTAGAACCCTTGTTGACAAATTCAAATTCCCACCCAGAATCCCAGATGCTAGGGTAGCGGCTTTCCAGCCTGTTATTCTCGATTTTCAACAGCTTTCTTTTAAAGTAAGTTAATTGCATATACTATATAGATCTTTGCGAATCAATCCCAGCTTTTTAACGCTGTTTGTGATTTTTCTAGGCATTATTACGTTCAGTAATTTGCCATTGCTTTCTGAACGGGTGGTGCCATCGTCCTTTTGTAAAAATTCACGCGAAACAACTTGCAACCAAACTGTCCGCAACGTGCTTCGAACTCAGAAAGTCGGGGTTAACAGACCAAGTCACTATCCCCTAAGCCACAGACGCCACCTGTTTCTTTAACGTGCTCAAATTAAACACGGGGTCTACGCTTTATCCTCCGTCTCCGACATGGCTAGGAACTCGATCTCATTGACAGTGAGATCAGAGATATTCTGATGGTTCCACGAGGATGCGAACTGAGTAACTTTCAAACGAGAGGTGAGCACTTTACTTCTTCACCGCAGAGACCCCATCGATCCTATATATAACTGTGCACCATATCATCTCACAGTTTTAGAACCTCTGTTGACGAAATCAAATTCCCACCCAGAATTCTAGATCCATTATTCTCAATTATCATTAAATCTGACGGAGAAGACCCCCTACTGACATAACAACAGATTAGAAACATCATTGTCCAAGCAACACCCTCCTCCCTTCAACACCCCTTCTCAAACACACAACCAATTCACAGTCAGTATCTATTGTTGTTTGTTGCTATGCAATTTTTGCAGCCATATTTGTTTTTTTTTTCCACAGCGCCATATGCAATCATGCATGACTTCAAGCGGCGGCTTAAGTTCTTGTTCTATTCTCTGGTATACCTGTTCTTTTTGTTCTTCCGTATTTCTGAATTGAGGTTTATCAACATTGTTTTCGTGGCAGCTTTTTTCGGGGAGGAAAGGGGGGTTGAAATCAGATTATTTGATTCTTTTGTCTTGTTTATTCTGTTCGTTTGTGAATTTTTTTGGTGTCAATTTTTGCCTGTAGTCCGTTTGTGAAGTGTTTTGGTGTCAATTTTTGTCCGTTGTCCTTTATTGTGAAGTTTGTCAATTTTTGTCCCTGGTCCGTTTGTGAAGTTTTTTGTGTCAATATTTGTCCGTAGTCCGTTTGTGAAGTTTTTTGTGTCAATTTTTGTCCGTAGTTCGTTTGTGAAGTTTTTGGTGTTAATTTTTGTCCCTAATCCGTTTGTGAAGTTTTTGGTGTTAATTTATGTCCCTAGTCCGTTTGTGAAGTTTTTGGTGTTAATTTTTGTCACCAGTCCGTTTGTGAAGTTTTTGGTGTTAATTTTTGTCACCAGTCCGTTTGTGAAGTTTTTGGTGTTAATTTTGTCCCTAGTCCGTTTGTGAAGTTTGTGGTGTTAATTTTTGTCACCAGTCCGTTTGTGAAGTTTTTGGTGTTAATTTTGTCCCTAGTCCGTTTGTGAAGTTTTTGGTGTTAATTTTTGTCCCTAGTCCGTGTGTTTTCTTCTTTTGCTCACTCTGTAGTTCGTGACTTCTTTTTCTCACACCACCTCTTCTTCTTCTTCGACGAACGCTCCATATTGACCGCATGTTAAACCACTCTTTGTGATCTGTATGTGATCTGAGCCTAAGAGCGATTGTACGTTGTGTCAGTTATGCGCCTACAAGTAGGCAAGCACATCCGATTTCTGCGACGCTTTTTATTTACTAGGGTAGCTTTCATAGGCACCTACATCAGTCGCCTCTTACGACATGCCTTGTAGGTCACAGTGTTACTATTCTTTGCTCCCCTTGCAGGCCCCATGTAACACACGGCTGCTTGTTCTCACAACGTCTCTCTCTCTCCATCTTATTGCAGTTTCTCTATCTTTTCAATCTATCTCTACATTATCTGTTTCTTTGTGTTTATCTTTTCGTGGAGCATAGGGTCCCTACAGTCATCAGTATGAACTTCCCCGCCTCATCCTTCAACTTCCAGCCTCAGCATCATCTTCCTCTTCTCCATATGAACTTCCCCGCCTCATCCTTCAACTTCCAGCCTCAGCATCATCTTCCTCTTCTCCATATGAACTTCCACGCCTCATCCTTCAACTTCCAGCCTCAGCATCATCTTCCTCTTCTCCATATGAACTGCCCCCGCCTCATCCTTCAACTTGCAGACCTCAGCATCATCTTCCTCTTCTTCATATGAACTCCCCCGCTTCATCCTCCAACTACCAAGCCTCAACATCATCTTCCCCGTTTCAGTATGAACGCCCCCGCCTGATCCTCCAGCTGTCGAGCCTCAACTTCATCTTCTCCGTTAGAATCTCTCCACATCAGCATCCTTTCCTCCGTCTTATCCTTACTTCTCCTCATTCTTCAGTCTCCATACCTCATCATCATCTTCTTCTTTGCGATCACTATTTTCAGGATTATACCATCAGATCTGTTTTTGTGATGAAGTCGACTGTTGTCTGGAGCTCATCTCTGGTGCCATGTAGTTTTAAGTATTGTGTTGTAGGGCCAGCATCCCTTTCTAGGGAGGACATACAGAGGACAGTCTTGCATGATGAAGTCGACTGTTGTCTGGAGCTCATCTGTGGTGCCATGTAGTTTTAAGTGCTGTGTTGTAGGGCCAGCATCCCTTTCTAGGGAAGACATACAGAGGACAGTCTTGCATGATGAAGTCGACTGTTGTCTGGAGCTCATCTGTGGTGCCATGTAGTTTTAAGTGCTGTGTTGTAGGGCCAGCATCCCTTTCTAGGGAGGACATACAGAGGACAGTCTTGCAGGACATGTTCTATGTTTTGATCAGTGGTGCCACAGGGATACAGAGGGGATGGGTACATCATCATCATTTCTCACATTCCATCCTAACCATCTTCGCGTCAACCCCCAATCCCCTTTCCTCCGGAACAACCCCCGCCCGCTCGCATGAAATCTCCTCTTCTCTTATTGTGCAACTCAACAAACCCAGATTCCAATAATATATTATTGTTTACAAATTTCTCAACCAATATCTTCAATGTTTATTCATGCAGTGCGCGGAACGCGTTGTCAGTCGGTCGCATTTCTGCCAACATGGGCCGTTAATTTGTAGTTGTAAGCAACTTAATTCATATTATGGATAGCATCATGGTGTAGGTAGGGAAAGAGGGGGGATGGGTTGCTTGTCACGAAGCACAGGGAGATGTACTTCCAATACATGGGCGTAGTTTTATTTATCTGTCTCTTTCTTTTCTTTTGTCCTTCTCTGCTTTTTGCCGTTAGGCGTCGCATGTTTGACCGTGGTCCCAAGCAACATAAGACCGTTTAGCTCAGACGGGAAAACCAAAATTTATGTTTAATGGGAGCTGGTTTTTGTATATGTTTGATAGAACAATGTGTCTTTTGTAATTGTACTCAATTCTATGCGCCCATGGTTATTTATTAATGAGAAATATTCATAATATTGATATTCTTTATTGTTAAACTGAACTTGTTGCATAATATTGATATTCTTTATTGTTAAACTGAACTTGTTGCATAATATTGATATTCTTTATTGTTAAACTGAACTTGTTGCATAATATTGATATTCTTTATTGTTAAACTGAACTTGTTGCATAATATTGATATTCTTTATTGTTAAACTGAACTTGTTGCATAATATTGATATTCTTTATTGTTAAACTGAACTTGTTGCATAATATTGATATTCTTTATTGTTAAACTAAACTTGTTGCATAATATTGATATTCTTTATTGTTAAACTGAACTTGTTGCATAATATTGATATTCTTTATTGTTAAACTGAACTTGTTGCATAATATTGATATTCTTTATTGTTAAACTGAACTTGTTACATAATATTGATATTCTTTATTGTTAAACTGAACTTGTTACATAATATTGATATTCTTTATTGTTAAACTGAACTTGTTGCATAATATTGATATTCTTTATTGTTAAACTGAACTTGTTACATAATATTGATATTCTTTATTGTTAAACTGAACTTGTTGCATAATATTGATATTCTTTATTGTTAAACTGAACTTGTTACATAATATTGATATTCTTTATTGTTAAACTGAACTTGTTACATAATATTGATATTCTTTATTGTTAAACTGAACTTGTTGCATAATATTGATATTCTTTATTGTTAAACTGAACTTGTTACATAATATTGATATTCTTTATTGTTAAACTGAACTTGTTACATAATATAATCTTGATTTAGTATGTTGTGTTGTTTTTCAAATGAATTCGGCTGAATACAGCAACACAGGAATGCGATATCATGCAACGGTTGTGGTCTGATTTCCGAGAATTTTTACCTGAGCCCGCCAGCCATATGTTATCAGAAGCCATGGATAACTGATGATCAGTTTCTGAGATAGCTCGCTTAGTACGCTGTGATATTGGGGAGTTTTAAGATGTCTGTAACTCCACCAATCCATACAAGACGGAGAATAATGCTTAGTATTCTTCTTATTTTGTTTTCTGTCTGGATGATTGACTTCCTTGCACCGGGTTTTACCACATTTAGCTCGGTCCCTCTAAGCGGAAATGGCCCGCCACCTGCCGAGAGTATTTCACAAAGCTCGAACTCCGTAGCTCCGGAAACTTCTTCATCTAACGCTCCATATCGACCACTTGTTAAACCACTATTTGTGATTTGTGTGTGGTCTGAGCCTAAGAGCGATTGTACGTTGTGCCAGTTATGCGCCTACAAGTAAGCCAGAACATCCAATTTCTGCGATGCTTTTTATTTACTAGGGTAGCATCCCTAGGGCCTACAGCAATCGCTTCTTACGACATGCCTTGTAGGCTGCAGGGGTACTATTCGTTGCTTTCCTTACATGCCCCGGCACAATAGGTCAATCCTTCTTTTAATATCTTTTATAATAAGACAAGAAATACAAAAAAACCACCCAACAAATAAATGTTTGCAATGAGAATCGCTTTGAGAATCATCTATCGATCACGGCTTGACTGAAATGTCAGACATTGACATTTTCTCTATGATTGCTGCTGTCAAACTCAATCATAGACTGTCTCATAGACTGGAGACGAACAAGCTCAAAAATAGTCTTTAAGAATCTTTAAACAGGGAGATAATAAATGTGGGTAAACAGGAAATTAAATGGTAGAACCATCTTTTAGTGAATCTTAGTCATCTGCTGCTGTGCGCGCGCAACAGTAAAATACATGGTTGAGGAGCAGATTAAAATCACGTGCAAGATTGGTAGATTTTTTTTCTCTTATTCTTTTTCATTTTATAATAATTCATCTCGCACAATTATACGTTACACAGGGCCTGCAAGTAATTTCTCCATACCGCTCCATACCGGTAACATTTCTGCCGATTAGAAAATGATCAACACCTCTGAAGTCGGAGACGGCCCGGCCCGCCTGCATGATGAGGGACAGCAGTCAAATGGTAATGCAGGTTTTCACGCAAAAATTTATCAGAAGCGCCATACCAGGAGTCGTGGCTAACGCCCGAATTGACAGCGGCGAACGGAGAAGAAGAAGAGGAATGATCAATAGACAGTGTACAAGTATTAGTAACTTCCGGAAAACATCTTACAAAACACAGGATTCGAACCACTTACCCTTATGTCTTAAGGCGCCTAGCCTAGCACTACGTACGTTTTACGAACACATCAAGCGAGCCATTAAAAAATAGCTTTACAGAGGGGTGTCTTTCACAAACACTTCATTATAGCTAGACACAGAATAATCAGGTAAGGTTCGATCGAACAGTGTTTGCACAAACACATGCTATAAGCTTATTGTGCGTGTTTAGCTGAGACGAGACAATATCATACATCAGTTATCAGTTATATGAGGACTATCATCATAACACTCCGGACATGTCCATAGGTGCTCCGATCTCCGCCTCAGTAAATCCAGCAGCGTCCAGCGGCCCAACACGCCAGTTCGATGTTGATTAATCAATCTCTTTGCCTATTTAGTATGTCGTTCTTTTCGGGCTGCACCAATATTGACACCCACTCTCTCAATCTGGTCAGCGAGTGGGATTCACAGCCCTGAAACTCCTCTGTTCGGAAAGAGTCTCTCAATGCGTGAAGAATGTCATTTCGATCCATGGCAGCCCCCTCTGATATTGTAGCCAAGCCAGCCAATCTATCAGCTCGTTCATTACCCCTAACTCCTGCGTGCCCACGGACAAAAATGAAGGTGATTTCTCTGATCACTGTCTGTACCAGTACCTCCACCCAGCTGCGTCTCACCATTCCTGATTCAACTTTACGAATCATACTCATGGAGTCACTGAGTATGAAAACACGATCGTAATTGTGAGATGCCAACCATTTCACCGCCTCCGTAACCGCCCGAAACTCCATTGTCAAACTACTTGTGGTTGTTGTGTTGGCCCCACTGGCTTCTCTTATTATTTTACCTCCCGAGCGTGCTGAAAATGTCCACGCACAGCGTTGTTGGCGAATGACTGAAACATCGTTGTAAATAACCACATATGTATCATTGATGATGTCATTCAAGAGGGCCTCAACCTCCACGTTAATCAGTGATAGATTATGTTGTTGGCAGTTCCTACATACACACATGTATACACATATAACAAACATCATTCAAAGTAGCTTCAAGTTTATTGTAAGAAGAGAAATTACTTTGCATGCCTCGCCCAGTGCCGGATTAGGTCAGCGCGGGGCCTGTAGCAAATTTTAGCGCTGGGCCCTAGGTTTTGTATTATAATAAGTAATTAACAACACAACTTTTACAAACAAACTTGTTTCGATTTAAAGTGAGCAAATTTAGAGATAATACTAGACAAATCAATTTCTCTAAGTAAATTACATTCAATGTTCATTAAGGTGAGGTTATTTAGACGATCTTGTCCCATCGTGTTTCTTAACTCACTTTTTATACACTTTAATGTTGAAAAAAAACGTTCTCCGCTGCAGTTAGTAATCATTAAAGACAAGTAAATTCGTAAGACTATTTCTACATTTGGGAAACACGACTCTAATAAATTTTCCATTATAAGTTTATAAAATTGCACCTCAACGAACTGCATAAGTTCGTCGCCTAGGCTTTCTTCTAAATCCTCTTGATAAGAGTTGACAATATTTGGAGTTCATCTGTCTTCATCTACTAGAAAGTGATATGCAACTTCTGTATTTTCTGCTTCAGTTTTTTGGATTCAGCACCATCACACGACACTAAAAATTCAGACAGTTTGCGTGTTTTTGATATAGCATCGTGGTTATTTTTTCCTTTTCATCTCTTTCACATAGGCGCGGGGCCCCAGAAGCGCGGGGCCCGTAGCATTTGTTACTTCTGCTACTAGGCTAATCCGGCGCTGGCCTCGCCCGTGTGTTCCCGGGGCTCCCAAGGGAAGCAAAGAATAGTAACAATGTGACTTACAAGGCATGTCGTAAGAGGCAACTGAGGAAGGGGTCTAGGGAAGACTACCCTAGTTAAATAAAAAGCATCGCAGAAATCTGATGTGCTGGCCTGCGTGTAGGCACATAACTGGCACAACGTACAATCGCTCTTAGGCTCGCATCACACACAGATCACTAAGAATGGTTTAACAAGTGGTCGATATGGAGCGTTCGAAAAAGAAGAAGGATTGGAATCCACTACAATCAGAATGCATGGCACAGAGACCCACAATAGTAATGTTACCAAGTACTGCGAGTTCCTTAATGCTTCACATCCCTACATCCGTATAGCATATTAAATTACTTAAATCATATATATATATATACGTAAAAATGCCTTGCGAAAATTGCCCATTTTCTCACAAAGCCATTTTTTATAATTACAGATCACTTTTTTCCAAATATTTACAGTAATAAAAAAGCTCGTTGATAATGTGAAAAATACGAGCGAGGGCTTGAAGCTATTGTCACCAATATTTTACTGTAATTAACTTGAAAGTAAGCTCCACGCGAAATGCTGATACAGCATGCTATAAAAATATATTTACTAATTATTGTAACATTGCAAAAAATTGAGTATGAAAAATTTGACAAAAAATAAGATAACAAAAATGGAGATGTAATTAGCTAAAAATGTAACGTGACACTTTTTCTTCTTTCCCACCATTTACTCTTCTTTATAGGGGTGTTAGGGATTGGGTGGGGCGCGCTCATAAAACTGAGAATCTTACAATCAAATGTGAAGTCAGTGCTGTTCTATGGCTCGGAAACATGGAGGACAACAAAAGAAACCACCAGAAAACTACAGACCTTCATAAATGGATGTTTACGTAGAATAGAGGAACTGAGATTGTATGATAAGATTACAAACGAGGAACTCAGAGAAAGAACTAAGCAGGTACCAGTGGAAGAAGAGCTCAGGAATAGACGCTGACGATGGATAGGACATACATTGAGAAGATCGGCCGGAAACAGTGCAAGACAGGCAATGTTTTGGAACCCGGAAACTTTCCTGGAGACAGGAAAAGAAGAGTAGGGAAAGACCTAGACATACCTGGTGAAGAGAGCTGGAGACTGATAGTAAAAGGATAGGTAAAACATGGAAATAATTAGATGGCATGGCAGGAGAGAGGAAGAGCTGGAAGAAGTCTGTTCAAGACCTGTGCTCTGTTGGGAGTTGATAGGTGAGAAAGAAGAAGTGTTGGGGTGGAAACGTAGTAATCTTGTGCGTGCTTGTTCTAATGAACTTTGTAAGCTGTTATTCATTTTATTAAGGCTGTTCTTGATCCCGTCCCTCCATCTTTTGCGTGGTCTTCCTCTTGCTCTGTACCCGTTTATACGTTTCTAGAGTGGCTTTCTGTGGTAGACGACACCAGGGCGTTCATGTCAGATGGAGATCCTCGCCGGTGCCACGGAATTCAGTCCACTGCAGCTGAGATCTTCTTGTGTAAGAAATAGATCAGAGCACACATGGTTACTCGCCAAAGTGCATTGAAGTTCGAGACAAAGATTTCAAGGAAGAGAGGAATCTCTAGGGAAACAGTGGAACAAACTTTACTGAAAAATATCGAACAAAATTCCATGGAAGAGATTGGGCGAGTTGTCCAGGATAGAGTGGTATGGAGAAATTACGTATAACAGCACGAGAGGAATTTAATAAAAATTTGAACCGTGCCACCCGAGTGGTTACCGGGGCCCAAATGTGGGGTGTAAAGAATAGAACCACTGTTACCTGCCACATGTCTTAAGAGGCGACCGAGGAGGTTTGGCTAAAATCGGATGCATGTGTCCTAAACGTGTAGAAGTCTATGCGTTTAGGGGCCTACAAACCAATGTGCAACGTATACACGTTCTTGGCAAAGATCAAACATATCACAAAGAGTGATTAAAATTGGTCGTAAAGAACGAACGCAAAGAAGAAGAAGAAGGAGATGAACCTTGTAATTTACATAATTCTGAAACCGTTAACATTTATGCTAATTAGACCACCGTGAACTTCTAATCTGCATACTTAACTCTTTGTGGACCAAATGCCACACTTCGTGTCTTTG